>CM029019.1:192918741-193253741 GCA_016801055.1 Panax notoginseng | reverse complement strand
ACTGGAACCAGTAGGTAATGAAAACCCCGGGGCTGAAGATGAAGCTAAAGTTGAGCTAGACCCAGTAGGGAATGAAAATCCCGGTGCTGCAGAAGATGCAAATAACGAAGAAGAAGGTGAACTTGAGCTGGAACCAGTGGGAAATGAAAACCCAGGTGCAGCAGAAGATGAAGTGGTACTGGAATTTGAAAATGTTGGTACCGATGCAGAAGAAGAAAGAGAGAATGGTGAAGTTGAATATGCAGTCGCCGCTGCAGTGCTTGGGAATGAAAATGCTGGTGCTGATTGAGTCGAAAATGGCGAAGCAGATCCCGAAAATGGAGAAGGTGAAACTGAAAACGGTGATGCTGAGCTTGAAAATGGGGAAGCTGAAGCTGCAGTGCTTGGGAATGAAAATGCTGGTGCTGATTGAGTCGAAAATGGTGAAGCAGATCCCGAAAATGGAGAAGGTGAAACTGAAAACGGTGATGCTGAGCTTGAAAATGGGGAAGCTGAAGCTGCAGTGCTTGGGAATGAAAATGCTGGTGCTGATTGAGTCGAAAATGGTGAAGCAGATCCCGAAAATGGAGAAGGTGAAATTGAAAACGGTGATGCTGAGCTTGAAAATGGGGAAGCTGAAGCTGCAGTGCTTGGGAATGAAAATGCTGGTGCTGATTGAGTCGAAAATGGTGAAGCAGATCCCGAAAATGGAGAAGGTGAAACTGAAAACGGTGATGCTGAGCTTGAAAATGGGGAAGCTGAAGCTGCAGTGCGTGGGAATGAAAATGCTGGTGCTGATTGAGTCGAAAATGGCGAAGCAGATCCCGAAAATGGAGAAGGTGAAACTGAAAACGGTGATGCTGAGCTTGAAAATGGGGAAGCTGAAGCTGCAGTGCTTGGGAATGAAAATGCTGGTGCTGATTGAGTCGAAAATGGTGAAGCAGATCCCGAAAATGGAGAAGGTGAAACTGAAAACGGTGATGCTGAGCTTGAAAATGGGGAAGCTGAAGCTGCAGTGCTTGGGAATGAAAATGCTGGTGCTGATTGAGTCGAAAATGGTGAAGCAGATCCCGAAAATGGAGAAGGTGAAACTGAAAACGGTGATGCTGAGCTTGAAAATGGGGAAGCTGAAGCTGCAGTGCTTGGGAATGAAAATGCTGTTGCTGATTGAGTCGAAAATGGCGAAGCAGATCCCGAAAATGGAGAAGGTGAAACTGAAAACGGTGATGCTGAGCTTGAAAATGGGGAAGCTGAAGCTGCAGTGCTTGGGAATGAAAATGCTGGTGCTGATTGAGTCGAAAATGGCGAAGCAGATCCCGAAAATGGAGAAGGTGAAACTGAAAACGGTGATGCTGAGCTTGAAAATGGGGAAGCTGAAGCTGCAGTGCTTGGGAATGAAAATGCTGGTGCTGATTGAGTCGAAAATGGTGAAGCAGATCCCGAAAATGGAGAAGGTGAAACTGAAAACGGTGATGCTGAGCTTGAAAATGGGGAAGCTGAAGCTGCAGTGCTTGGGAATGAAAATGCTGGTGCTGATTGAGTCGAAAATGGTGAAGCAGATCCCAAAAATGGAGAAGGTGAAACTGAAAACGGTGATGCTGAGCTTGAAAATGGGGAAGCTGAAGCTGCAGTGCTTGGGAATGAAAATGCTGGTGCTGATTGAGTCGAAAATGGTGAAGCAGATCCCGAAAATGGAGAAGGTGAAACTGAAAACGGTGATGCTGAGCTTGAAAATGGGGAAGCTGAAGCTGCAGTGCTTGGGAATGAAAATGCTGGTGCTGATTGAGTCGAAAATGGTGAAGCAGATCCCGAAAATGGAGAAGGTGAAACTGAAAACGGTGATGCTGAGCTTGAAAATGGGGAAGCTGAAGCTGCAGTGCTTGGGAATGAAAATGCTGTTGCTGATTGAGTCGAAAATGGCGAAGCAGATCCCGAAAATGGAGAAGGTGAAACTGAAAACGGTGATGCTGAGCTTGAAAATGGGGAAGCTGAAGCTGCAGTGCTTGGGAATGAAAATGCTGGTGCTGATTGAGTCGAAAATGGCGAAGCAGATCCCGAAAATGGAGAAGGTGAAACTGAAAACGGTGATGCTGAGCTTGAAAATGGGGAAGCTGAAGCTGCAGTGCTTGGGAATGAAAATGCTGGTGCTGATTGAGTCGAAAATGGTGAAGCAGATCCCGAAAATGGAGAAGGTGAAACTGAAAACGGTGATGCTGAGCTTGAAAATGGGGAAGCTGAAGCTGCAGTGCTTGGGAATGAAAATGCTGGTGCTGATTGAGTCGAAAATGGTGAAGCAGATCCCGAAAATGGAGAAGGTGAAACTGAAAACGGTGATGCTGAGCTTGAAAATGGGGAAGCTGAAGCTGCAGTGCTTGGGAATGAAAATGCTGGTGCTGATTGAGTCGAAAATGGTGAAGCAGATCCCGAAAATGGAGAAGGTGAAACTGAAAACGGTGATGCTGAGCTTGAAAATGGGGAAGCTGAACTTGAACTTGTGCTAGAGGCGTAAGAAGATCCAAACAAATTGGAGAACGAAGGCGTACTTAAAGCAGAAGATGAGGAAGAAGCACCGAATGGTGAAGAAGCAAAAGTCGGAGATGGAGTTGCCGAATTCGAAGAAGATGAACCAAAAATGGTTGAAGAGATGGATGAATTAGGGTTTGGGGAGGGAGAAAACGAAAATGGCGATGACGATGAGTATGAAGATGAGTTGTTAGGAAACGAGAAGCCTGCCATTTTTGTGGTTTGCTTCTCGTTCTCACTGTGTCTGAATTTGACTGGTTTTGTGCGAGGGTTTTGAAATTTTGGGGGGTTTTGAGATCTCGTTTGGTGTTTATATATTTGAACCGTGGAGACCGAAAGTGGGGTGGACCCGACCCGAAATACCTTTATAGAGCGGTTCTAATGCTAAATTCTGAAAATGATTTTTTTTTATAAATAAAATTAAGCTAAGGGGAAAAGGAGGATACAATAAAACTTCTATTTAGGAATACTCTATATAAGAATAACCTCTATAATATTTTAAAAAAATTTGGTCGGCCAGTTATAAATAAGAATAACCTCTAAATTGTAATACTATGTTATATACTTTTTAAGTCCCGTATTAAGAAACTATACCTCTATATGGTAATAATTTCATATATATATATATATATATATATATATGAGAGAGAGACAATATTAATTTTAAAAGACTATATTTTCTATAAAAGACTACATTTCTTATAAAGAATTATATTTTTCTATAAAATACTACATTTCTTATAAAGGACTATATTTTCTTATAAAAGACTATATTTCTATAAAAGACTACATTTTCCTAGTTTGAAAATCTAAATAATTTATTTTTTCTTTAATTTTTGTTATAAAATCTATAAAATATATATTTTTATTAAAATATATATTTTTGAGTTTTCAGAAAATATTTTATATCAATACCTCTATTTAGTAATAACTTCTCAATTAGAATACAAATACTTTGATGTCAAGTCTATTTCTAAATAGAGGTTTTACTGTATTTCAGGGCTTCAACCGCAACAGAATAGTCGGAACATAATGCGTCAATTATCAAACAAGATTTTCAAAAACTAGCTTTTAATAGTTATAAAAAAAATTATAAAAAAAACAAACAAATAAACCCTAATTTAAGCTAAGATAGAAGTCAGAATTCTTCCGATCGGAAAAATTATAGACGGAAGAAACCCAATGAAAAAAGAAAAAGAACAAGAGAAGGTGAATATCTAGGCGTGTAAATATATATATTTATATATATATATATATATATATATATATATATATATATTATTTTTACTCGAGAGAAAATAAAGGTGAAGATGAAGAAGCATAAGAAGAAGCGTGTCTTGATTCCTTTGTCTTCCCTCTTTTACTTTTTGCCTTTATTTTTTATTTTTTTATTTTTTAATTGCTGCTATCTTTTTGGTCCCCTTTTTTCTCTTTTTATTTTCTCTTTTGAAGAAATGACGGTGGATTGCGAGGAGTAGTTAAAATCATGTGACACGACTGGTTTCTTCTCCTTTTCTATTTTTGGACTTTTTATTTATTTATTTATTTTATTTATGAGATTAGGTTAGATAGTCTTTCTCCATTTAAATTGACTTTTTAAAAATTAATAATAATTTTAAAATTTAGAATAAAGAAAGTATAATATTTTTTTTTATTAAGAGACATCTTTTAATTATTTGAATTTATATTTTTCTCTTACAAATTAATTAAAAATTCAAAATCAAATATGAAGTTACTCAACAAACAAGATACTACATCAAGCTGGAGCATTAAATTGATAAATTAACATTTCTATTTATTTTTTTAAGTCCCACTTTTTGACAGTTTAATATACTCATAAAGCAAACAAGTATAGAATTGAGAAAAAAAAAATAATAAACTCATAAACTAAAAAAATTATAAACGAGTCCCGCCCACATAATAAGTGGGTGGATATTGATTGCCCATTGGAGACCCCAATTATACAAGTTAACCTCATATATGGATGGATATAAACTCTTTATTGTTTTTTCGTAGCATTCTGGTGCATTTCTTCATACTTTTCATAACAAAAGTTATTTTTACTGTTTGGCGCGTGGCAAAACTTCTCCTTATATTGAGGAAATTATGTATTAACTTGATCAACTAAGGGAGTGTTTAAATGAATCTGAATTTGAATTTTAAATGAGCTGAATCTGAATCTGATAGAAAAAATTTATTTGATAATTGACATGTCTAAAACATCTGAGTAAGTATAACTATTAAAACTAGTTATAAAACATAGAAAAAATTTAATAGTTATAAAACATCCGAATAAATATAGCTTTTAATAGTTATAAAACATTTGAAAAAATTTAGTGTTAGATTGACTCATATTTCAGGGGTCCAACAGCAACAGGATAGTCGGAGCATAATGTGTATTTGGGTTTAAAGATTTATTAGTAATCCAATCTTGATTTTGATTAATGTTTTGGGCATGACCTGTATTATAAAAATTGAACAGTAATATTTGGACTCCTTCTTTACGCCCTCCTAAGTCATGTATTCATATACATCGGTATTTAAAGTCGACATAAATTTGTCGGTATATATATATATAGCGACAAAAGTGGTGTAAGTTGCCATTTCTAAACTACGTACTACTAAGCAAAGAAGAATGTGAAGTCTGTTATCTCTGTAAATATAGTAACATTTAATATATAATAACATATTTATATAAATTTAGTATGCAAATCAGATTTAGAATGTAAATTGTACTTACTTGAAAAAATCAGATTCTGAAAATAAAAGATAGATAAATCCGAGTCCTTTAAATTAACAAAGTTTCCTTGAAGCAAATTTATTCCCTCATTGGTGCTAAATATTTTTGAATAATTACTTCCCAAGATAAAACAGATTTTCAATTCTTAATTTGCAGCACTTCGAAATTATGAATTCTTCGAACACAATTTCTATGTTCTGTACATGAACCTTACTGTGATGATATGATACTGTATAATACTGTTATGATCTGATGAGTGAAGGAAATATATTGGGAAGAACAATATACTGCAAAGTGCAGAATGCAGAAACAGGAATTCAATTTGCAGAACGAAAAAATTACTTATACTGCAGAACAGGAAAAACTGATTCTTTGAATGCGCTCCCGGATAGAATATCAGTTAGAATATGACCGCTGGCGTATCCGTTCGTCAAAACGACGTAGTATCACGATAATAAATTAAACAAAATCCATTCGTCAAAATGACATAGTATGATGATAATAAATTAAACAGATTTTGTCCAAAAAATTATATGTCATGACCCGACCCACCCACCCGCCCGACCACGGACCCGGGTCCGGCCCGCCCGTGTGGGTTTGAACCAAGCCTTAGCTAGGTCCTCTCCCTTCCACAAAAGTAGAGTGCCCCTTGGGGCCTTTCTCATTGAGAAAACATCCCATATATAAATTCTTTACATTTCCTTCAAACTTTCTATGTGGGACAATGCAAGTTACAACATTTCAAGTAGGTGACTTTGGAGTCAATTTTCTCATTCAATTCTTAATGAATTTGAACAAATAAATATACCACGTTATACTTCTTGCGAAGGAACATTGGTGCATGGACCCGACATTTTCAGAGTATGGGTCCCACATTAAATTAAGCCTCAAAATGCTTTAATATTTATTTTTCAAACCCATTTCCAACAATCCCCCACATGAATGTAAAATTAGCTTTACAATATAAAAAAAATGTTATGAATATGCATACACTAGTTCGAGTACATGAGAAAAGATACTTCATTAGGTTACGTAGCCTAGTGGCTTTGAACTCGCCCTAGTAAAGTCAATCAGATTTACTTAGCTAATCAGTAGACTTGATGTCTTTGAACTGTCAGATTTTCGTGTAAACGAAGACAATAGAATTCACAAAATATCTCTTCATACATAGTTGGTTCTCACATTTGTGTTCATTTTGGCCTTGAAACACCTCTTGGTTTCGTGAGTATATTAGAGAATTCAGCCTTCAAATTCTCACAGAAGTGGCACCCTTCTTACTCACGTAGGTGACTTCTATCAAGAGTATCCTGCAATACCCCACTTGAACGTATTTCAAGCTATAGAAGTCATTAAAAGCGTAACTTATCCTGATTCTCGCGGCAGATGTGCACTGTCTTATCGTAGGAATGGTTAGGAGTAAATATCTCCTTAGTACTTTACTGAGTACTACATAGTTCGGTTTGCCCATTGAACCTAGATCTTGGAATCTCCAGTCAACTAGGTTGGGTTGCCACTATGACAACTCTTAATTAAACAATAGGCTTTAAACCCATTCCCTTCGATGAACTTTCCACTTGTTCTCTTGTTAAACATTTCGTAAGGGGATCCGCAATATTATCTTTTGACTTTACATAGTCAATTGAGATAATTCCATTTGAGAGCAATTGTCTAATGATATTATGTCTTCGTCGTATATGGCGTGACTTACAGTTATATAGATGACTCTGTGCTCTTCCAATTGCTGATTGGCTATCACAGTGTAAACATATAGCTGTACAAGTCTTGACCAATTTGGAATATCTTCTAAGAAATTACGAAGCCACTCTGCTTCTTCTCCAGTTTTGTCTAAAGCAATGAATTCTGATTCCATTGTAGACCTTGCAATACATGTTTGTTTTGAGGATTTCCAAGATATCGCTGCACTTCCAAGTGTAAAGACATATCCACTTGTGGATTTTGAGTCTTTATTATCAGATATCCAATTAGCATCACTATATCCTTCCAATACTGCTAGATATCTTGTATAGTGCAGTCCATAATTTTGAGTATGTTTTAAATATCCCAAAACTCTCAAAATAGCTTTCTAGTGATCTTTACCTGGATTACTTGTATACTGACTTAGCTTACTTACCGAATTAGCTATATCTATTCTAGTACAGTTCATGACATACATTAAACTACCTATTATACGAGAATATTCTAGTTGAGATATGCTATCACCTTCATTTTTGGTTAGATGAAGATTTATATTAACTGGGGTCTTATTTAGAATTATATTATACTTATTAAAATTTTCAAGTATTTTTTCAATGTAATGAATTTAAGATAATATAATTCCATCAAATGTTCTGGAAATCTTGATTCCTAATATTATATCAGCAACCCCCAAGTCTTTCATTTCAAATCTATTTGCCAACATACGTTTGGTAGAGTTGATAACTTCATTGTTGCTACCCATGATTAACATATCATCCACATAAAGACAAACAATGACATAGTCCTTTTGAGTGCTTTTGACATAACACATTTGTCACACTCATTGATTTTAAATCCATTTGATAACATAACATTATCAAACTTCTCATGCATTGTTTTGGTGCTTGTTTCAATCCATACAAGGATTTAACAAGTTTGTATACATTCTTCTATTGTCCAGGAGCAATAAAACCTTCAGGTTGTTCCATATATATTTCTTCATCTAATTCATCATTTAAGAATGCAGTTTTTACATCCATTTGATATATTTTAAGTCTATTTGATGGTGCTATTGCTATTAGCATACGAATAGATGTAATTCTTGTAATTGGTGAATAAGTGTCGAAATAATCCAATCCTTCTTTTTGTCTATAACCTTTAACAACAAGCCTTGCTTTATATTTATCAATTAAACCATAAACTTTTATCTTCTTTTTGAAGATCCATTTATACCCTAAGGGTTTGGAACCAGGTGGAAGGTCCACTAATTCTCATGTATGATTTTGCATAATGGATTCAATTTCACTATTAATTGCTTCTTTCCAATGAGAAGCATCTGGAGAGGATACTGCTTCCTTGTACGTCTAAGGATCGTTTTCTAACAAAAATGTTAAAAAATCCGGGCCAAAAGACTTTGAAGTCCTTGCTCTTTTAGGTTCATCCACTACAGACTCTTTGTCTATATTTTCAGGATTATTACTAGTAGCATCCAAAGGTCTTTTGTATGAATTTAACTCTTTATTTATATTATATGGAAACACATTCTCAAAGAACGATGCATCTCTTGATTCAATAAAAGTATTAACATGAATATCATGAATTTCATATTTATGAACAAGAAAGCGATAAACATTACTGTTATTTGCATAACCAATGAATACACAGTCAATAGTTTTTGGTCCTATCTTAACCTTTTTAGGTTTAGGAACCATCACTTTTGCTAGATACCCCCACATTCTTAAGTATTTATAGCAAGGTCTATGACCTTTTCATAATTCATAAGGTGTTTTGTGAGTTTTCTTATGAGGCACTTTGTTAAGAATATAATTGACAGAAAGCAAAGCTTCCCCCCACAAATTCTGGGGTGCTCCAGAACTAGCTAGTTAACATATCATTCAACATTTTTTTCAATGTTTGGTTCTTGCGTTCAGCAATACCATTAGACTGAGGTGAATAAAGAGCAGTAGTTTGGTGAATGATACCATGAGTAGAGCATAACTCTTCAAATGGTGATTCATATTCATCACATCTATCGCTTCTTATTGCTTTAATCTTTTTGCTAAGTTGATTTTCAACTTCATTTTTATAATGTTGAAACATTTCTATAGCCTCATCTTTGCTTCTCAGCAAATATACATAACAATATCTTGTGCAATCATTAATAAAGATAATAAAATATTTTTTTCCACCTCTTGTTTGCACATACTTTAAATCACATATATCAGTGTGAATTAAATTTAGAGGTTCAGTTTTTCTTTCAACAGAATGAAAAGGTAATCTTGTCATTTTAGATTCCACACAAATTTCATATTTATCCTTTTGATTAATATCAAATTTAGGCAAGAATTCTAAATTAATTAATCTACGCATTGTATTATAAATAACTTGTCCTAATCTAGCATGCCATATATTTGAAGATTCTAACAAGTAAGCAGAAGAATTAATTTTATTATTATCAATAGACTTTGGTACAACAGTCATTACATTCATCTTAAGGAGCCCATCAGACATATAGCCCTTTCCTACAAACATATCATTTTGGTAAGTACAAATTTATCAGGCACAAACACCAACTTGAAGCCATTCTTGCTAAGCAGTGACCCAGAAACTAGATTTTTACGGATATCCGGCACATGAAGCACTTCGTTCAGAGTCAGTTCTTTGCCAGATGTCATTTTCAGCACTATCTTTCCACGTCCTTGAACCTTTGAACTTGAGGAATTTCCCATGAAGAGTTGCTCGTCATTTTCTACTGGTTTGTAGGTAGAGAACATCCATTTATTGGAGCAAATGTGGCGAGTAGCGCCAGTGTCCACCCACAATTCTTTGGTGTTTCCTAAGTTACATTCGGATACAACTGCAGAGAGATTAATGTCTGAAATATTTTCAGAAAGTTTTTCCAGTTCTGTCACATTTGCTTGAGCCTTTTGTTCTTTCTTGAAGGTCTTTGGCTTGCGACATTCATTTGATTTATGTCCTTGAATGCCACAGTTGAAGCACTTACCTTTGATTTTTTTCTTGACTTTGAAAATATCTTTGCCTTCACGCTTCCTTTTGTTGTTATTGTTTGGCCTTTGTTATACCACATTAACCTTTGCTTCAATGAAAATTTTCCCAATCTTCTTCTCAGATCCTCGATTGTCCTCTTCAATCCTAAGTCGCACAATCAGTTCTTCGAGATTCATCTCTTTGTGTTTATGCTTAAGATAATTCTTGAAGTCTGTCCATGATGGTGGAAGTTTCTCAATCATTGCAGCAACTTGGAGTGAGTCACTTAGTGACATTCCTTCAGAATGAATGTCATGTAAGATTACTTATAATTCTTGAACTTGGGTGATGACTGCTTTAGAATCTATCATCTTATAGTCAAGAAATCTACCGACTATGAATTTCTTCATGCCAACATCTTCAGTTTTATATTTCTTGTCTAAAGATTCCCAAAGTTCCTTTGCAGTTTGAATTATACAATACACATTATACAGTGTATTGTCTAATCCATTCAATACATAATTTCTGCAAAGGAAATCAGCATGTTTCCATGCGTCAACTGCAGCCACTTTTTCCTTGTCAGTTTCTCCTTCAACAAGAGTAGGACAGTCCTCTTGTAAAAATCTTGCCAAATTTAATGCTGTGAGATAGAAGAGCATCTTTTGTTGCCAACGCTTGAAATCAGTTCCATTGAACTTTTCAGGATTTTCTCCATGAGACAAACTCACAGCAGGGATGGTGCTAGTAGATGCCATTTCTGTTATACAAAGAAGAAAACCATAAACAAATAGAAACAAATTTCTGTTGTAGAAAATTTAACAGAATTCAAACAACAAATTATGTTTATAGAATTTCTGTTGTAGAAAATTTTGTTTACAAATTTTGTTTTCAAATTTCTTTTTTTTCTTTTTAGAAAATTCTGTTTATAGAATTTCTGTTGTAGAAAATTCTGTTTACAAATAAACAGAAGATGCAAACAATAATTTCCTTTTAATAGAAGATACAAATTACAGAATGATATTAAATAAAACTATAATTACAACAAACTTAAATTTGCTTCAAGATTGTATCTCTGTAAATATAGTAACATTTAATATAAAATAATAGATTTATATAAATTTAGTATGCAAATCAGATTTAGAATGTAAACTGTACTTACTTGAAAAAATCAGATTCTGGAAATACAAAATAGATAAATTCGAGTCCTTTGAATTCACAAAGTCTCCTTGAAGCAAATTTATTCTCTCACTGGTGCTAAAGGTTTTTAAATAATTACTTCCCAAGATTAAACGGATTTTCAATTCTTAATTAGTAGCACTTCGAAATTAAGAATTCTTCAAACACAATTTATATGTTCTGTACTTAAACCTTACTGTGATGATATGATACTGTTATGATATGATGAGTGAAGGAAATATATTGGGAAGAACAATATACTTCAAAATGCAGAAACAGGAATTCAATTTGCAGAACGGAAAAATTACTTATACTGCAGAACGGGAAAAACTGATTCTTTGAATGCGCTCCCGAATAGAATATCAGTTCGAATATGACCGCTAGCGTATCCGTTCGTCAAAACGACGTAGTATCACGATAATAAATTAAACAAAATCCATTCGTCAAAACGACATATATAGTATGATGATAATGAATTAAACAGATTTTGTCCAAAAAATTATATGTTACGACCCGACCCGACCCACCCGCCCACCTGCCCCGACCCCTAACCCGGCCCGCCCGTCCAACTGGACGGCGGCGACGGCGACGAGCGCGTTGGTTCGAACTAAGCTTTGGTAGGTCTTCTCCCTTCCACAAAAGTGGGGTGCCCCTTGGGGCCCTTCCCATTGAGCAAATATCCTATATATAAATTCTTTACATTTCCTTCAAACTTTCTATGTGGGACAATGCAAGTTACAACATTTCAAGTAGGTGACTTTGGAGTCAATTTTCTCATTCAATTCGTAATGGATTTGAACAAATAAATATACCACGTTATACTCCTTGCGAAGGAGAACGCATTAGTGCATGGACCCGACATTTTCAGAGTATGGGTCCCACATTAAATTAAGCCTCAAAATGCTTTAATATTTATTTTCCAAACCCAATTCCAAAAAAGTCATCTGACATTTTGAACTACACAAAAAATTTAAAAGGTAATTACCAAACAATTTGTTATCTCTCACCTTAAATGCATTTTCACAATGTAATACCCACATTTGTGAGGGAGCTTCAATGGAAATTGTGACGCCCTCAAAATTAGGTATACATCACCCATCTTGGGTCGTCAGATACATGAAACAGAATACAAATACATCTTATTAATACAACTGTCGTGTACAATACGATAAAACATAACTGTGAGTTTGAATACAATTATTGTCTACTAGAGACTATACAAACTCAAAAGGAGTCCTCAATACAATTATTGTCACACTATTTAACAGAATAGTGAGGACTACTAATACTATCATCTGGTCCATCACTCCGTTCTCCGACTCGTCCCAGCTATATTCTCATTTTCTGAAGAGAACAGTGAAAGAAAGGGTGAGCTCAACTAGCCCAGTAAGAAATATTATAACTAAGA
The DNA here is from genome assembly GCA_016801055.1 of Panax notoginseng. Taxonomy (NCBI): domain Eukaryota; kingdom Viridiplantae; phylum Streptophyta; class Magnoliopsida; order Apiales; family Araliaceae; genus Panax; species Panax notoginseng. The sequence goes on along the minus strand of CM029019.1, from coordinate 193,241,232 downwards.
TAATGCAGAATAAATTATCATTGGCCTTTAACAGTGTTAAACTGATAAAATATAACGAACATCAAGTTTAACTGCAGCGGAACAAGCAATCTATTAAAAGAGTTAAGTAGAAAATAAAATCTACTATCTTCTATGATTTAAAAGGTTTTTTCAACACTGTTATCGCTGGGACTCAGCTTAATAAAATAATCCACATTATCGAATCACCCCTGCACTACAACCAATGATATTCGTGTATTCATTAATGGTCATGATCATGCCAATAACTGTCCATCAATGTACTACGGGCCAATGAGGACTTTTACCGCATCATTTGTAATATTACGGTCATGATTATACCGAAATAATCCCTGGTCATAATCATACCAAGTCCATCTATGCACTACAGGCCACAGATGACTTTCAACATTTTATAAACATGAGGATAATGACAACGATATAAGAATTCAATAAAACAAGTTCAAGAATTAATTTATCCAATAATTAACAACGTCCAAATTGTAAACATGATACTGCTTTGTGGAGTAAAATTCAAGAATGCTTAGAAGAATATTTTCATAAAAAGATACTGGATGAAACGCAATTATCAAGGATATTCCACAAATTTTATGGAGTATAATAAAGATTGAAATAACAAAAGAAATCACCATGCATGCGATAGACCGCACAGACAGGTTATTCCAACAGAATAATAAATAATGGAACCAAGTCCGGCGTATAACGCACAGACAGGATATTCCAATAGAATAATAATAAAGACGGAACCAGGTCCAGTGTAAAACACACAGACAGCATGTTCCAAAAGAATAATAATAAAGACGGAACCAGGTCTGGTGTAAAACACACAGACAGGATGTTCCAACAGAATAATAGAAGAATGTCACCAAGTATAGGGTAGACCGCGTATACAGCTTATTCCAACAGAATAATAAGAAATGGAATAACAACAGTTCTCTTCATGAATAAGAAAGAATAACACCCCTTACCGTTTTAAAGAAGAATTGAAATAAGGAAGTAGTTAAGTAGCAGAATACTTTTCTTCTCTCTCTCTCTATAGTTTCTTTCTATAGTTTCTCTCTCTAGAGTTCAGTGAATTGTTAAGAAATAATGAAGGAATGAGATGCTATTTATAAAAAAATGGAATGCATAGTAACTAATCCATGAACGGTCCAGATTGATTACTTTAATCTGACGGTCCATATTTAAAGAAAAATCTTTTAAATAAAATATAATATATTCTATTTATAGAATAACTTTAAAAAAGTATTCTGTTTTATATAAAAAGATGTTTCTGTTTTATTACGTTAATAATACGAATAAAACAAAACTTCATTATCGCTAAATAATTCATATTATTAACTGACAATAATTGAATCAAACTGAGTGACTTCTCACATAAGCATTAATAATCAATACCGTGTGCTACTATGCAACCACACGTATTACTGTACTTTTACTACCGAGTAGTTCAACAGTATCAATGGTAAAACTTCCGCCGTTATTTTTAATAAAATATTTTTGTCGTTTTCTCAATCCGACAATAATTTCGTCGTGGGGTCCACCAATGATTGTGCCGTTGTACGAATATTTCCTGTTAAAACGAATATTCACCGACCAATCGAATATTATATAACAACTTGAGTACTTTGCAAAATTTATAAATATTACCCACAACTATAACATTATATCAAATTAACTCCATAATATTCAAAAATGATATTTATAGAAAATTCATCTTTATTTATAAAAGTTGGGGTCTTACAGGAATGTTCCAATTTGATCTTTCCCCCATTGGATTCATTAGGAAAACAAGGAAGCAAATAGATAGGAGATGTAGGCTTGTTTGGGTTCACTAACATCCTGCACATAATTCTTTCAACTTATTTGAGAAATATATCAAAATGATCACAATATACCCGTCCCAAAATAAGAGTCTCATTATTCTTCTTTTTTTGGTGTACCAAAATAAAAGTCTCACTTTTCTTTTTGTCTATCCCAAAATAAGAACTATAATAAATTACTAGAGTTCCTAAGCCAACACTGAATATGGTTAAAATGTGATAGGAAAATATGTCCTGGTAAGATCAAAAAACAACAACAATTTAAGAAAACAAAGACTGAGGGTGTAAATGAACCAAGTAGAGCCAAGTATTGAATTGTTTAGATTTGGCTCACAAAATTTATCGAGTATAAAATAAGGTTTGATTGAGACTTATTTAGCTATCGAGTCGAGCACGATCTCGAATCGAGCACGAGCAGTTTGAACTTTTCTAACGAATATGATCCGAGTATCAATAGAAAATTGTAATTTGAGTAGGTTCGAGTAATTTATCGAACTTTAAAATTTGCTCATATTTTAATCATTTATTTTTCGAGCGAGTACGAATCGAGTCCGAACTGTTTGCTCATTTTATAGCCTTAACAAAGACTAAGATGAGCGAAACAAATAAAGAAAATTTCTTCCAAAATTTTAAAAGTTATGCATATTGTTAGACTATGAAGTTCTAAATGAACGTATCAATATTCATTTCAGTGTCCTTCTCACTATGACAATTTTTAAGGGATTACCTAAAACACAATCTACTTTAAATACAGCTAGCTAGCGCAACCAGACGTCCAACTGGAGTTTCAGATATGTTGGGATATTTGGTATCAGAGTTGTGTTTGAGGGTTCTGGGATTGTCGAATTTAAGATGTCGAATATATGGTTATCACGGATTGAAATTGATAAATTCAACGGAAAGAGTTTTGAACTCTGGAAATTGAAGATGGAGGATCTGCTCGTGGATAGGGATTTTTAGACAGTAATTGAAGATCCAAAGCCGATTGTTACTGCTCAGAAGGAGGGGACGTCTTCGACTGAAAAAGAGTCGAAGGAGAAACTTGTTGTATGTGAGAAATTGGATCGGAAGGCTCGTGGCCTGATTCGACTATGTTTTGTTGATAATGTCCTAGTTAATGTTTCTGGGGTGAAAACTGCAAAGGATCTCTGGACGAAATTTGTGACGCCCCCAAAATTAGGGATACATCATCCATCTTGGGTCGTCAGATATAAAGTACAGAATACAAATACAACTTACTAATACAACTGTCGTGTACAATATGACAAAACATAAACTGCGAGTTTGAATACAAATATTATCTTCTAGAGAGTATTCATACTCAAAAGGAGTCCTCATTACATTTATTAACACACTATTACATAGAATAGTGAGGACTACTAACTAATACTATCATTCGAACCATCACTCCGTTCCCCGACTTGCCCCAGCTACGTTCTCATTTCCTGAAGAGAACAGTGAAAGAAAGGGTGAGCTCAACTAGCCCAGTAAGAAATATTATGACTAAGATAATGCAGAATAAATTATCATTAGCCTTCAACAATGTTAAACTGATAAAATATAATAGACATCAAGTTTAACTGCAGCAAAATAAGCAATCCATTAAAAGAGTCAAGTAGAAAATAAACTCTACTATCTTTTATGATTTAAAAGGTTTTTCAACACTGTTATCGCTGGGACTCAGCTTAATAAAATAATCCACATCATCGAATGACCCCTGCACTACGGCCAAGGATATTCGTGTATTCATTAATGGTTATGATCATGCCAACAACTGTCCATCAATGCACTACGGGCCAATGAGGATTTTTACCACATCATTTGTAACATTACGGTCATAATTATACCGAATAATCCCTGGTCATAATCATACCAAGTCCATCTATGCACTACAGGCCACAGATGACTTTTAACATTTTATAAACATGAGGATGATGACAATAATATAAGAATTCAATAAAACAAGTTCAAGAATTAATTTATCCAAGAATTAACAACGTCCAAATTGTCAACATGATACTTCTTTGTGGAGTAAAATTCAAGAATGCTTAGAAGAATATTTTCATGAAAAGATACCGGATGAAACGCAATTATTAAGGATATTCCACAAATTTCATGGAGTATAGAAGTCAAAACTTAACCAACTGAGTACAATAAAGAATGAAATAACAAAAAAAATCACCATGCATGCGATAGACCGCACAGACATGTTATTTCAACAGAATAATAAATAATGGAACCAGGTCCGGCGTAAACGCACAGACAGAATATTCTGACAGAATAATAAATAATGGAACCAGGTCCGGCGTAAACGCACAGACAGGATATTCCGACAGAATAATAAATAATGGAACCAGGTCCGGTGTAAAACACACAGACAGGATGTTCCAACAGAATAATAATAAGATGGAACCAGGTCCGGTGTAAAACACACAGACAGGATGTTCCAACAGAAAAACAGAAGAATGTCACCAAGTATAAGGTAGACCGCGTATACAGGTTATTCCAACAGAATAATAAGAAATGGAACAACAACAGTTCTCTTCATGAATAAGAAAGAATAACACCCCTTACCGTTTTAAAGAAGAGCTGAAATAAGGAAGTAGTTAAGTAGCAGAATACTCTTCTTCTCTCTCTCTATAGTTTCTCTCTATAGTTTCTCTCTCTAGAGTTCAGTGAATTCGTAAGAAATAATGAAGGAATGAGCTGCTATTTATAGAAAAATAGAATGCATAGTAACTAATCCATGAACGGTCCAGATTGATTACTTTAATCTGACGGTCCATATTTAAAGAAAAATCTTTTAAATAAAATATAATATATTCTATTTATAGAATAACTTTAATAAAGTATTCTGTTTTATATAAAAAGATGTTTCTGTTTTATTACGTTAATAATACGAATAAAACAAAACGTCATTATCGCTAAATAATTCATATTATTAACTGACAATAATTGAATCAAACTGAGTGACTTCTCACATAAGCATTAATAATCAATACCGTGTGCTACTATGCAACCACACGTATTACTGTACTTTTACTACCGAGTAGTTCAACAGTAACAATGGTAAAACTTCCGCCGTTATTTTTAATAAAATATTTTTGTCGTTTTCTCAATCCGATAATAATTTCGTTGTGGGGTCCACCAATGATTGTGCCGTTATACGAATATTTCCTGTTAAAACGAATATTCCCCGACCAATCGAATATTATATAACAACTTGCGTACTTTGTAAAATTTATAAATATTACCCACAACTATAATATTATATCAAATTAACTCCATAATATTCAAAAATGATATTTATAGAAAATTCATCTTTATTTATAAAAGTTGGGGTCTTACAACCTCCCCTTCTTATGAAATTTTGCCCTCGAAATTAGGGTACGTACCTGGTATGTCGAAGAGGTAAGGATACCTTGATTTCATTTTAGATTCTAACTCCCAAGTCATTTCCTCAACATCGTGGTTTCTCCACAAAACTTTGACTTGAGGTATAACCTTGGAGCGTAGAATATGTTCCTTCTTATCCAAGATTTGAACATGAACTTCTTCATACGTCAAATCTCCCGCTATTTCGTCCGGTTCTAACTCAATAATGTGGTTCGGGTCTTCCACATATTTGCGTAACATGGATATGTGAAAAACGTTATGAACACGAGACATACTTGGCGGTAAAGCGAGTCTATAAGCCACAGTTCCTACTCGATCGAGGATTAAAAATGGACCGATGAATCGAGGATTGAGCTTTCCTCTCTTTCCAAATCTCGTAACTCCTTTCCATGGAGCAACACGTAAGAACACATGATCTCCTACATCAAATTCCACGTCCTTTCGATGAAGATCAATATAACTCTTTTGTCGATCTTGTGAGGTTTTTATACGTTGTCGGATTGTTTGAATCTTTTCTGTAGTCATACGTACCAACTCCGGTCTCAACAACGTTGCTTCACCCACCTCATCCCAGCATACTGGAGAACGACATTTTCTTCCATACAATGCTTCGAATGGAGCTATGCCAATGCTTATTTGATAACTGTTGTTTTAGGAAAACTCCACCAATGGTAAGAACTTGTCCCAACTTCCCTTGAAGTCAAGGACACAGAGTCTTAATAAATTTTCTAGAGTTTGAATAGTCCTCTCTGATTGTCCGTCCGTCTGAGGATGATATGTCGAACTAAATCGTAAATCTGTGCCCATAGCTTTTTGTAAACTAACCCAAAATCGTGAAGTGAATCTTGGGTCTCGGTCAGAAACTATGGATACTGGCATACCATGTAGTCTTACAATCTCGTTTATGTATATACGAGCAAGATGTTCAAGTGTATAAGTTTCTCGTATCGGTAAGAAATGAGCAGACTTGGTCAATCTATCAACAATGACCCAAATCGCATCAATACCTTGAGAAACCCTAGGAAGACCGGTAACGAAATCCATGGTAATGTGCTCCCACTTCCATTCGAAAATTTCAAGTGGTTGCAATGGACCTTTTGGTACTTGATGCTCCGCTTTGACTCGTTGACAAGTTAGACACCTTGAGATAAACAACGCTATCTCTCTCTTCATATTGCTCCACCAAAATGTATGACGAAGATCATGATACATTTTGGCACTTCTAGGATGGATTGCAAACGGTGTGTTGTGCGCCTCCATCATGATTTCATACTTTAAATCAGGGTTGTTAGGAACACAAAGTCTGGAGTTGACTCGAACTGGAGTTGACTCGAAGTATTCCTTCTTCATCGATTCTTACTTCCGGCATAGCACCTTCTTGCACTTTCTTCCTCATACGCATCAGCTCCAGGTCTATAGCTTGAGCAGCTTTAACTTTGTCGATTAAAGTCGGTTCTACTCGTATATTCGCCATCATCACATGGGTCCCTGGAGTCTTTAACTCTATCTCCATCCTTTGCAAATCACACAAAATGGGCCTTTGTGTTGACAATATCGCACTCGTACTTGCATATGATCTTCTACTCAATGCGTCAGCTACCACGTTCGCTTTTCCAGGATGGTATTGAATGGTATGATCATAATCTTTTAACAGTTCAAGCCAACGTCGTTGTCGCATGTTGAGTTCCTTTTGAGTGAAGAAATATTTGAGGCTTTTATGATCCGTAAAGATCTCCACCTTCTCCCCATACAAGTAATGCCTCCAAATTTTAAGTGCAAAGACAACAGCTGCCAACTCTAGATCATGAGTAGGATAATTCCTCTCATATTCCTTGAGTTGTCTTGATGCATAGGCTATGACTTTTCCATGTTGCATGAGAACGCATCCCAACCCTTTGCTCGAAGTATCACTGTAGATGACAAATCCCTCCGAGCCGGATGGTATTGTTAGAACAGGTGCTGAAATGAGTCTTCTCTTGAGTTCTTGAAAACTCTTCTCACATTCTTTGCTCCAACCAAACTTTGCATCTTTCCGAGTCAGTTGAGTTAATGCAGTAGCGATTCGAGAAAATCCTTCCACGAATCTCCGATAATAACCAGCTAAACCAAGAAAGCTACGTACTTCGGTCACTGATTTAGGTTGCTCCTAGCTTTGAATAGCTTCAATCTTTGCCGGGTCAACCGATATTCCACGACTTGATACTACGTGCCCAAGGAATGCTACATCCTCCAACCAGAACTCGCATTTCTTTAACTTGGCATAAAGCTTGTATTCACAAAGCTTTTGGAGTACCAGCCTCAAGTGTTGTTCATGATCTTCACGACTTTTGGAATAAATAAGGATGTCATCAATAAAGACGACCACAAAGTGATCCAAATATTCTTTGAATACCCGGTTCATCATATCCATGAAGGCAGCAGGAGCATTAGTCAATCCAAATGATGACTAGGAATTCATAATGCCCGTACCGAGTTCTGAAAGCCGTCTTTGGAATATCCTCAGTTCTAACCTTCAGCTGATGATATCCAGAACGAAGATCGATCTTTGAAAAGAATTGTGCTCCTTGCAACTGGTCAAACAGGTCATCAATACGTGGCAATGGGAACCTGTTTTTGATGGTGACATGATTCAACTCCCGATAATCAATACAAAGTCGCACACTTCCATCTTTCTTCTTCACGAATAGCATAGGAGCACCCCAAGGAGAAGTACTAGGACGAGTAAAGCCAATGTCTAACAATTCCTGCAGTTAGATCTTTAACTCCTGAAGTTCAATAGGAGCCATTCGATATGGGGCTTTGAAAATGGGTTTTGTACCGGGTTCAAGGTAGATACAAAATTCTATTTCACGCCCTGGGGGTAGGCCAGGAAGTTCTTCGGGGAATACGTCAGGAAATTTATTAACAATAGAAATATCATTTAAAACTGACGTATTTTTGTTTAGATCCGTGACATGAGCTAAGAAAGCTTGACATCCGTTTTTCAATAAACGAATAGCTTTATGGCTTGAGATGACAACGATTGATTTTAATGCTTTGGTTGCTTGAATTCGCATAATAGGTCGATTAGGAATATGAAAGCTAATAACCTTACGAAAATAATCAATTTTTGCATGATGAGTAGTTAACCAATCAATCCCTAGAATCACGTCAAATGCAAGTATTTTTAATGAAATAAGATCGACAGGTAATGTGTGGGTACCAACTTGAACCAAACAAGACTTATAAACCGTAGATGTAATGAAGGTTTCTCCCAATGGAGTTTCAACAGATAAGTCAAATTCTAATTTCTCCGGAATCAAATTTAATCGATGAGCGCAAGTAGGAGAAATAAAAGAATGGGTAGAACCGGTATCAAATAAAATATAGACTTCGTTAGAGTTTATGATAAGCTTACCCGTGATGACCTCATTCGGGTTCCTTGCTTTCTGGGAGGTCACAACAAACGCTCTCCCTTGCACTACCGGTTTTGACTTTTCTGGGACGGCCTTTGGTGTCTCCATCTTAGCTGAACTTATTTTTGGTAAACAATAAAATCGAGCTAAATGACCTTCTCTTCCACAATTATAACATGCTTTAGACGGCATCGCGCAATTTGGACTGATGTGCCCCTCCCCTCCGTATTTGAAACATATGATAGGTGGTCGTTCTCCTTCCTTAACAACGGGTGCTGGTGCTAACGTCTTTCCATCATTGTTGAATCTCCTCTTCTTGAAATGACCATTCTTATTGTTTTGGCCCTGATTACCACCGAAGTGGTTACCATTTCTGGCCTGTTGATTCCCTCCACGCTTGTTGTCACCACTTCGATGACTGCTCTCACTGGTATTATCATTTTGTCGACTGCTCTCTTTTGGTTGGGTTGACTCGTTATCACGCTCCACTAACAGAGCCCTATTCACAACATCTGAATACAAACACAGTTTATGAGAAATAAGATGTTGACGTATCTCAGGCTTCAAATCTCGCAAAAATATTCGCGTCATTCGCTCTTCATTATCCACTAAGTGGGACGCAAACCGGGACAACTCAGCAAATTTAGCCTCATACTGCGACACGGTCATATTATTCTGCTCCAATTTGATGAACTCCACCTCCTTCATGTGACGAACACTTTCGGGAAAGTATTTGTCATTGAACAGCTCTTGGAACTTTTCCCAAGACATCTTCAGTGCTGCAGGTTGAGTACGCTTAATCGATTTCCACCAGTAATCTGCCTCTCCTCGCAATATAAAGGCGGCAAAGGGAACCTTTTGCTCCTCGGAGCATCCCAAGACATCAAATATCTTGGTAATCTGCTTTATCCATGTTTCCGCTATAAGTGATTTTGGCTCTCCCTTAAACTCTGGTGGTCCCAGCTCCTTGAACTGTTTAGCGGTGACCGTCCGAGAGTTTTCAGTGTTTCCACCTATATTTTGGACGGGAGCCGCTCTCGCCTGCTGTTGCATGAACTGCATAAAGTTTCTGAACATTCCATCATTCATCATCTGGTCAGTGTTGTTGTTTGCATGGGGATTGTCACCTTCCTGATGCACATTATCCTGATTATTGATATGTGGTGAATCAACAGTCGCCTGTGCTCCATTGCTATTCTCAACATTCTCAGATGCCATTTTCAGATACTGCCATAAAATAAAAGTTAATTGATATGTCATATATTATCCTTATATTATGACCGACCAATTAAATACCATGCAAATAAACTTAGGTAGGTCATACAAGCGAAGGAATTCCCCGTCTCTCCCCTCCTAATTCTATTCTCACATCTTAGCCAGGGATCATATCCCTAAGCTCTGATACCAACTGTGACGCCCCTAAAATTAGGGATACCTCACCCATCTTGGGTCGTCAGATACAAAGTACAGAATACAAATACAACTTACTAATACAACTGTCGTGTACAATACGACAAAACATAAACTGCGAGTTTGAATACAAATATTATCTTCTAGAGAGTATTCATACTCAAAAGGAGTTCTCATTACATTTATTAACACACTATTACATAGAATAGTGAGGACTACTAACTAATACTATCATTCGAACCATCACTCCGTTTCCCGACTTGCCCCAGCTACGTTCTCATTTCCTGAAGAGAACAGTGAAAGAAAGGGTGAGCTCAACTAGCCCAGTAAGAAATATTATGACTAATGTGACGCCCCCAGAATAGGTATACAACACCCATTCTGAGTCGCCAAATACATGGTACAGAAAGCAAACTACAACTTCAATAATACAATTGTCGTGCAAAATACGACAACACATACTGAGTTTAAAATACAAATATTGTCTTCTAGACAATATCCACACTCAAATAAATCCTCATTACAATTATTCAAACACTATTTTACAGAAATAGTGAGGACTGCTAATACATCTTTCTAGAACCATCACTCCATACCCCGACTAGATCCTGCTATGTTCTCACCTCCTGAGAAGAAAAATGGAACAAAAAGAAAAAGGGTGAGCTCAACTAGCCCAGTAAAGAATATTATGACTAAGATAATATACAACAAATTATCGTTAGTCTTCAACAGGGAAAAATCTGATAAAATATAATCGACAACAAGTTTTAGATCAACAACTGCAGCGGAAACAGCAAACCATTAGAAGAGTCAAGTAGAGAAAGAATTCTACTATCTTCTAAGATTTAAAAGTCCATCATCAATATTTTATCCCTGTAACATCAATTAATAATCATCTTTAACCAAATATTCATCTTTGCACTACAGGCCAAAGATATTCATTTGTATCATCAGTCGGTCATGTTCATCTCAACACCTGTTCATCTTTGCACTACAGGCCAAAGATATTCATCAAGTAATTATACATCTTTGCACTACAGGCCAAAGATATTCAGTAATATCATCATTTAGGACTGAGGATGATGAAAAATATCTTAAAGAGAACGAATCCAATGAGACAGAAGGACAAATAGTAGGGATTCGTATAACAGTTTATCCAAGATCAATAATACTTCATAATAATCAATTGTGAAGCAGAATTCAAAAATAAAGATCAAAATATGGATACAATCAAAAATAGTAACCATAATAGACATCTTGGACAAAAAGGGAAAATTTTATTTTTCGGTGAATAGTGCCGTATTCGTGAAAAGTGCCGTATACGTGAATAGTGCCGTATACGTGAATAGTAACCCCCGACACAAAAAGTTCCAAATTTGATAAAAACTCATATCAATATTTCAGCATAATGATATTGAAGAAAATAATATCATTAAGAAGAAAATAATATCCCTTACCTCAAAATATCAGTACTTCTGGTCGGAATACCGGTATAAGGCTGAAAGAAACTTGCTCTGATGAATAGAAACTCTCAAAGTATCTAAATACTCACAAAATACACTCAATAATCTAGAGAGAGAAAGAGAGAAAACTTGTTTCTGGTGTGATTTTCAATTCTAACTTAGCCCTCTATTTATAGGAAAATTTTGGTAGGTTTGACCTGCAACCTGATGGCTTTACCTGCTACTATTCCCACCCACCACATTTGAAATATAATTCAGCACATTTCTTCACCAACCACAAGTGGGGCCCACCAATTCTAGAATTTTCCACCAAAATGATAAACTCCGAAAATTCAACAATTTCTGAACCAGTCATCTTGTAAAATTCGTAATAAATCATACGTTCATTTTTAACGGTTCAAAATTTGTGGACATATACTCAACTTATATATGTATAACATATCCAAAAATTACCACGATCCAACGGTCGGATTAAAAATTATAACCCCCGTAAAATATCTCAAAAACCCTGATTTTTTAATACCTCCATTCCGACAAAAATATGGATAAAAACCTCAACATTAACTCCTTCATTTTTAACCAAAAAAATATATCCCTCATTTATATCCACATAAAATAAATATTTTCTTATCATATGAATCAATAATTAATTATTCACAAATAATATTACAGAATCACATTTATGACAACCAGGCCGTTCCCAGGAAAGAGGGGGCTTTCCAATAAGGATTTCTCCTTACTGGCGCGCAATTAGATGACCAAACCTCTCCTTAGACAGAACTTTCTAGACATTGTCAATAATGTTATCTAATAATATTATTCAAATAATATGAATTATTGATCTGATAATGGGAAATACTGAGCAGCAACAATTATTGAAACAACAATAATATAAAATATCAACGCAGCAATTATTGAATCAATAAAATAAAATATTGAATAATAACTACTGTAACAATTATTGAGTAGTGCATTCTTACGTAAGAATCAATAATTGGTGCAATACCGTGTGCTACTGTATTTTAACCACCGGGTATTCCAACAGTATTAACGGTAACAACTACGCCGTTATTTATAAACAACTTATACTTGTCGTTTTCTTCATCCAATCGCTTTCCGTTATGGGGCCCACACAAGGCTGCGTCGTCGTACGAATATTCCCCGACAGCAAGAATATTCCACGACCAACCGAATATTCACCGACCAAAAATAAATATTTTATAACCACTTGCTTATTTTGCAAAATTTGCACATTTCACCCATAACCAAAGTATTATATCAAATTAACCCCTTATTATTCACAATAATATTTAGAGAAAATTTAATTTTATTCATTAATAAGTTGGGGTCTTACAACTAAGATAATGCAGAATAAATTATCATTAGCCTTCAACAATGTTAAACTGATAAAATATAATAGACATCAAGTTTAACTGCAGCGGAATAAGCAATCTATTAAAAGAGTCAAGTAGAAAATAAACTCTACTATCTTTTATGATTTAAAAGGTTTTTCAACACTGTTATCGCTGGGACTCAGCTTAATAAAATAATCCACATTATCGAATCACCCCTGCACTACGGCCAAGGATATTCGTGTATTCATTAATGGTCATGATCATGCCAACAACTGTCCATCAATGCACTACGGGCTAATGAGGACTTTTACCACATCATTTGTAATATTACGGTCATGATTATACCGAATAATCCCTGGTCATAATCATACCAAGTCCATCTATGCACTACAGGCCACAGATAAATTTTAACATTTTATAAACATGAAGATGATGACAATGATATAAGAATTCAATAAAATAAGTTCAAGAATTAATTTATCTAAGAATTAACGTCCAAATTGTCAACATGATACTGCTTTGTGGAGTAAAATTAGAATGCTTAGAAGAATATTTTCATGAAAAGATACTGGATGAAACGCAATTATCAAGGATATTCCACAAATTTCATGGAGTATAGAAGTCAAAACTTAACCAACTGAGTACAATAAAGAATGGAATAACAAAAGAAATCACCATGCATGCGATAGACCGCACAGACATGTTATTTCAACAGAATAATAAATAATGGAACCAGGTCCGGCGTAAACGCACAAACAGGATATTCTGACAGAATAATAAATAATGGAACCAGGTCCGGCGTAAACGCACAGACAGGATATTCCGACAGAATAATAAATAATGGAACCAGGTCCGGTGTAAAACACACAGACAGGATGTTCCAACAGAATAATAACAAGACGGAACCAGGTCCGGTGTAAAACACACAGACAGGATGTTCTAACAGAAAAACAGAAGAATGTCACCAAGTATAAGGTAGACCGCGTATACAGGTTATTCCAACAGAATAATAAGAAATGGAACAACAACAGTTCTCTTCATGAATAAGAAAGAATAACACTCCTTACCGTTTTAAAGAAGAGCTGAAATAAGGAAGTAGTTAAGTAGCAGAATACTCTTCTTCTCTCTCTCTATAGTTTCTCTCTATAGTTTCTCTCTCTAGAGTTCAGTGAATTCGTAAGAAATAATGAAGGAATGAGCTGCTATTTATAGAAAAATAGAATGCATAGTAACTAATCCATGAACGGTCCAGATTGATTACTTTAATCTGACGGTCCATATTTAAAGAAAAATCTTTTAAATAAAATATAATATATTCTATTTATAGAATAACTTTAATAAAGTATTCTGTTTTATATAAAAAGATGTTTATGTTTTATTACGTTAATAATACGAATAAAACAAAACGTCATTATTGCTAAATAATTCATATTATTAACTGACAATAATTGAATCAAACTGAGTGACTTCTCACATAAGCATTAATAATCAATACCGTGTGCTACTATGCAACCACACGTATTACTGTACTTTTACTACCGAGTAGTTCAACAGTAACAATGGTAAAACTTCTGCCGTTATTTTTAATAAAATATTTTTGTCGTTTTCTCAATCCGACAATAATTCAGTTGTGGGATCCACCAATGATTGTGCCGTTGTACGAATATTTCCTGTTAAAACGAATATTCCCCGACCAATCGAATATTATATAACAACTTGCGTACTTTGTAAAATTTATAAATATTACCCACAACTATAACATTATATCAAATTAACTCCATAATATTCAAAAATGATATTTATAAAAAATTCATCTTTATTTATAAAAGTTGGGGTCTTACAAAATTGGAACCCCATATCAAAGTAAGTCCTTAGTTAATAAACTGTTCTTAGGAAGAAATTGTATAAACTTCGCATGGATGATGGAAGTTCATTTTCTGCACACCTACATGATTTTAATACCTTGATTAGTCATTTATCTTCAATAAGTTGTGATATCAATGATGATGATTAAGCTGTTACCTTGCTCTGTTCACTGCCTGATTCGTGGGATAATCTGATTATTACGATTGGTAGTGGTAGTACATAATTATCGTTTGAGGGGCTGTTTCAGCTTTATTGTCAGAAGATATGTGACGACAGAATATGGAGAGTTCAACCTGTAGGGTTTTCGGCACATCAAAGCAATGCACAACAGAAAATAAATTGAACAAAACAAAATCTGAAACCCAAACAGGATCCATGCGAAACAGAAGTTAATTCAGTGTGTAAGAGATTAACCGACTATGAAGCTGGAATTGATGCGATCGAATCTCTAACGCAATTCGAATGAACTATGTCTCTACGGTATCCACACGAACGCCCGCAAACCGTCTCACGATTCTGCAATAAAAGGGTGTTACGGTACTAGCCACCAAAGGATCATGATTTTTTTCAAAGGTTTTCTCTCTAGTCTCTCTCTAAGAGTGGCTAGGGCTTGTAAGGTTATGATGATTTCCTAAATGGCTAATATATCTTATATATAGCAGTTAGAAGGAATTAATCAAAACCTAATCTAATTAAAAGAATTTATATATATATTTATATATATATATTTATATATCTTAACTAAGTCTTACATAATTAATATACATATATACAAATTATCCTTTTAATTTAAATTCGTGATTTAAATACTATTAATCTTATTAATATATTTAAATCCATAAAATTTAAATTAATTCCCTTTTAAATTACGTTCTATGTGTAACCCTATAAATTATTATTACGTTGTCAATAATTTTAAAATCATATTATAAAATTATAAATAGTGAGCGGCATTTAGTAATGCATCACTGCTACCCAAGTAATAATAAGATCGATGATTCGATGTAACCTTTTTGTGACCAATGTTTCAATATAATTTAATCATTTTAACCTTTATATCCTAGATTAAACTCGAGTCATGGAATGTGTCATACTCTTCATAATTTAATCTGAGTTTTTCTTGATCAATGAGTAAACTATATGAAATAAATCACTATTTGAGTATGGCCATGCATTTCATAGTCCTACTCAATCAAGAGGCCTATTGATATCACCCCTAATACATAGGAGGGTTAAATTTCATCTAGATCACTCATATTCGTCACACGATTCCTGATGTACCAAATAATCATCTTTATTGTCCACCCTATTAAAGGTGACTTTTGATGATATCAAAGTACATAAATTCTCGTGTAATAATACAGTGATTTCAGGCCAGAGGACCATTACATCATTGTCACTATGAGAATCGCTAATGACACTTCGCATAATGCTCCACATAGAATTCTCATGGTGGGTCTGTCCAGTACATCGTTCTCTAACACGTACCTATACATTGACTTAATATCTCATATATTTATGACCAATGAGAT
Source organism: Panax notoginseng (assembly GCA_016801055.1). Taxonomy (NCBI): domain Eukaryota; kingdom Viridiplantae; phylum Streptophyta; class Magnoliopsida; order Apiales; family Araliaceae; genus Panax; species Panax notoginseng. The sequence continues at coordinate 193,224,974 of CM029019.1, read as the reverse complement.
TTGGTCATCAGTCAATCCACATACTAGTCTCAATGCATCATTGTTGTCCCATCAACAATGATACTCGACTAGGGACATTTAAGAGCAATGATACTAATTGTAATTATATAATCTCATGTTCAAGTGACATACTTGAAACTATATAATTTGTATCACTATTCTAAGGAATTTTATTATGTTAACATTTATATAACGCAGTAAATAAAACCATAATAAAATCATTCATTTATTCAATCAAATATAATATCAAAATGTTAAGCAATTATATCAAATAATTGGCCTCTAGGGCACTAACTCTAACAGTCTCCCACTTGCACTAGAGCCAATCACTCATGTATCTAATACCCATGGAACTAGTGTGACCGTCGTGCTTCTGCTGCGACAAAGCCTTGGTAAGTGGATCTGCAACATTATCATATGTTGACACTCTTCCTATATGTACATCTCCTCTATAAATAATTTCACGGATGAGATGGAACCGCCTAAGTATATGCTTGGATCGTTGGTGAGATCTGAGTTCCTTAGCCTGTGCAATGGCTCTATTTTTATCACGGTATAGCTTAACCGGATCAACAATGGTTGGAACAACTACAAGTTCAGTGACAAACTTTTTAATCCATACAGCCTCCTTGGCCGCACTTGAAGCAGCAATATACTCAGCCTCTGTTGTAGAATCGGCTACTGTCTCTTGCTTCGAACTCTTCCAGCTAACAACACCATCATTAAGGCAAAGCACAAAACCTGACTGAGACTTATAGTCATCACTGTCAGTCTGGAAACTAGTATCTGTGTAACCCTTTACTGCCAGTTCGTCTTCACCTCCATATACCATGAATGAATCCTTAGTCCTTTTCAGGTACTTGAGGATATTCTTGACTGCTGTCCAGTGACCTTCACCTGGATTCGACTGGAATCTGCTCGTCATGCTCAAAGCATACGAGACATTCGGACGAGTACATATCATTGCATACATGATAGATCCAATTGCCGAAGCATAAAGAATCTTTTTCATACGTTCCTCATCATCTTGTGATTTAGGACATTAAGCCTTAGAGATCTTTACACCATGAGTCACGGGTAAGTGTCCTCTTTTCGCCTCTTGCATGCTGAACCGTTTCAGCACTTTATCAATATATGTACTTTGACTTAGGCTGAGCATTTTTCTCGATCTATCTCGATAGATCCTGATACCTAAAATGTAGGTTGCATCGCCCAAATCCTTCATGGAGAAACATTTTCCTAGCCATATTTTTACAGCCTGTAATGAAGGAATGTCATTCCCAATAATTAATATGTCGTCAACATATAATACTAGGAATACAATGTGACTCCCACTAACCTTCTTATATACACAAGGTTCATCTTCATTTTTTATAAAGCCAAACTCTTTGACTGCTTCATCAAATCAAAGATTCCAACTCCGAGAGGCTTGCTTTAATCCATAAATGGATCGCTGCAGCTTGCATACCTTTCCAGCATCCTTTGGAGTGACAAAACCTTTAGGTTGTGTCATGTACACATCTTCAAGGAGATTTCCATTAAGAAAAGCAGTTTTGACATCCATCTGCCAGATTTCGTATGCAATAGCAAGTAAGATCCTGATGGATTTAACCATTGCCACCGGAGAGAAGGTTTCATCATAGTCAACACCTTGAACTTGTTTGTAACCTTTTGCTACCAGTCGACCTTTGTAGGTTTGTACATTACCATCCATGTCGGTTTTATTCTTGAAAACCCACTTGCACCCGATTGGTTTTACCCCTTCGGGTGGATCAACCAAAGTCCATACTTGGTTAGTATACATGGAGTCCATTTCAGATCTCATGACTTCAAGCCACCTCTTAAAATTTGGTCCATTCATAGCTTCTTGGTAAGAAGCAGGCTCATCCTGATCTATGAGCATCACATCACCGTTTTGAGTCACAAGATATCCATAATATATCTCGGGCTCTTGGCGTGTCCTACCAGATCTACGAATTCCTTGTGTAATTTGAGAAAGCTCACTTTCCACAACATCTTGTGGTTCCTGCTCACGTTCCAACTCAGGTTCAATGATATTCTGTGGTTCTCAAATTTCTTCGAGTTTTACTTTTCTCCCACTGTTTCCTTTGGAGACAAATTCTCTTTCTAAAAAAATACCAGTTCTAGCAACAAACACTTTATTCTAAGAAGGTTTGTAGAAATAATACCCTTTTGTTTCCTTTGGATATCCCACAAAATTACATTTGTCAGATTTGGGTCCAAGCTTGTCAGAATCCAGACGTTTTACAAACGCCTCGCAACCCCAAATCTTTATGAACGACATACTAGGACGTTTCCCAGTCCACATCTTATATGGTGTCTTCTGAACCGTCTTTGTAGGAACACGGTTAAGTGTGAATGCAGCTGTTTCTAGGGCATGACCCTAGAAGCTTATTGGAAGATCTGCATGACTCATCATTGATCGTACCATGTCTAACAAGGTGCGATTCCTCCTCTCAGATACAACATTCCATTGTGGTGTTCCAAGTGGAGTGAGCTGTGATATAATACCACACTCCATTAGAAGGTCATCAAAGTCTTGGTTTAAGTATTCACCTCCTCGATCGGATCGAAGGGCTTTTATGCTTTTGCCATATTGGTTTTGAACTTTCATTCTTGAATTCCTTGAACTTTTCAAAGGATTCGGATTTGTGTCTCATAAGATACACATATCCATATCTACTGAAGTCGTCAGTAAATGTAATGAAGTAATAAAACCTACCTCTTGCTAACGAACTCATGGGTCCACATACATCACTATGTATAAGTCCCAATACATCGCTAGCCCGTTCACTGTATCCAGTGAAAGGGGTTTTAGTCATCTTGCCTAATAAACAAGACTCGCATTTCTCATATGATTCAAAATCAAATGAATCCAAAAACCCATCTTTATGGAGTTTGGATATGCGTTTCTCATTTTTATGGCCCAAACGACAGTGCCAGAGATATGTTAGATTTGAATCATTTGATTTAAATCGTTTTGTATTTATGTTATAGATAGGCATTTCTAAGTTAAGAATATAAAGACCGGTAAACAATTGTGCAACACCATATCATATATCATTTAAGTAAAACGAACAACGATTGTTCTTTATTATAAATAAAAAACCTTTCTTGTCCAAACAAGAAGCAGAAATAATGTTTTTGCTTATAACATGCACATAATAACAATCTTCTAATTCTAATACTAGCCCAGTGGGCAAAGATAAATGATATGTTCCTATGGCTAGTGCAGCAACTTTTGCTCCATTCCCAACTCGTAGGTCAACTTCTCCTTTCGCTAAAGTCTTACTCCTTCGAAGTTCCTGCACATTAACACAAATGTGAGAACCACATCCAGTATCCAATACCCATGATGTAGAAGTAGACAAGTTGACTTCTATAACATATATACCTGAATCAGAAGTCGCACTTCCTTTCCTTTTCTTCACTTCTTCTAAATAAGCGTGACAATTCCTTTCCAGTGTCTAGGTTTTCCACAAAAGTGATAATCACCTTCTTTAGCCACTCCACCTTTAGGTTTTAAAGCCTGTTTGGTTTTGGAATTGGGTTTGGCACCAGATTTAGATCCTATCTTTTTCTTGCCTTTCTAATTTCCCTTAGCATTCCCTTTTTGCACCATCATTATTGGAACGGGTCCTGCCTTTTTCATGTTATTCTCGACAGTTCTTAACATGATCAATAACTCAGTAAGTGGTTTCTCAATTTCATTCATGAGATAATTCATAACAAATTGAGAGTAGCTACTGTTCAAAAATTGCAAAACAAGATCAATTTGGGCTTCCGGAGTGATTGAAAAACCCAACCTATCAAGGTACTCAATATATCCAATCATTTTCAGCACATGTGGACCAACTGGATCACGTTCACCCATCTTGCAGTGATACAACGTTTTGCTTGTATCATACATTTCCTGTCGAGCATATCCTTCGAACAATTTCTTGAGATGCTCGATCATCTCATAAGCATCCATCAACACATGTTACTTCTGAAGCTCAGTGTTCATAGTTGCTAGCATGAGACAACTCACGTCCAAAGCATCATCTTGATGCTTCTTGTAAGTATCATGCTCTGTACGTCGTGCAGTATCAGCTGGTGCTACAGGAATGGGCTTTTCAATGACATATAACTTGCGCTCTTGTTTGAGGACAATCCTCAAGTTCCTATGCCAGTTAAGAAAATTAATTCCACTAAGCTTGTCCTTCTCAAGGACTGATCATAATGAAAGACTACTTGTGTTGTTGTTGTTTGCCATTGATATCTACAATTTATAAATGTAAAAAATAATAAGTCAAATTGCAGAGTTGATATTATGTAATTGATAATAGTATATTCAAAATATTTGTCCCACTATTTTATTCAAATTAATAGCCCTCACCATTAATTCGAAAAGCATTTTCTATTAAATCTTTCTAGTGAGCCAAGATCCATATTTCATTATGCTTTAAGTTAGCTTTGGCTAATCTCTTAAAACACAATTATTTAGGTAGACAACTCTTTGTCAATTATATCATATATAACTCTTGGATAGTTTGGTAAACAATATTTATTTCTAGTCCATCTAATGGTACCTACCAAACTCTATTCCTCTAAGTCCACAATCCTATTGAGATAACTTAGTTAAGTCAGGCCCAATGATTTTAACAGTTTGGATATCACAATTATCCTATCACATCTTACCTAGATAAATAGGGTACTTTGTTTTGGCAAACCTACATCTATTGATCAAGGTCTTGATGAGTGTTATTCATTGGAAGGCATCTGATTTAGACTAAATAATTTAATGAGGGATTTTATTAATAAATTTAGATCTCACCAATTTTAATCTTATTAACCATGCACATTATTTATCATATCATATACAAGCATAAATAAAATGTGTCACAGTTATAGCCTAATCCACTGTCAATCTTTTCAAGCTAATGAAAGATTGAAGGTCAATCTAAGGTGGTAAAAGATCTTAAAATAAGTAACTTCCTTGGATATTCCCCAAGTATGTGCCTCCTCTCCATCATCATCTTTCCATCGTGTTCTTCATCTTGTCATCTTCATAATTATAGATTATTACATGACGTAAAGAAACCTCGAGTTACATTTTCGAGGGGATTTAGATGAGAAGAAAATATTACATTAGAATTTATAGAAAGGCATGATATGCAAGCCGTATTTCAAAACAAAACCACTAACCAATGGGTCAAAAGGCCATAATTGTGCACCATGCATATCACAATAAGCACATAACAGTGTATATATAATTAAAGAAAACTATATATCAAATATTGGGGTCACGACCATTGTGCGCTATGACGGAGGGGTCCAAGGGGGGTCTCCCCCCTGGCAGTGGTCCGGAATAACAGTACACCTGGTATATATCATATATGTCTAGTTTCAATTAATCATATTAAACTGAATCTTCATACTTCTAATCCAATTAGAACATAAGTTGTATACTGTTATTACGCCATTTAAAATACAATTAACAGAACATCATATACATGCATATCTATTACTGATATTCATAATACAAGAATACGCCTACATACAGAATATTATATATTCAATTTCAGATCGGTAAAACTGTTTCATCATATATCATATATATCGAAAACAATATAATCAATTTCAGATCGGTAAAATTGTAACATCATATATCATATATATCAAAAATAATAAAACACGTAATCTGAATTAATCGTTTCGCAAGTCGCTTTGATACCACTATAGGGTTTTCGACACATCAAAGCAATGCACAACGAAAAATAAATTGAACAAAACAAAATTCGAAACCCAAATAGGATCCATGCGAAACAGAAATTAATTCAGCGTGTAAGAGATTATACCGACTATGAAGCTGGAATTGATGCGATCGAATCTCTAACGCAATATATCAGAATGAACTACGTCTCTACGGTATCCACACGAACGCCCGAAAATCGTCTCACGATTTTGCAATAAAAGGGTGTTGCGGTACTAGCCACCAAAGGATAAGGATTTTTTTCAAAGGTTTTCTCTCTAGTCTCTCTCTAAGAGCGGCTAGGGTTTGTAAGGTTATGATGATTTCCTAAATGGCAGTTAGAAGGAATTAATCAAAACATAATCTAATTAAAATCTGAATTTATATATATATATATATATATATATATATATATATAATTTAAGTCTTACTTAATTAATATACATATATACAAATTATCCTTTTAATTTAAATTCGTGATTTAAATATTATTAATCATATTAATATATTTAAATCCTTAAAATTTAAATTAATTCCCTTTTAAATTACGTTCTATGTGTGTGACCCTATAGGTTATTATTACATTAGCAATAATTTTAAAATCATATTATAAAATTATAAAAAGTGAGTAGCATCTAGTAATGCATCACTGTTACCCAAGTAATAATAAGATCGATGATTCGATGCAACCTTTTCGTGACCAATGTTTCAATGTAATTTAATCCTTTTAACATTTATATCCTAGATTAAACTCAAGTCATGGAATGTGTCATACTCTTCATAATTTAATCTGAGTTTTTCTTGATCAATGAGTAGACTATATGAAACAAATCACTATTTGAGCATGGACATACATTTCATAGTCCTACTCAATCAAGAGGCCTATGGATATCACCCCTAATACATAGGAGGGGTAAATTCCATCTAGATCACTCATATTCCTCACATGATTCATGATGTACCCAATAATCATCTTTATTGTCCACCCTATTAAAGTTGACTTTTGATGATATCAAAGTACATAAATTTCCGTGTAATAATACAGTGATTTAAGGTCGGAGGACCATTACATCATTGTCACTATGAGAATCGCTAATGACACTTCACATAATGCTCCACATAGAATTCTCATGGTGGGTCTGTCCAGTACATCGTTCTCTAACACGTACTTATGCATTGACTTAATATCTCATATATTTATGACCAATGAGATTTGGTCATCAGTTAATCCACATACTAGTCTCAATGTATCATTGTTGTCCCATCAACAATGTTACTCGACTAGGGACATTTAAGAGCAATGATACTAATTGTAATTATATAATCTCATGCTCAAGTGACATACTTGAAACTATATAATTTGTATCACTATTCTAAGGAATTTTATTATGTTAACATTTATATAACGCATTAAATAAAACCATAATAAAATCATTCATTTATTCAATTAAATATAATATCGAAATGTTAAGCAATTATATCAAATAATTGGCCTCTAGGGCACTAACTCTAACACAACCAAGGAGGCTTGTTAGTTCGGGGGCGAAATTAGGATATAGAAATTCAAAGAGGTCTGGAAAGAAGTCACAATCACGAGGAAGATCTAAAAGTACTGACAAGTCAAAAATTAAATGTTGAAAGTGTAATGAATTTGGGCATATGAAAAAGGACTGCAAGAACAAGGGTGGTAAATCTTCAAATGAGAATAATGATTCGGGGAATAAGGCTGAAGCCACTGAAGATTTGTATATAGCAGATGCTTGTGTATCCCAAACAGATGATGATGTCTACTTCATTGATACATGAGCTTCGTATCATATGACACCTCACATGGATTGGTCGAATAGGCATAAACCTATTTTGGGTTGAATGAAGGGTGCATATGTTCGGTCAGTAGAGAATAACGGAATGGAATGGAACGGGTAGAAGGCAAAAATGGAAGGAATTGATAAGGATCCTGCCAATATACAAATCTTCAGATGGATACAACACACAACAGATCAATAATCACCAATAGATGAAGAAGATTAATAAGAATAAATCAATTAATAACGAACAATAGATGCAGAAGGGAGAGAAGATTTACCAGCGGAAAGAGTGAAGGAGAAGAGCAGCAGACAGGTGCGGCGATCGAAGTGAAGGAAACGGGAGAGATCAATAGGGTTCAGATTGAATTGTGGACAAAAGAGGAATTTTGTAATATGGTAATGCTACAGACACAAACTATTCTACAAATTGCTAATGTGACATATTCCACCTCAACATATTGATTAACAAATTACTTCAATAGAAAGGAGAAGGAGATCAAATTTATACCCTTGTAGAAACGAGTTTCCTCATGTACGAGTTCACTTCCAAATTTTTTTCACGTTCAACTTGAATTCACCAGGTTTGATTCCTTCCTTTGATCAACGTTAGGCACCCAAGTGTTTGACCTCTAAAGGTGATCTACTAAGAAAGAACAAGTATTTAAGAAGGTGGGTGTTTGGAAAAACTCTTGTTTTTCTATCTCTATAGAAATGGTGTACTCTCCCAACTCTTGGAATTGTCAGCAACATGTGTTGTGAAAAACATCAACCCTCACCCATAATAAGACTTCTCTTATTTATATATATAGGCAACCCTCCTTAACAATTAAGGAATTGAGTTTTATTTTAATTAATTAAACTCCTTTAATTAATTAGGCTCCAAATCTTATTAGGAATATATAAGAGTACTTTTATTAATTAATTTTCAAACTCCTTTATGAATTAAATAATTAGGAATTAAATAATACTAATATTAATAATAATAATAATAAGACTTCTTTTATTAATTTATATTTAATATTTTTAAAATATCAAATAATAAATATTAAGATTTATTCTATCATCATAGATTAAATTAAATACACTTAACTTATTATTATGATTATGTCATTTACTTCTTAAATAAATATTCTTCATTTTGCGGTGTGACCTTTTAGGTTCTCTATATTAAACCGGTTGTGAATATTCTAATTAGAATAATTTTAATCTTATTTAAATAAATAAATTAATTTATTAATTCATTTAAATAAATAATATTTATTCTACAATAAGGATAAGTCTCCTTAGCGATGAACGACTTTTCAGATAATATAGATTTTAACATTAATCATAAAAGAACCTTTGAGTAAATAGTTACCGTACAATTCAATCATTTCACTATACACAATCTCTCAATTAAATATATGAAATGAAATTACTGTCAAGTCTTATTTTATTTAATTCTATGTATTTCGATTCTTAAATACACAACTCTAAATAATGCAAATTAGAAAGTCCTTTTTAATTTTATTCTGCCTTGGCCAAGGACTACTGGGTTGTCATTTATTGAATCACATAGGACATTTCTCTTCTTTTACTAGAAGCGGTAGATTCTTTGTTGATTATAAATTATCTCTATGTACAACTTATTATACCCAAACATACTCTTTGATATACCTTAAGGGTCTTAATTAAGGAATATGTCAAAGTATAATTCATCATACACAAGATACTATGATGATCTCAAGTCTAAGAATCACTTGTACTATCATCACTTCAGGAATTCCTATTAACAGACAAGTAAAACTCCATTAGGTATTCTTTAGCGAGCCACGTTCAGTGAACTTATTCTCCAATAAGCATCTATATACTTGATTTTGTGTCTCCACACAAATGATTATGAGATCAGTCATCCTCACCCAATGAGCAAGTAACGTATGTACCAATCTATCCGGATTAACTAATACTCTTTTTAGTAATCCAACGATTGGGAATAATTTTAGTTTGTGAGCTATCTAAGAATTTAGATCTCATTAGCATGACCAACATCATGATTCTAAAAGTATTGCTCAAAACTATGAGTTTATCACATATTATAAAATAACAACATGTAGATAAGTTAAAAATCTTTAATTAAACAATTCTTTTATTAATAAATGAATAAGATTGTTACAAAGTATATGCTTTATCAGCAAACATGATTGGCTTGTGTGCATACTACTTTCAATTATTAACTATTAAAACTAATTAATAGTTAATGTTAGAGAACCAAATTTTTTTTTATGCTCTTACAAACTTTAATGTTAACTTATTATTCTACAATAATTTTATTCTATAATTTTTTAATTACTTAGTCATACAATAAATTTAACTTTAAAAACAATTTTAAAATTTTACTTAATTTACTCAACTTTAGACTCTAAATAACTAAATATTCAAAATATGGGTAACATATTATGATTACATAATAATTAATACAGGAGACATTTAGTTAATTAATGTTAAAAATAATTATGATTTATATATCGTGATTAAACTAGTTAAATATTAAAATTCAAAGTGATAATGGTAACTTATTATTCTACACCAATTTTATTCCTAAATAACTATATATTAAAAATATAGAAAAAATATTATGTGAAAATAATAATTAATATTAAAAGTGTAATATATATTACAAATATATTAATGATTAAAATTTAATTACTAATTTTATTTCATTAATTAATGTTAAAAAAAATCTCACTTATATATAGTTATTAAAATTTAGACTACCATTAAAAATCCATGATGGTAACTTATTAATTTACTACAATTTTATGTGATATAGAATTCTTTAAGCACCAAGTTTAGGCTTTGATTAGGTTTCACTGATCATTTTTTAACTCTAAATAACTATGTATAATTTAGAAAGATTAAAAATAAAAACTAAATATTAAATTTAAAAACTATATAAACTGAATATTAAATTAAAAAAACAAGGAAAAAAAACATATCACTAATATTCAATTGCAAGTCTTTAATAATGGTTTGTATGAGCAAAGTTTGTAGTCATTCAATAATAAGTTAAATTAAAAATTATATATATAGAATAAATAAGAAATTAAAAATAATTTATTTAAAAAATAAACTCGCTTCGCTCGAGGCACTTAGCTAGTAATTAGAGTCTCTATTTCATTCTGCCATTCAAATATCCTTAATTAAATATACTTAACTATTCAAATTTTATCAAACAACCCCAAGTCTATTAAAAGTTCGATTTTTCTGGGGACAATCATATATCACATTAATTGCATCAAATTAGTGGAATTTTCTACACTGCACAAATAAATTTACATCTTCACTATGTTTCTAACTAAGAAACTGCTAATTCAACCTTCTTTTTTTCCTTTGTATTTGATATACTAGATGAGTATTCATGATTACTAGCTATCTGCCCAAAACCCATGAAAACCAAGAGGAAAATTCAAATGTCTTGGGACTTCAAGTCTTGCAACAATTGCATTGCTCTCTCCTATCCATTTCGGATCCAAAACGACTAAATAACATCTCTGTGTTGATACTGCATACTGCAAAGTTCAAAGGACAACAATCCCATTAGAATATATATATATATATATATATATATATATATATATATATATATATTTATTTCCAAACATAAAAATATAAAATGGGACTCTCATTTTGGGACAAAGCGAGCACGACCATGACCACGTACATCCATGCAGATTGAAGTTTTTAAAACATGCATAATGGCCTAACCTAATTATAGAACAAACAGAAACTACATAAAAAGAAGTGTTTTTTTTACCTCTACAACAAGAAGGTACCCCTCATCTTCTTTAGTTCCTTTAGGCACAAAAATAGGCTCACCGATAAATCTTCTGCTGCCAACAGACCAAGTATGGACCGACTCGTCTGCAGTGTTCATCTTCACAACTGTATCAAACGGAAAATGTTGTAGCGATTGGCGTAAACCTGAGGTAGTTGCTGCATAAACGTACGTGTTTTTGGTCCCCGAATAATTTTGGTTGATTATTGGAAAATCTGATGCTTTGTCCCATTGATTTAAAGGGTTGACATTGCAGTTTTGGCAAGTTCCATTGGTATCCAATTTAATTGACACCTGCATTGAACAAGAATTTTATATATGCTTAGGGAATGAATAACAATGAAGAATAAGATCAGCTGTTGACAGAAAGAGAGGACCTTAACAAGGTGTGGCACTAATTTTCCTTCATCTTCTTTCACATTCATCATGGAAGGGTCTAATTTCCCGGTTTGCCAATTATATCCTGTTCAGACATATAAGAATTAGTTAGTTATTATGACCGCTATGAGTAAAGTAAAATGGGCTCGCTTAGTAAACAAACGGTTGGAACTTATGCCTGAGAAGTTCTTGAAAAAAGGCCAGTGCCGAGCTAACACAAACAAATCGAGTTTGTTTCAAGTAAGTTGACATTAATTTATTCCAGACTAATTAATACTTAGGGTTTGTTCAGTTACTGGCGTTTGGAGGTCCATACGTACCGCATCATTTCAAGTGCGTTTGGAACTCTCAAACGGATTAAAGGCTACAAAAGCAAAAAAGCACTTAGTAGAGAAGAATGTGAACTACACAAAAAAATTAAAAGGTAATTATACCAAACAATTTCTGGAAATTGAACCACTGGTAAGAGCAGCCACTAGCTTGTATCTGAATCTCCACATTCCCATTCTTATCTCTCTCCTCAAATGCATTTCCACAATGTAATACCCACATCTGTGAAGGAGCTTCAATGGGTATTTTCCAATCTCTCTTCCCACTGGATTCATTAGGAAAACGAGGAAGCAAATAGATAGGAGATGTGGGCTTGTTTGGGTTCACTGACAATGCTGATATCATTGGAGATAACCCACATACTGCTGTCAGTGATCCTGCAAATAATTCTTTCAACTTATTTGCTACATGCATATATCAAACACAACAAAATGACTCACCATCCCAAAATAAATGTCCCATTATTCTTTTTGTTCGCCTGATTCTCTTTTTCTCGTCCCAAAATAACTGTCTCACTTTTCTTCTATGTTCATCCCAAAATAAGTCCCAGACTTTTTTGTGCATACCAAAACAAGTATCCCAAATTTTCGAGGGGATTCGGTTACCATATTTGATGGTAAGTCGGTCAATTGACCAATACAGTGTTGACACGCAGAAGACACTGTATTGATCAATTGACCAAAGTTAACTTCATGTTAATCACTCCCCTAAAAAAACCCCTTTAACATAAAAGTAACCTGGTTTGCTTGTAAAAAGTGATTTAAGTCTAGCTTTAGATATTCTCCAGTTTCACAAAATAGTCTTAATTATAATTTACTTTTTTCCCCCAAAAAATAGCTAAAAATATATAACAAAAATACATATTTAACATTTACAAAATAAAATTTTAAAAAAAAGAGATCGACTATTTTTGCAGAACGAAGAGAGTATAAAATATCCAAATTATCCTTAGTGACCCTATGAGATTATATGAAGTGATGACTAATTTTATTTTGTTATGCTAAGGACCCCATTAACAAAACATTTATACATTTAGTCGTTATTTTGGGACTCATGGAGTAACTAATAACACACTTCGACTAAGAAATTTTACCAGCAATATCAAGTTTAATGCGATTTCCAAATAATATGTAGTGATTCTCTGTGAAGGCCCAGTCATGTATCATTAGATGATCGGAAATGCTGAACTCTTTCTTCTGCAGCAGCTTGAAATTTAAATCAAATTCTGCAGAACAATCAATTAAAAGAGAGAGAGAGAGTCAATTTATCATAGTAAATTAATTAATGATTAGCACCTCATGTTCTTGTGACATCACTAGCTATAAGCAGTATATAAATGAAACAAAAAGATACAGAAAAAACTTATATTCCCTTTTGTCATTTCATGAGTCATGATCACTGATCAGATCAAGATGAGAAAAAAGACAAGAACAAGGGGAAAAAAAGTATTTTTCTGCAGGGAAATTCTATGATTCAGAAATTATTATTCTTCTTTATTTTAGAAAATTGATATTTCCACATGTTAAAATAATATTTCTACATGAATATCTCTAACATGGAGAGGTGAAACCCACTCACTAGAGATCACGAGGAAAGAGTAGTGCTACAGACACAAACTATTTTACAAACATTTTACAAACTGCTGATGTGGTATACTCCACCTCAGTGTATTGATCAACAAATTATTTCAATATAGTTTTCAGCCCCACACAATATGCTGAGGTGGAGTATGCTACATCAGCAGTTTGTAAAATGTTTGTAGAATAGTTTGTGTCTCTAGCATTATTCCACGAGAAAATATCAATTTTTTATGTATGTTAACCTTGTTAATTTACAACTTATAAAGTGTATATTACATTAACATAATTACTCACTTACCATAAAATGTAAAATTACTGCGGGGGAGCAACATATCCTCAGCATTGCATGACATGATTAGAAGTCTATTTCTTCGAGAATCGATCTTATAATGAGATAATAATCTCTTCGGAGGCATGTTAAACACTCCTGTATAGCAAATATGTCAGAAAAAAAGGTTAAAAGTCAGATAAAACTCTCATTTTTTATTACAAGATAATATGAAAAAACATATTAAACACTTTTGTATAACAAATATGCCATGAAAAAAAAGTTAAAAGTCAGATAAAACTCTCATTTTTTTATGACAAGATAATATGAAATACAAAACTAAAACAAGAATATTGTAGATTTTATAATAAACTCAAAAAAGTTCATTAATTAAACTTCATGCATGCTTACCATATAGTATTGGTTTCAACATTTGTGCTGCCACATCCCACAAATCACTAACCTTAATCTCCTCCCCATTAGGCAACAAATCACATCCGTCGATCAAATCAAACCTCCCAACCGTATCCAACGTCCTAGATTCGATCTCATAAGGTTCCCCACCTTCCCACAAACAAAACAACCTTTTACTCCACCTTAATACACTAGTATTTGCAACATTTTTCATCACCTTAGTGTTACCAACTCTTTTACCACCTTTTAAAACCGAGAACGGGCCACGGTGCGTGAACCGCCACCGGTCCGTCGCCGAATCGTGTTCCTCCACTTGAGCCTCGGTCTTAATGTACCGAGCCATGAACTTGACCTCCCCTTTGACTCCATCAATTTTAAATGCTCTAAGGTAACCATGGCCATCTAGTGGGTGCACCGTGGAGCCGTGGTCATCGGCAAAAAGTCCCGGTCCGGTGAGATAATACGTTCCTGAGGGAAAATCCGGCGGAATTGCACCCTCGACGACACGTAAAGTGATCGGATCAGTTGTTTCTAATCGTTGTGACACAAATAAAAATTGGTAGTCCCAAAATGCTGTCACGGTTTCATCCACCTCTAGGGACAAAACCTGTCGCTGCTGACTTGGCGCGGCGATGGACACCGCGCTAGGTACTTTTTTTATAACCGGAAGTTTGTTTACCGGTGGTGGATTTATCGGCGACGGAAACTTTGCTGGAATAATATGGCAGGATTTGGCCTGCATTTTTTCTTGTTTATGTGTTGGTAACAATGAAGTAAAGGTGGCAATGAAACGAAGATGACAGGGTAGTATTTATATAGACAAAATACATACAAGTATGGGTCGTAAACTCTGCGCTATTATTTTTTGTTTTAATTACAAATTTGGCATATGCTATATATATATATATATATATATATATATATATATATATATATATATATATATATATATATATATATATACAAAAAAAATTGACAGTTAATTTAGTAAGAAAAAAACAAGAAGGTTAAATTGGAGAGACAATAAATAAACAATTTTAAAAATTTTAAACTTTTCCCATTATTGGGAGTTATCTTAGTCCCTTGCCTTGCTCACGTTAGGAGTTATCATTTTAACCAAGGTATTCAGAATCGGACCGTCGAATTTAAAAAGGTACCGGATGAATGGATCATTGGTCCAATCAGTGGTCAAACCGTTATTGATCCAGTGACGTTATTAATATATAAAAATATATATTATTAGTAATTAATAAAAATTTTAAAAATTTCGGTTTTTATATATGAACTAAAACATAATAAAAATGAGTTACAATATTAATAAAAATGATTAATTTTAATATTAATTTTTTTTGATAAAAAAATAAATTTAAAAACTGGTCAACTGGGTTAATTAACAGGGTTTACCGGATGGACCAGTGGTCAACGGGCTAACCCGAATTTGACTAAAACCGGGTCATTGGTCCAAACTAGACCGAAAGGCGAACCGGTTAAGATTTTGACTGATCCGACTGTCAGTCCGGTCCGAATTTAAAACAATGATTTTAACTATTTTTATCCTTTCTCCTATTATCGCACACACATGAGGCAACGCGTTTGCCTCCAAAGACTAGTATATATTGTGTGGGTCTCATATTCATCACATTAATGTACAACCTTAATACATTGAATTACATGTTAGAGTATACATATTGTCCCGATTTCTTGATCAAAACGTAAGTATAATATATAATGACTAGCTAGGGTTTACTCTTTTTATTGTTAATTGATTTTGAATTAGAGAGTTTGATATTAAACTCGTATATATATATATATATATATATATATATATATATATATATATATATATATATATATATACACACCGGATCCGGTCCGGGAGTCCGGATTTTCTTAAAATCCGGACCTTTTTTTTTTTTTTTTTTTTTTGCTTTTTTTTTTCAAAACAACTAAAAAAAAATATTTAATATTTTATGGAACTGAAATTTTTTCATAATATAATGTTTTGGGTGTGTTTTGAATACCTATACCAAAAAGTGGTGGTACAGTCTGCACAGACTGTACCACCATATTTTGTTATACGTACCCAAATCACGCCCAAAACACTTTATTATGAAAAAATTTCAATTCCATAAATTTTTTTTTTTTTTTTTTTTAGTTGTTTCAAAAAAAAAAAAAAGCAAAAAAAAAAAAAAAAATAAAGGTCCGGATTTTATAGAGTCCGGGATCCCGGACTGGATCCGGACTCTATATATATATATATATATATATATAGATATAACAGTTATGACTTTATAATATGCATGGTGGGTTCAATGTGACCATAACTTCGACATTATACTGTAATATCCATGGTGGGTTCAATGTGACCATAATGGAATTGTTATTATTATTTTGCTGATTTTTTTTTGAAATAATTGTAATTTACTAGGTAGTGGAGCAATCTACAATTAAATCGGCAGCATAAATATAAATATTCAATTAGGTGCACTATAAAATAATTTTAAAAAATTGGTTATTACTCCAATTGAATAATTGATTTGATACCAATTGGTGGTGTTGGTGTTGATACTACCAACATAGCGACAAGAAAGGTCCACATTGTCTAGTTAAGCCGTCTAATACCGAATCTAATCATCTCCTCTTCAATTCAACTTAACTCAATCCTTTTGGATTATTCAATATACATATACTCCCTCCCTCCTATATGACCTTTTACATAATTTTATTTTTTTAAATTATTTAATATTTTATATAATTTAAAAGAATTAATTATAATCTTTTTAAAATTATTTTTTATAAAAAAATATTACAGATGGGAGAATATGAGATAAATATGATAATTATAAAAATTTAAGAGTATTATAGATAATTGATATTATATTTAATGCTATACAATTATTTTTTTAATTATCGTGTACAACTCTAAAACGTCATATATTATGGTACGGAATGAGTAATAAGTTTCTATATTAAAAACTGATATTTTTATATAAAAATCGTCGCTATAGATCCTATAGCGACGGGTTTTACCGTCGTTATACATTTATAACGATATTTTTCTCTATGTTCTATGATAATATGTAGAAATTAACATTGCTACAGATTCTCAAGTTACACCTTTCTTTCCACAAAGAATATGATAATCTACCACTAATTATTTAATTCTCCACTTCTCTCATTATCTTTTTTTACTACCGTTTTATTCATTACAACCATAATGATACCATGCAAGCTAATGTTTGGTGATATTTTTCATAGTGTTGAACCATATCTTTGATATCTTTTCCTGCCTCTCTCTCCTCTTTCTCTTTCTACCGTCACCAAAATTATTAAATAGTTTTATTTTTAAAAAAAATCATTTAAGAAAACCACTGCCTAACAAACCCTCTCTTATATTTAGAAAGAGAAGATAAACAAGAATAAAAATAAATAAAAAATAAAAAGGAATTGATATTAAAACAAGTAAATTTGACAATTTCACGAGTTTTTCTTGCATGGAAGCAATTTTTTTTTCTTTCCCTTTTAGCCAAAGAAGTAATGCTACTTACATTTGGATTGAGAGAATAAAATAGAGAAATTAATAAAAAAAATAGTGTATTTGAAGATTGTTAACATCAAGATCTTTCTACGCGCCTCAATCACGTAAGAGCGGGTCTAATCCTGCACAGTTCAACAGATCAATACCAGAAGCTTGACGGCTTGGACCGTCGGGGGATAGCTCCGGCGTGAGAGTCAGTACAGGCAGATACAAGAATAACAATAGAGGATAATAACTTTAGTGTTTTGATAAGAAAAATATCAGTTACCTCTTTTGTGTTGTATCCGGTCCTCATATACTCAATCTCTGATTTTGCGTGCCACCAACTCCTCTGACACCACCCACTGCAGGTAACTTACCTGCTTATCCCATCACCATTGTTCACCGCTGGCCGATTCTGTCCAATCCTCATTAATGTATTGAAGGATAACAGTCAACCACTATCTTTATCATCATCACAGGTTAAAGCCCAATTTAAACCATTACATTCCTAATGGTCAGGCCCAATGACCCGACCCAATAATTTCAAGACCCAACAGAAATAGCCCAATGGACCTGGCCCAATATACGTAAAATATCAAGGCCCAACATTGCCCCCTAGTCTTCTATTAAACAGACTGTTTAATAGAAAACTATAAATGGTCTATGATGGTAAAAGAATTGTGGCAAGATCAGATAGGGCCCAAAATAAAATGTCAAGGCCCATTCGGTGAAGTTCAAATAATTAAGACAGGACAAAACCGGAATCCTAGTCTGGAAGCCCAATTGAGAAGCCTACTCCGGTTGACATCTCTTCAAATTCACCATCACTGCCCACATTAAATGTGTCGGCCTCGTGCTTGGTGAATAACTGAAAGGACAATTACTATAAAAACCCCTTTTCCCCCCAAATTTGACATTTTTACCTGCCAATTCAAATTTCAGACGTCTCTTGCTCTCTTCTCCCTAGAGTTCCTTCTCTCTACAAATTGTTACCCATGACTTCTCAAGATTCTGACGATGCTGCCACTCCCTTATCAGTGACTCCTCTGTCAACTGTTCCTCCTTCTCCAAACCCTGCTACAGCAGCTTTGGGGTCAAACCCTAAATCAACTGCTACCCCAAGTAAGAATCCAACCCCAAAACCCCTTCCAAATCCTTCCGAATTCTTTAAAAATGAAGAGAGATTTCCTCACGCCAATACTCCCTCTTCATTATCTGAAACTAGTATTCACAATGCTAGAATGAAATATCAAATCCCAGAGATCCACCAACTGAGAAGACCCTCATCCTCCGAAAGAATGTACCAATGTCCAGATGGGTGGACAGCCATGCCCCTCACTCTCCTGGAGAAGGGAGTTCGTTTCCCTCTCCATGTCTTTCTGGTCACACTTCTAGGGTTTGTTGACGTCGGATTCGCCCAACTAGTCCCGAACTCTTACATCCACTGTAAGACCCCAACTTTTTATAAATAAAATTGAATTTCCTCTATTTATTATTTTGAAATAGTAAGGATTGATTTGATTAATGTGGTTAGTTATGAGTAAAATATGCAAATATTTTAAATAAGCAAGTGGTTATAAAATATTCATTGTTATCGGGGAATATTCGTTTGGTCGTGGAATATTCTTACTGTCGCGAAATATTCGTACGACGGCGCAGCCTTGTGTGGGCCCCATAACGGAAAGTGGTTGGATGAAGAAGACGACAAGTATAAGTTGTTTATAAATAACGGCGTAGTTGTTACCGTTAATACTGTTGGAATACTCGGTGGTTAAAATACAGTAATACGCGTTGTTGCACAGTAGCACATGGTATTGCACCAATTATTGATTCTTACGTAAGAAGTCACTACTCAATAATTGTTACAGTAAATACTGTTCAATATTTTATTTTATTGATTCAATAATTGCTACGTTGATATTTTATATTATTGTTATTTTAATAATTGTCACTGCACAATATTTTTCATTATCAGATCAATAATTCATATTATTTGAATAATATTATTAGATAGCATTATTGATAATGTCTAGAAAATTATGTCTAAGGAGAGGTTAGATCATTTAATTGCGCGCCAGTAAGGAGAAATCCTTATTGGAAAGCTCCCTCTTTCTTGGGAATGACCTGGTTGTCAGTATTGTGATTCTGTAATATTATTTGTAAATAATTAATTATTGATTTATATGATAAGGAAAATATTCATTTTATGTGAATATTGATGGAAAAAAATTTTAATGTGACAATTGTTAAAAATTAATATTTTATCTTTTCTGATAAAATAATTCATTTAAATTTATTATTATATTATAATAATATAATAATAGTGATATTTTTACAATGAATGGGTGATATATGAATAAATGAGGAGGAAGAGTATTTTTATTGCAATAAATGTTTAACACGTGTTTTGTGTGTTGGTGGACCTTATTTTTGACTGAAATTTGATTTTAGCCTGTAAAATCGTCCGTATGTGGATTTCGGTCAATTTCTGTTTAGAATTTAGAAAAACTTAAACTTACAAAGTTGTAGAGAATTGAATTTCCTATAGAAGGACCTAAGATTCAAAATTTTCTGATAAAAGGACTATTTATTATGAATTATTGAAGTTCCGGAATATTGGATCTGAATTTATTTAGTTACAAAAAATATGTAAAACATGTTTTTCATTTTGGTGGGCCCCACTTGCATGTGTAAGATGTTGAATGCAGAATTCTTGGTGTGCGTAGGAAATTTATATATAAATAATAATATTTTATTAAATTTTCTGCTTTGGTGTTCTAAGCATTTTCCTATAAATAGAGTGCTTAGGTTAGAATTGAAAATCACACCAGAAACTGAAATCTTTTCTCTCTATATTATCGAGCGTATTCTTGTGAGTATTTTGATATCTTGAGTGTTGCTATACGGTGCAAGTTTCTTTCAGTATTATATCTAATATTCCAGCCAGAAGTATTATTCTTTTGAGATAAGGGATGTTATTTTTTTTATAAATGATATTATTTCTTTCAATATCATTATACCGTAATATTGGTAAGATTTTTCTTGTGAAATTCTTATCTTTTCATGTCGGGGTTACTATTCACGAGTTACTAAGCATGATGATTTTTCTTGTAAAATTTCTACCTTTTGGGGTCGGAGTTACTATTCACGTATACGACACTATTCACGTATGTGGCACTATTCATGAATACGACACTATTCACAGAAAAAATTAAATTTTTTTTGTGTTTGTGACGCCCCCAAAAATAGGTATACATCACCCATCTTGGGTCGCCAGAAACATGGTACAAAATTCAAATACAACTTAATTATATAACTGTCGTGTAAAATACGACAAAATATAAACTGTGAGTTTTAATACAAATACTGTCTTCTAGACAGTATTAAAACTCAAAATAAGTCCTCAATATATTTATTGTCACACTATCTAACAGAATAGTGAGGACTACTAATGCTATCATCTGGACAGTCACTCCGTTCTCCGACTAGTCCCGGCTACGTTATCATTTCCTGAAAAGAATAGTGAAAGAAAGGGTGAGCTCAACTAGCCTAGTAAGAAATATTATGACTAAGATAATGCAGAATAAATTATCGTTAGCCTTAAACAGTGTTAAACTGATACAATATAACAAACATCAAGTTTAACGGCAGCGGAACAAGCAATCCATTAAAAGAGTCAAGTAGAGAATAAAATCTACTATCTTTTATGATTTAAAAGGTTTTTTATCGCTGGGACTCAGCTTAATAAATAATCCACATCATCGAATCACCCCTGCACTACGGCCAATGATATTCTTTAGTATCACGACCACAAATTATCCATGCACTACGGCTAAAGATAATTATGTTTTCATCAACGGTCCTGATCATGCCATAAAATAATTCATCTTTGCACTACGGCCAAAGAGAATCCATAACCATAATCATACCAAAAACTGTCCATCAATGCACTACGGGCCAATGAGGACTTTTTCCACATCATTTGTAACATTACGGTCATGATTACACCGAATAATTCCTAGTCATAATCATACCAAGTCCATCTATGCACTACAGGCCACATGTGACTTTCAACAAAATATAAACATGAGGATGATGACAATGATATAAGAATTCAATAAAACAAGTTCAAGAATTAATTTATCTAGGAACTGATAACGTCCAAATTGTCAACATGATACTGCTTTGTAGAGTAAAATTCAAGAATGCTCAGAAGAATATTTTCATAAAAAGATACTGGATGAAGAGCAAATGTAAGACCCCAAATTATTAATAAATGAAATTTAAATTCCCTCTATTTATTATTTTGAAATAGTAAGTGTTAAATTGATTAATGAGGTTAGTTATGGGTAAAATGCGTAAATATTTTAAATAAGCAAGTGGTTATAAAATATTCATTGTTGTCGGGGAATATTCGTTTGGTCGTGGAATATTCTTCCTGTCGGGGAATATTCGTACGACGGCGCAGTCTTTTGTGGGCCCCATAACGGAAAGCGATTGGATGAAGAAAACGACAAGTATATGTTTTTTATTAATAACGGCGTAGTTGTTACCGTTAATACTGTTGGAATACCCGGTGGTTAAAACACAGTAATACGCGTTGTTACACAGTAGCACACTGTATTGCACCAATTATTGATTCTTACGTAAGAAGGCACTACTCAATAATGGTTACAGTAATTACTGTTCAGTATTTTATTTTATTGATTCAATAATTGCTGCGTTGATATTTTATATTACTGTTGTTTCAATAATTGTCACTACACAGTATTTCCCATTATCAGATCAATAATTCATATTATTTGAATAATATTATTAGATAACATTATTGGCAATGTCTAGAAAGTTCTGTCTAAGGAGAGGTTTGGTCATCTAATTGCGCGCCAGTAAGGAGAAATCCTTATTGGAAAGCCCCCTCTTTCCTGGGAACGGCCTTGTTGTCATAAATGTGATTCTGTAATATTATTTGTAAATAATTAATTATTGATTCATATGATAAGGAAATATTTATTTTTGTGGATATAAATGAGGGATATATTTTTGTGGTTAAAAATGAAGGAGTTAATGTTGAGGTTTTGATCAGTATTTTTGTCGGAATGGAGGTATTAAAAATCAGGGTTTTTGAGATATTTTGCGGGAGTTATAATTTTTAATCCGACCGTTGGATCGTGGTAATTTTTGGATATGTTATACATATATAAGTTGAGTATATGTCCACAAATTTTGAACCGTTAAAAATGAACGTATGATTTATTATGAATTTTACGAGATGACTGGTTCAGAAATTGTTGAATTTTCGGAGTTAATCATTTTGGTAGAAAATTCTAGAATTGGTGGGCCCCACTCTTGGTTGGTGAAGAAATGTGCTGAGATTTTTATTCAAATGTGGTGGGTGGGAATAGTAGCAGGTAAAGCCATCAGGTTGCAGGTTAAGTCTGCTTCGGCGTGCTAACATTTTCCTATAAATAGAGGGCTAAGTTAGAATTGAAAATCACACCAGAAACAAGTTTTCTCTCTTTCTCTCTCTAGATTATTAAGTGTATTTTGTGAGTATTTAGATACTTTGAGAGTTTCTATTCATCAGAGCAAGTGTCTTTCAGCCTTATACCGGTATTCCGACCAGAAGTACTGTCTGTACGAGGTAAGGGATGTTATTTTATTCAAAAATGATATTATTTCTTCAATATCATTATGCCGAAATATTGGTTGGAAATTTTTATCAAATTTGGAACTTTTCACGTCGGGGTTACTATTCATGAGTTACTATTCACGAGTTACTATTCACGAGTTACTATTCACCGAAAAATAAAATTTTCTTCTTTTCGTCCAAAATATCTATTCTGGGTACTAGCTTTGATTGTATCCATGTTTTGATCATTCTTGAATTCTACTTCACTATGAATAATTATAAGGTATTTTTGGACATGGATAAATCGAAATACGAATCCTTAATATTTGTTATTTTGTTTCACTGGATTCGTTTTCTTTAATATATTTTTCATCATCCTCAGTCCTAAATGATGATATTACTGAATATCTTTGGCCGTAGTGCAAAGATGAATGATTAACTGATGAATATCTTTGGCCCGTAGTGCAAAGATGAACAGGTGTTGAGATGAACATGACCGACTGGTGATACAAATGAATATCTTTGGCCTGTAGTGCAAAGATGAATATTTGATTAAAGATGGTTATTGATTATTGTTACAGGGATAAAATATTGATGATGGACTTTTAAATCTTAGAAGATAGTAGAACTCATTCTCTACTTGACTCTTCTAATGGTTTGCTGTTTCCGCTGCAGTTATTGATTTAAAACTTGTTGTCTATTGTATTCTATTAGATTTTTCCCTGTTGAAGACTAACGATAATTTGTTCTGTATTATCTTAGTCATAATGTTCTTTACTGGGCTAGTTGAGCTCACCCTTTTCCTTTTTGTTCCATTTTCTCAGGAGGCGAGAATGTAGCGAGTACTAGTCGGGGTATGGAATGATGGTTCTAGAAGTTACTTTAGTAGTCCTCACTATTTTTGTGAAATAATGTATCAATAATTGTAATGAGGGCTTATTTGAGTGTGGATATTGTCTAAATGACAATATTTGTATTTAAACTCACAGTTCTTGTGTTGTAATAATAAAGATGTAGTTGTTTCTGTACCATGTATTTTGGCGACTCAGAATGGGTGTTGTATACCTATTTTGGGGGCGTCACAGTTGGTATCAGAGCTTAGGGATATGATCTCTGACGGAGATCGGGGAATAGAACTAGGAGGGGAGAGACGAATCCTTCGCTAGTGTGTCCTACCTAAGCTTATTTATTGGTCAGTCATAATATAGGGGTATTATGTGATTTGTTAATTTATTTAATTAACCCTTGTTTTATGGCAGTATTTGAGAATGTCGACTGAGAATGTTAATAGTGGAGTAAATGAGACCGTGGAGACACCGGTGCTTACCAACGAGGAGAACGTGCAACAGGCTGGCAATGTTCCTCCTGTGAACAACACCAATGAGCAGATGATGAACGATGGAATGTTTAGAAGTTTTTTGCAATTCATGCAAAACCAGACAAGGGAGACTCGTGTTCAAAATACAGGAGGAAATGATAGCAATTCACGGTTTGTCACAGCCAAACAGTTCAAAGAATTGGGACCACCAGAATTTAAGGGAAAGCCGGATCCGATCATGGCGGAAACGTGGGTCAAGCAAATTACCAAGATATTCGATGTCTTGGGATGCACGGAGGAACAGAAGGTTCCATTCGCCACCTTTATGTTCCGTGGCGAGGCAGATTACTGGTGGGAGTCTGTGAAGCGTACCCATCCAACCGCACTCAGCATGTCTTGGGAGACATTTCAAAAACTGTTCAATGACAAGTACTTTCCTGAAAGTATTCGTCATATGAAGGAGGTAGAGTTTATTAGACTAGAGCAGAATAATATGACGGTATCTCAGTACGAGGCAAAGTTTGCAGAGTTGTCCAGGTTTGCACCTCATTTGGTGGAGAATGAGGAACGTATGACGAGGATGTTTCTGAGAGGTTTGAAACCCGGCATACGTCAATATCTCATTTCTCATAAATTTTCTCTCTATTCAGATGTTGTCAACAGGGCTCAATTATTAGAGCGAGATAACGAGTACGGTCAACTGAGGGATCACAACCAGGATCATATCGGTGACAGCAGTCATCAGAACAATGATAACCAGCGGAGAAAGAAAAATACAGACAAGAACGGCAACCACTCTAGTGGTAATCGTGGCTATGAAAATAGAAGAAGCGAGTCGGGAGGAGATTTTAAAAAGAGGAGATTCAACAATGACAATACGAAGACGTCAGCACCAACAGCAATTGGTTCCAAGGGAGGAGAACGACCACCGGTTATATGCTATAAGTGCGGAAAAGAAGGACATATCAGCCCAAACTGCCCACAACAGTTTAAGGTATGTTATAATTATAGAAAGGAAGGACATATCGCTCGAGATTGCACTGTAGCAAAACCAAGTCCAGCGGGGATGGTGACTCAAAAAGCTGTCCCAGAAAAGATAAAGTCAACGGTTCCTGGAAGAGCGTTTGTCGTGACTGGTCAACATGCGAGGAACCCAAACGAGGTGATCAC
This sequence comes from Panax notoginseng, assembly GCA_016801055.1. NCBI lineage: Eukaryota > Viridiplantae > Streptophyta > Magnoliopsida > Apiales > Araliaceae > Panax > Panax notoginseng. The sequence goes on along the minus strand of CM029019.1, from coordinate 193,198,990 downwards.
GGGTAAGCTAATCATAAATTCATGCGAAGTTTATACCTTATTAGATACCGGTTCTACCCATTCTTTTATCTCTCCTGCTTGTGCTCAACGTTTAAATTTGACTCCGGAGAAGTTAGACTTTGATTTATCTGTGGAGACTCCGTTAGGAGAAACTTTCATCACATCCACTGTTTATAAATCTTGTGTGATCCAAGTTGGTACCATCACCTTACCTGTTGACCTTATCTCTTTAAAGATACTTGCTTTTGATGTGATTTTAGGGATTGATTGGCTAACTACTCATCATGCCAAAATTGATTGTTTTCGTAAGGTTGTTAGTTTTCATATTCCTAACCAACCTGTTGTACGAATTCAAACAACTAAGCCATTAAAATCAATCACTGTTATATCAAGCCATAAAGCCATTCGTTTATTAAAAAACGGATGTCAAGCTTTCTTAGCCCATGTTATGGATTTGAATAAAGACACGTCAAATTTGAATAATATTCCTGTTGTTATTGACTTTCCTGACGTATTTCCTGAAGAACTTCCCGGTCTACCCCCGGAACGAGAAATTGAATTCTTTATTGATCTTGAACCTGGTACAAAGCCCATTTCTAAAACCCCATATCGAATGGCTCCTATTGAACTTCAGGAGTTAAAGGTCCAACTACAAGAGTTGTTGGACATCGGTTTCATTCGTCCTAGTACATCTCCTTGGGGTGCTCCTGTTTTATTTGTAAAGAAGAAAGACGGGAGTATGCGACTTTGTATTGATTACCGGGAATTAAACCATGTCACTATTAAGAATAGGTATCCGCTACCTCGTATTGATGACCTGTTTGACCAGTTACAAGGAGCACAGTTCTTTTCAAAGATCGATCTTCGTTCTGGATATCATCAGCTGAAGGTTAAAACTGAGGATATTCCAAAGACTGCCTTCAGAACTCGGTACGGGCATTATGAGTTCCTAGTTATGTCTTTTGGATTGACTAATGCTCCTGCGGCTTTCATGGATATGATGAACCGAGTATTTAAGGATTATTTGGATCAGTTCGTTGTTGTCTTTATTGATGACATCCTCATATATTCCAAAAGCCGTGAAGATCATGAACATCATTTGAAGCTGGTACTCCAAAGGCTGCGTGAAAATAAGTTATATGCCAAGTTGAAGAAATGCGAGTTCTGGCTTGAGGAAGTAGCTTTCCTAGGGCACGTGGTGTCAAAACATGGAGTATCTGTTGACCCGGCGAAGATTGAAGCAATACAAAGTTGGGAGCAACCAAAGACGGTGACCGAAGTACGTAGCTTTCTAGGCTTAGCTGGTTATTATCGAAGATTCGTGGAAGGGTTTTCTCGAATCGCTACCCCGTTAACTCAGCTGACTCGGAAAGATATCAAATTCGTATGGAGCGAGGAATGCGAGAAGAGTTTTCAAGAGCTTAAGAGGAGACTCATTTCGGCACCTGTTCTGACAATACCATCTGGTTCGGATGGATTTGTTATCTACAGTGATGCTTCAGGCAAAGGGTTAGGATGTGTTCTCATGCAACATGGGAAAGTCATAGCCTATGCCTCGCGACAACTCAAAGAATATGAGAGGAATTATCCTACTCATGATTTGGAGTTGGCAGCAGTAGTTTTCGCGTTGAAGATCTGGAGACACTACCTGTATGGGGAGAAAGTGGAGATCTATACAGATCATAAAAGCCTTAAATATTTCTTCACCCAAAAGGAACTCAACATGCGGCAGCGACGTTGGCTCGAGCTGTTGAAAGATTACGATCATACCATCCAATATCATCCTGGAAAAGCAAACGTAGTAGCTGACGCATTGAGTAGAAGATCATATGCGGGTACGAGTGCAATGTTGTTAACACAAAGGCCCATTTTGTATGACTTGCAAAGGATGGAGATAGAGATGAAGGCTCCAAGTATCCACTTGATGATATCAAATATACGAGTAGAACCGACTTTAATCGATAAAGTTAAAGCTGCTCAAGCTACGGACATAGAGCTGATGCGTATGAAGAAGAAAGTGCAAGAAGGTTCTATTCCAGAAGCAAGAATCGATGAAGAAGGAATACTTCGAGTTCACTCTAGACTCTGTGTTCCTAACAATTCTGATTTGAAGTACAAGATCATGATGGAAGCACACAATACACCATTTGCAATCCATCCTGGAAGTACCAAAATGTATCGTGATCTACGGCATACATTTTGGTGGAATAATATGAAGAGAGAGATTGCAAAGTTTATCTCGAGGTGTTTAACTTGTCAACGTGTAAAGGCGGAACATCAAGTACCAAAGGGTCCATTGCAACCACTTGAGATTCCGAAATGGAAGTGGGAACACATTACCATGGATTTCGTTACGGGTCTTCCCACGGTTTCTCAAGGCATAAATGCTATTTGGGTTATTGTTGATAGATTAACCAAGTCTGCTCATTTCTTGCCGATACGGGAGACTTATTCCCTTGAACGTCTTGCTCGTATATACGTAGATGAGATTGTGAGACTGCATGGCATGCCAGTATCCATAGTTTCGGATCGTGACCCAAGATTTACTTCAAGATTTTGGGTTAGCTTGCAAAAAGCTATGGGCACAGATTTACGATTTAGTTCGGCATACCATCCTCAAACGGACGGACAATCAGAGAGGACTATTCAAACTCTTGAAGATCTATTAAGACTTTGTGTCCTAGATTTCAAAGGGAGTTGAGATAAGTACCTACCATTGGTGGAATTCTCTTACAATAACAGTTATCAGGCAAGTATAGGTGTGGCCCCATTTGAAGCATTATATGGACGAAAGTGTCGCTCTCCAGTATGCTGGGACGAGGTGGGTGAAGCAACATTGTTGGGACCAGAGTTGGTACGCATGACTACAGAGAAGATCCAAACGATTCGACAACGTATACAAACGGCACAGGATCGACAAAAGAGTTATGCGGATCTTCATCGGAAGGACGTGGAATTTGACATTGGGGATCATGTATTGTTGCGTGTGGCTCCATGGAAAGGAGTTACAAGATTTGGGAAGAGAGGAAAGCTCAATCCACGATTTATTGGTCCATTTCAGATTCTTGACCGAGTAGGAAATGTGGCCTATAGACTTGCGTTACCTCCAAGTATGTCTCGTGTTCATAATGTTTTTCATATATCTGTGTTACGTAAATATGTGAAAGACCCAGACCACGTTATTGAGTTAGAACCGGACGAGATAGCTGAAGACTTAACGTACGAAGAGGTACCTGTCAAGATCTTGGATAGAAAGGAGCATGTCCTACGCACGAAGGTCATACCACAAGTTAAAGTTTTGTGGAGAAACCATGCTATTGAGGAAATGACCTGGGAGTTGGAAACGGAAATGAAAGCGAGGTATCCTCATCTTTTCGAAACACCAGGTACGTACGTCAATTTCGAGGACGAAATTTCATAAGGAGGGGAGGTTGTAAGACCCCAAATTATTAATAAATGAAATTTAAATTCCCTCTATTTATTATTTTGAAATAGTAAGTGTTAAATTGATTAATGAGGTTAGTTATGGGTAAAATGCGTAAATATTTTAAATAAGCAAGTGGTTATAAAATATTCATTGTTGTCGGGGAATATTCGTTTGGTCGTGGAATATTCTTCCTGTCGGGGAATATTCGTACGACGGCGCAGTCTTTTGTGGGCCCCATAACGGAAAGCGATTGGATGAAGAAAACGACAAGTATATGTTTTTTATTAATAACGGCGTAGTTGTTACCGTTAATACTGTTGGAATACCCGGTGGTTAAAACACAGTAATACGCGTTGTTACACAGTAGCACACTGTATTGCACCAATTATTGATTCTTACGTAAGAAGGCACTACTCAATAATGGTTACAGTAATTACTGTTCAGTATTTTATTTTATTGATTCAATAATTGCTGCGTTGATATTTTATATTACTGTTGTTTCAATAATTGTCACTACACAGTATTTCCCATTATCAGATCAATAATTCATATTATTTGAATAATATTATTAGATAACATTATTGGCAATGTCTAGAAAGTTCTGTCTAAGGAGAGGTTTGGTCATCTAATTGCGCGCCAGTAAGGAGAAATCCTTATTGGAAAGCCCCCTCTTTCCTGGGAACGGCCTTGTTGTCATAAATGTGATTCTGTAATATTATTTGTAAATAATTAATTATTGATTCATATGATAAGGAAATATTTATTTTTGTGGATATAAATGAGGGATATATTTTTGTGGTTAAAAATGAAGGAGTTAATGTTGAGGTTTTGATCAGTATTTTTGTCGGAATGGAGGTATTAAAAATCAGGGTTTTTGAGATATTTTGCGGGAGTTATAATTTTTAATCCGACCGTTGGATCGTGGTAATTTTTGGATATGTTATACATATATAAGTTGAGTATATGTCCACAAATTTTGAACCGTTAAAAATGAACGTATGATTTATTATGAATTTTACGAGATGACTGGTTCAGAAATTGTTGAATTTTCGGAGTTAATCATTTTGGTAGAAAATTCTAGAATTGGTGGGCCCCACTCTTGGTTGGTGAAGAAATGTGCTGAGATTTTTATTCAAATGTGGTGGGTGGGAATAGTAGCAGGTAAAGCCATCAGGTTGCAGGTTAAGTCTGCTTCGGCGTGCTAACATTTTCCTATAAATAGAGGGCTAAGTTAGAATTGAAAATCACACCAGAAACAAGTTTTCTCTCTTTCTCTCTCTAGATTATTAAGTGTATTTTGTGAGTATTTAGATACTTTGAGAGTTTCTATTCATCAGAGCAAGTGTCTTTCAGCCTTATACCGGTATTCCGACCAGAAGTACTGTCTGTACGAGGTAAGGGATGTTATTTTATTCAAAAATGATATTATTTCTTCAATATCATTATGCCGAAATATTGGTTGGAAATTTTTATCAAATTTAGAACTTTTCACGTCGGGGTTACTATTCATGAGTTACTATTCACGAGTTACTATTCACGAGTTACTATTCACCGAAAAATAAAATTTTCTTCTTTTCGTCCAAAATATCTATTCTGGGTACTAGCTTTGATTGTATCCATGTTTTGATCATTCTAGAATTCTACTTCACTGTGAATAATTATAAGGTATTTTTGGACATGGATAAATCGAAATACGAATCCTTAATATTTGTTATTTTGTTTCACTGGATTCGTTTTCTTTAATATATTTTTCATCATCCTCAGTCCTAAATGATGATATTACTGAATATCTTTGGCCGTAGTGCAAAGATGAATGATTAACTGATGAATATCTTTGGCCCGTAGTGCAAAGATGAACAGGTGTTGAGATGAACATGACCGACTGGTGATACAAATGAATATCTTTGGCCTGTAGTGCAAAGATGAATATTTGATTAAAGATGGTTATTGATTATTGTTACAGGGATAAAATATTGATGATGGACTTTTAAATCTTAGAAGATAGTAGAACTCATTCTCTACTTGACTCTTCTAATGGTTTGCTGTTTCCGCTGCAGTTATTGATTTAAAACTTGTTGTCTATTGTATTCTATTAGATTTTTCCCTGTTGAAGACTAACGATAATTTGTTCTGTATTATCTTAGTCATAATGTTCTTTACTGGGCTAGTTGAGCTCACCCTTTTCCTTTTTGTTCCATTTTCTCAGGAGGCGAGAATGTAGCGAGTACTAGTCGGGGTATGGAATGATGGTTCTAGAAGTTACTTTAGTAGTCCTCACTATTTTTGTGAAATAATGTATCAATAATTGTAATGAGGGCTTATTTGAGTGTGGATATTGTCTAAATGACAATATTTGTATTTAAACTCACAGTTCTTGTGTTGTAATAATAAAGATGTAGTTGTTTCTGTACCATGTATTTTGGCGACTCAGAATGGGTGTTGTATACCTATTTTGGGGGCGTCACAGCAAATATCAAGGATATTCCACTAATTTCATGGAGTATAGAAGTCAAAGTTTTAACTAACTGAGTGTAATAAAGAATAGAATAACAAAAGAAATCACCATGCATGCGATAGACCGCACAAACATGTTATTCTGACAGAAAAATAAATAGTGGAATCAGGTCATGCGTAAATGCATCGACATGATATTCTGACATAATAATAAATAATTGAACCAGGTCCGGCGTAAACGTATAGACAGGATATTCCTACATAATAATAAATAATGGAACCAGGTCCGGCGTAAAGCACAGACATGATATTCCAACAGAATAATAGTAAATACGGAACCAGGTCCAGCGTAAAACGCACAGATAGGATATTTCAACAGAATAATAATAAAGACGGAATAATAGAAGAATGTCACCAAGTATAGGGTAATCCGCGTATACTGGTTATTCCAACAGAATAATAAAGAATGGAATAACAGAAGTTCTCTTCATGAATACAAAAGAAAATAATACTTCTTACGAGTACAACAAATAATATCCCTTATGGGTACAACAAATAATATCCCTTACGAGTACAATAAATAATATCCCTTACGATTAAAAATAATATCCCTTACCTTAAGAAGAAGAGTACTGAATATAGGAGTAGTGCAGTAGCAGAATACTTTTCTTCTTTCTCTTTATAACTTCTCTCTCTAGAGTTTCAGTGAATTCTAAGAAATAATGAAGGAATGAGCTTCTATTTATAGAAGAATGGACTGCATAGTAACTAATTCATGAACGGTCCAGATTGATTTACTTTTAATCGGACGGTCCATATTTAAAGTAAAATCTTTTAAATAAAATATAATATATTCTATTTATATTCTAATAAAACGAATAACTTTATAAAAGATTTTACTATGCAAATACTATGCAGGCACTATACAAATACAATGCATAATAAAATATAATATATTCTAATTATTGTCTAATAAAACGAATTACTTTATAAAAGTATTCTGTTTTATATAAAAAGATTTTACTATTAGCCTAATAAAACGAATAACTTTATAAAAGTATTCTGCTTTATATAAAAAGCTTTTCTGTTTTATTACATTAATAATACTAATAAAACAAAACTAAGTGACTTATCACGTAAGCCTCAATAATCAATACCGTATGCTACTATGCAACCACACGTATTACTATACTTTTACTACCGAGTAGTTCAACAGTATTAACGGTAAAACTTTCGCCGTTATTTTTATAAAATATTTTTGTCGTTTTCTCAATTCGACAATAATTCCGTTGTGGGGTCCACCAATAATTGTGTCGTCGTACAAATATTCTCCGACAAAAATAATATTCTCCGACCAATCGAATATAATACAACAACTTGCATACTTTGCAAAATTTATAAATACTACCTACAACTATAACATTATCTCAAATTCACACCATAATATTTAAAAAAATATTTCGAAAAAATTAAATCTTTATTCATAAAATCTAGGGTTTCACAATCTCCACTCCTTATGAAATTTCGCCCTCAAAATTTACGTACGTATCTGGTATGCCGAACAGATGAGGACACTTCGTCAGATTCTAACTCTTGAGGTATAACCTTTGAGTGTTGAATACATTCCAGGATTTTAACAGGTACATCTTCATACGTTAAATTATCCGCTATCTCGTCCGGTTCTAAATCAATAATGTAGTTCGGGTCGTCCACATATTTACGTAACATCAATACGTTAAAAATGTTATGAACACGCGACATACTTGGCGGTAAAACGAGTCTATAAGTTACAGTTCCTACTCGATCGAGGATTTCAAATGGGTCAATTAAATCGAGGGTTGAGATTTCCTCTCTTCATCAATTTTTGCTTCTAGAATAAATCCCTCTTGAACCTTCTTCTTCACATTCATCAGCTTTGAGTATGTAGCTTGAGCGACTTTAACTTTATCGATTAAAGTCGATTCTAATCGTATATTCGTTATCTTCACGTGGGTCCCTAGAGTCTTTAACTCTATCTTCATCATTTGTAAGTTATACGAAATGGGTCTTTGTGTTAACAACAACTCACTCGCATACGATCTTCTACTCAACGCGTCAGCTACCACTTTCGTTCTTCCACGATGATATTGAATGGTACGATCGTAATCTTCAACAGCTCGAGCCAGCGTCTGTGGCGCAGAATACGTTCGTTTTAGTTGAAGAAATATTTAAGGGTTTAAGAAATGGGTTTTGTACTGGGGTCAATACAAAATTCGATTTCACGCTCTAGGGTAGGCTAAGAAGTCTTCAAGAATACGTCAGGAACTTTATTAATAATAGAAATATCGTTCAAAACTGTGACCCTCATCCAAGACTTGGATAGCACGTCACATTGATACCTATCAACTTGCCATCGTCATTCACGACGTCGCCTACAGAAAGTATGGCTTCAGTGCATTCCACACAAGGAAGTCAACAACAAAAGGATCGGGGCTCTTTACTTATGGCTTGATATGACAATGATTGACTTTAGTGGTTTGGTTACTTTGAATTCGCATAACAGGTTGGTTAGGAGTATGAAGGCTAACAACCTTACAAAAAGCATGATGAGTAGTTAACCAGTCGATTCCTAAAATCACATCAAAGTCAAGTATTTTCAAAGAGATAAGATCGACAGGTAACATTAAAGTGTTGATTTGAACAAGATTTATAAATAGTGGAGGTAACGAAGGTTTCTCCCAACGGAATTTCAACAGATAAATCAAAGTCTAACTTCTCCGGAGTTAAGTTGAAACATTGAACACAACTAGGTGAAATAAAAGAGCGAGTAGAACCGGTATCTAACACAGTATAGACTTCAAAAGAGTTTATGACTAACATACCCGTGATAATTTTATTCAGGTTCCTCATCATGAAAAAAAAACTCTCTCTCTTAAACTACCGGCTTTGACTTTTCTGGGACGGCCTTTGGTGCCTCTATCCTAGCTGAACTTGTCTTCGGTGAATGAAAAAATCAGGCTAAGTGACCTTCTCTTCCACAATTATAACATGCTTTGGACGGCATCACGCAGTTTGGACTGATGTGTCCCTCCCCTCTGCATTTGAAGCATATGATAGGTGGCCATTCTCCTTCCTTAACAACGGGTGCTGGTGCTGACGTCTTTCCATCATTGTTGAATCTCCTCTTCTTGAAATGTCCATTCTTATTGTTTTGACCATTATTACCACCGAAGTGGTTATCATTTCTGGCATGTTGATTCCCTCCATGTTTATTGTCACCGCTTTGATGACTGTTATCACCGGTATTATCATTTTATCGGCTGCTCTCTTTTGGTTGCGTTGACTCGTTATCGCGCTCCACTAACTGAGCCCTATTTACAATATTTGAATACAAACACAGTTTATGAGAAATAAGATATTGACGTATCTCCGACTTCAAACCTCTTAAAAATATCCGCGTCATTCCCTCTTCATTATCAACCAAGTGGGACGCAAATCGGGACAATTCGGTAAACTTGGCTTCGTACTGCGACACGGTCATGTTGTTTTGCTCCAACTTGATAAATTCTACCTCCTTTATGTGACGAATGCTTTCTGGAAAGTACTTGTCATTGAACAGCTCTTGGAACTTCTCCCAAGACATCTTGAGTACGTCAGGCTGGGTACGTTTTATAGATTCCCACCAGTGATCTGCCTCGTCACGCAACATAAAGGTGACAAAGGGAATCTTTTGCTCCTCGGAGCATCCCAAGATATCAAATATCTTGGTGATCTGCTTTAACCACGTCTCCGCCTTAAGTGGTTCTGACTTTCTCAAAAACTCCGGTGGTCCCAGCTCCTTGAATTGCTTAGCGGTGACCAACCGTGGGTTGCCATTATTTCCTCCTGCATTATGAACAGGAGTCGCCTTCGCCTGATATTGCATGAATTCAAAAAAACTCCTAAACATACCGTCGTTCGTCAATTGATCAGTGTTGTTGTTTACATGAGGATTATTGTCTTCCTGTTACACATTGTCCTGATTATTGATCTGTGGAGACTCAACGGTCTCCTGTGCTTCATTGCTTATCTCAACATTTTCAAATGCCATTTTTAAATACTACAACAAAACAAGGGTTAATTAACATATCACATATTATCCCTATATTCTGACCGACCAATTAAATACCAAATAAACTTAGGTAGGTCATACTAGTGAAAGAATTACCCGTTTCTCCCCTCCTAGTTCTATTCTCACATCCTAGCCAGAGATCATATCCCTAAGCTTTGATACCAACTGTGACGCCCCCAAAAATAGGTATACATCACTTATCTTGGGTCGCCAGATACATGGTACAAAATTTAAATACAACTTAATTATACAACTGTCGTGTAAAATACGACAAAATGTAAGCTGTGAGTTTTAATACAAATACTGTCTTCTAGACAGTATTAAAACTTAAAATAAATCCTCAATACATTTATTGTCACACTATCTAACAGAATAGTGAGGACTACTAATGCTATCATCTGGGCAGTCACTCCGATCCCCGACTAGTCCCGGCTACGTTCTCATTTCCTGAAGAGAATAGTGAAAGAAAGGGTGAGCTCAACTAGCCCATTAAGAAATATTATGACTAAGATAATGCAGAATAAACTATCGTTAGCCTTAAACAGTGTTAAACTGATACAATATAACAAACATCAAGTTTAACTGCAGCGAAAAAAGCAATCTATTAAAAGAGACAAGTAGAGAATAAAATCTACTATCTTTTATGATTTAAAAGGTTTTTCATCACTTTTATTGTAAGACCCCGAATTTTATGAAATAAAAGTATTCAATTTTTCTTATAATTACTATTCAGTAAATGGTTAAATTGATAAATGTTAAAGTTAAGGGTGATATATGAATTTTTTTTTTCAAAATACACAAGTGGTTGTAAAATATTAATTGTTGTCGGGGAATATTCGTTTGGTCGTGGAATATTCTTTCTGTCGGGAAATATTCGTACGACGGCGCATCCATTTGTGGTCCCCATAACAGAATAACTGTCGGATGAAGAAAACGATAAATTTGAGTTTTTACAAATAACGGCGTAGTTGTTATCGTTAACACTGTTGGAATACCCGGTGGTTAAAATATAGTAATACGCGTTATTACACAGTAGCACACGGTATTGCACAATATTTTTGAAATTATTGATTCTTACGTAAGAAGGCACTACTCAATAATTGTTACAGTATTACTGTTCAATATTTTATTTTATTGATTCAATAATTGCTACGTTAAAATTTTATATTATTGTTGTTCAATAATTGTCACTGCACAGTATTTCCCATTATCAGATCAATAATTCATATTATTTGAATAATATTATTAGATAACATTATTGGCAATGTCTAGAAAGTTCTGTTTAAGGAGAGGTTTGGTCACCTAATTGCGCGCCAGTAAGGAGAAATTCTTATTGGAAAGCCTCCTCTTTCCTAGGAACGGTCTGGTTGTCATAAATGTGATTCTGTAATATTATCTGTGAATAATTAATTATTGATTCATATGATAAGGAAATATTTATTTTATGTGGATATAAATGAGGGATATATTTTTGTGGATAAAAATGAAGGAGTTAATGTTGAGGTGTTTTATCTATATTTTTATCGGAACGGAGGTATTGAAAATCAAATTAGGGTTTTTGAGATATTTTGCGAGGGTTATAATTTTTAATCCGACCGTTGGATCGTGGTAATATTTAGATATGTTATACATATATAAGTTGAGTATATGTCCACAAATTTTGAACCATTAAAAATGAACGTATGATTTGTTATGAATTTTACGAGATGACTGGTTCAGAAATTGTTGAATTTTCAGAGTTAATCATTTTGGTGAAAAATTCTAGAATTGGTGGGCCCCACTCTTAGTTGGTGAATAAATGTGCTGAAATTTTTATTCAAATGTGGTGGGTGAGAATAGTAGCAGGTAAAACCATCAGGTTGCATGTGACGACCCCAAAATAGGTCCATTCCATCCAACCTATTCTGAGTCGCCAAATACATGGTACAGAAAACAACTGTAACTTTATTACAACAATTATCGTGCAAAATACAACAACACATATGCCGTGAGTTTGGATACAAATATATACCAAATATGACTCATGTTTCAACCGTGGACATCACCTCACAATGACACCTTACATAAAGGTATAGTCAAAAACTGTTTTAGAAATTAGAATATTTGGGAAGTGCTCAAGAAAACCTTCGTACATGGGAGGCCATGCGTCTAGGTTATGATAGATATCATATGGCCACAGAATTATCCTTGGTTGACCCAATAGACCCCAAAGAAAAACGAGAAGATTACTATCATATTCTTCCCAATGGTGAGTCTTCTCTTGACTTATAATTATCTCCACTGTATCTAACTGAGAATTATACTTTAAACAAATACCAAGATTATATAGGTAGTGCTTGTAGATATACTCGGCAAGCGGATGTGCACAATCATGTCTTATGATGACACGAGGTTGTATGTCATTAGACATCTTGTATGATAGTGACGAAACACCCTTCCAACGTTGGGTTCGCCTCACCCTATTTTCTTCACCAAATATAACTACTAAATGATGACCACCGTTCTATTCCCTTGTTATCCTCGCTCGACCCAGCTACACTCTTATTACCTGAAAGGAATTGTGAAGCAAAAGGGTGAGCACAACTAGCTCAGTAAAGAATATCATGACTAAAGATAATTAAATTATCAATAGCCTTCATCAATAATAAATCAGAGATTTAGAACATATGGTAAATGATAAAAATTTCAACCATAGTTGCAGCGGAACGAGCAATCCATTAGAAGAATCAAATAGACTATAAAGTCTATTATCTTCTCCATGTTAAAAATCCATCATCAATATTTTATCCCTGTAACATCAATCAACAATTCTGGTCCACAATCATATGAATAACTAATAATCATAACCGTAGTTCTAAATTTCTCTTCTCATCCAGGACGGAGATAATTTTCATCACCTATCTTTACCTGAAACATCAAATATCATGGTTACACCAAATCACATTTCCTGTTCATAATCATACTAATACCTTCATCTTTGCACTACGGCCAAAGATATTCATTTGTATCACCAGTTGGTCATGTTTATCTCAACATCTGTTCATCTTTGCACTACTGGCCAAAGATATTCAACAACATGTCATCTTTGCACTACGGGCCAAAGATATTCATCAATAATTCATCTTTGCACTACAGGCCAAAGATATTCATCAATATTTCATCTTTGCACTACAGGCCAAAGATATTAATGTCTCAAAGAAATATATAATCATTTCAGAATTTATATAAACAATAATTATAACCATGTTGATCAATTCACCTTTGCACTTAAGCTAAAGATATTCACTTATAAATTCAATGGTCACGATCATACCAATCAACGATTCAACTTTGCACTACTGGCCAAAGAGAACCCATAGTCATGATCATACCAAAAATCTACCCATCTTTACACTCAAGTCAAAGAGAAATATCATCATTAGGGTTATAAAAAAGTTATATATAATAATAAAAATAATATGATCAACATCTAGTTTTAATCTCAAGAGTAATATTCGTAAATCATCTATAATTTGGTTAGAAAAAGAAACCAATTTTTATCGTGAATAGTAACTCGTGAATAGTAACTCATGAATAGTAACTCGTGAATAGTAACTCATGAATAGTAACTCGTGAATAGTAACTCACAAATAGTAAACCCGACACAAAAAGGTAGAAATTCCACAATAAAATCCATACCAATATTTCGGTATAATGATATTGAAATAATAATATTTCTTAAACTTATAAACAATTTATTTAAATTGTTTACACTTTACTAATAATGCATTTAATCATCCTAAAATGTCAAACTCATAAAATTTCATCACCAATAACCAAAAACCCTCATCAAAAATCTGCATATACCTCATATAGGATTCTCAAGTCATAAAATCCTATTTTCCAATTTTCTTACTTCACAAAACATATTTAATTTATTTACTCATAACTAGACCATTTTCATAAAATATACCAAATCAATTCCAAAAATATTTCTTTTCTGGGATTTAGCATAATATAGTCCCATAGTGAACATATATTTTTCTCAGAATTTTTAAAAGTCATTTACTATTTTTCATATGGCCAAAACAGCCGAATATTTAGACATTTATCAAAAATTGTACTTTTATCTAAAAATTCTAAAATTCACCGAGTATACTCCTATCATATACATGTACTCCCAATAAAAAGTTCATCAATTTTAGAGTTAACCACAAGGAATTATAAGCGATTACTTTTAAAATAGTCTTTTCTCATAAAATTCATAACTCTCAATCTATACATCCAAAAATCACCATTTTTGGACACAGTCGAGAAAACTCATCAAAATATTATTTCAAATTTTTCCAGAATTTTTGAAGGTCAAAAAAATTACGAAACTGAAAAACATAACAACCCTTAAAATTTCTTACTATCCATTACTATCCCTTACCTCAAAAGAGTAGTACTTCTGATCGGTATGCAAAGCCGAAGGAAACTTGCACTGAATAGCAACTCTCCAAGTATCTAAATACTCACAAAATATGCTTCATAATATAGAGAGAGAAAGAGAGAAAACTTGTTTCTGGTGTGATTTTCAATTCTAACTTAGCCCTCTATTTATAGGAAAATTTTAGTAGACTTGACCTGCAACCTGATGGCTTTACCTGCTACTATTCCCACCCACCACATTTGAAATATAATTCAGCACATTTTTTCACCAACCACAAGTGGAGCCCACCAATTCTAGAATTTTCCACCAAAATGATAAACTCCGAAAATTCAACAATTTCTGAACCAGTCATCTCGTAAAATTCATAATAAATCATACGTTCATTTTTAACGGTTCAAAATTTGTGGACATATACTCAACTTGTATATGTATAACATATCCAAATATTACCACGATCCAACGGTCGGATTAAAAATTATAACCCTCGCAAAATATCTCAAAAACCCTGATTTTTAATACCTCCATTCCGACAAAAATACGGATAAAAACCTCAACATTAACTCCTTCATTTTTAACCATAAAAATATATCTCTCGTTTATATCCACATAAAATAAATATTTCCTTATCATATGAATCAATAATTAATTATTCACAAATAATATTATAGAATCACATTTATGACAACCAGGCCGTTCCCAGGAAAGAGGGGGCTTTCCAATAAGGATTTCTCCTTACTAGCGCGCAATTAGATGACCAAACCTCTCCTTAGACAGAACTTTCTAGACATTGCCAATAATGCTATCTAATAATATTATTCAAATAATATGAATTATTGATCTGATAATGGGAAATATTGTCCAGTGACAATTATTGAACAACAATAATATAAAATTTTAACGTAGCAATTATTGAATCAATAAAATAAAATATTGAACAGTAATTACTGTAACAATTATTGAGTAGTGCCTTCTTACGCAAGAATCAATAATTTCAAAAATACTATGCAATACCGTGTGCTACTGTGCAATAACGCGTATTACTGTATTTTAACCAACGGGTATTCTAACAGTGTTAACGGTAACAACTACGCCGTTATTTGTAAAAACTCAAATTTGTCGTTTTCTTCACCCGACAGTTATTCGTTATGGGGCCCACAAATAGCTGTGCCGTCGTACGAATATTCCCCGACAGAAAGAATATTCCACGACCAAACGAATATTTCCCGACAACAATGATTATTTTATAACCACTTGCTTATTTTGAAAAAATTTCACCTTTCACCCATAACTTTAAACTTTTATCAATTTAACCATTTACTGAATAGTAATCATAAGAAAAATTGAATACTTTTATTTCATAAAATTCGGGGTCTTACAATCTCTACTCCTTATGAAATTTCGTCCTCGAAATTTACGTACCTGGTATTTCAAAGAGTTGAGAATACCTTCTTTTCATTTCAAATTCCATCTTCCTTGTCATCATAATTTCTTCATTGCTCATCTCCTGTATTTCAAATATCATTCTAGAATACAGCTTCAAAATAAGGGTTAATTTAACAAATTAACATATCACATAATATCCCGATATTATGACAGACCAACAGATAAGCTTAGGTAGGACACACTAGCGAAGGATTTACTCATCTCTCCCCTCCTAGTTCTATTTCCCGATCTCTGCCAGAAATCATATCCCTAAGCTCTGATACCACCTGTGACAAATGTCCCATCAGTGGACAGCACCTCACAGTGGTACCTATCAGTTTGTCACCGCAGAACGGCGTCCCCTACGGAGAGTCTGGCTTCGGTGCATCCCCCATCAACAGGAAGTCACCAGCGAGAGGCTCGGGGCTCTTTACTTATAGCTCTGATACCAACTGTAACGACCCCAAAATAGGTCCATTCCATCCAACCTATTCTGAGTCGCCAAATACATGGTACAGAAAACAACTGTAACTTTATTACAACAATTGTCGTGCAAAATACAACAACACATATGCCGTGAGTTTGGATACAAATATATATCAAATGTGACTCATGTTTCAACCGTGGACATCACCTCACAATGACACCTTACATAAAGGTATAGTCAAAAACTGTTTTAGAAATTAGAATCTTTGGAAAGTGCTCAAGAAAACCTTCGTACATGGGAGGCCATGCGTCTAGGTTATGATAGATATCATATGGCCACAGAATTATCCTTGGTTGACCCAATAGACCCCAAAGAAAAACGAGAAGATTACTATCATATTCTTCCCAATGGTGAGTCTTCTCTTGACTTATCATTATCTCCACTGTATCTAACTGAGAATTATACTTTAAACAAACACCAAGATTATATAGGTAGTGCTTGTAGATATACTCGGCAAGCGGATGTGCACAATCATGTCTTATGATGACACGAGGTTGTATGTCATTAGACATCTTGTATGATAGTGACGAAACACCCTTCCAACGTTGGGTTCGCCTCACCCTATTTTCTTCACCAAATATAACTACTAAATGATGACCACCGTTCTATTCCCTTGTTACCCTCGCTCGACCCAGCTACACTCTTATTACCTGAAAGGAATTATGAAGCAAAAGGGTGAGCAAAACTAGCTCAGTAAAGAATATCATGACTAAAGATAATTAAATTATCAATATCCTTCATCAATAATAAATCAGAGATTTAGAACATATGGTAAATGATAAAAATTTCAACCATAGTTGCAGCGGAACGAGCAATCCATTAGAAGAGTCAAATAGACTATAAAGTCTATTATCTTCTCCATGTTAAAAATCCATCATCAATATTTTATCCTTGTAACATCAATCAACAATTCTGGTCCACAATCATATGAATAACTCATAATCATAACCGTAGTTCTAAATTCCTCTTCTCATCTAGGACGAAGATAATTTTCATCACCTATCTTTACCTGAAACATCAAAGAAAATGGTTACACCAAATCACATTTTCTGTTCATAATCATACTAATAACTTCATCTTTGCACTACGGCCAAAGATATTCATTTGTATCACCAGTTGGTCATGTTTATCTCAACATCTGTTCATCTTTGCACTACTGGCCAAAGATATTCAACAACATGTCATCTTTGCACTACGGGCCAAAGATATTCATCAATAATTCATCTTTGCACTACAGGCCAAAGATATTCATCAATATTTTATCTTTGCACTACAGGCCAAAGATATTAATGTCTCAAAGAAATATATAATCATTTCAGAATTTATATAAACAATAATTATAACCATGTTGATCAATTCACCTTTGCACTTAAGCTAAAGATATTCACTTATAAATTCAATGGTCACGATCATACCAATCAACGATTCAACTTTGCACTACTGGCCAAAGAGAACCCATAGTCATGATCATACCAAAAATCTACCCATCTTTACACTCAAGTCAAAGAGAAATATCATCATTAGGGTTATAAAAATGTTATATATAATAATAAAAATAATATGATCAACATCTAGTTTTAATCTCAAGAGTAATATTCGTAAATCATCTATAATTTGGTTAGAAAAAGAAACCAATTTTTATCGTGAATAGTAACTCGTGAATAGTAACTCGTGAATAGTAACTCATGAATAGTAACTCGTGAATAGTAACTCACAAATAGTAAACTCGACACAAAAAGGTAGAAATTCCACAATAAAATCCACACCAATATTTCGGTATAATGATATTGAAATAATAATATTTCTTAAACTTATAAACAATTTATTTAAATTGTTTACACTTTACTAATAATGCATTTAATCATCCTAAAATGTCAAACTCGTAAAATTTCATCACCAATAACCAAAAACCCTCATTAAAAATCTGCATATACCTCATATAGGATTCTCAAGTCATAAAATCTTATTTTCCAATTTTTTTACTTCACAAAACATATTTAATTCATTTACTCATAACTAGACTATTTTCATAAAATATACCAAATCAATTCCAAAAATATTTCTTTTCTGGGATTTAGCATAATATAGTCTCATAGTGAACATATATTTTTCTCAGAATTTTTAAAAGTCATTTACTATTTTTCATATGGCCAAAACAGCCGAATATTTAGACATTTATCAAAAAATATACTTTTATCTAAAAATTCTAAAATTCACCGAGTATACTCCTATCATATACATGTACTCCCAATAAAAATTTCATCAATTTTGGAGTTAACCACAAGGAATTATAAGCGATTACTTTTAAAATAGTCTTTTCTCATAAAATTCATAACTCTCAATCTATACATCCAAAAATCACCATTTTTGGACACAATCGAGAAAACTCATCAAAATATCATTTCAAATTTTTCCAGAATTTTTGAAGGTCAAAAAAATTACGAAACTGAAAAACATAACAACCCTTACTATCCCTTACTATCCCTTACCTCAAAAGAGTAGTACTTCTGATCGGTATGCAAAGCCGAAGGAAACTTGCATTGAATAGCAACTCTCCAAGTATCTAAATACTCATAAAATATGCTTCATAATATAGAGAGAGAAAGAGAGAAAACTTGTTTCTGGTGTGATTTTCAATTCTAACTTAGCCCTCTATTTATAGAAAAATTTTAGTAGGCTTGATCTGTAACCTGATGGCTTTACCTGCTACTATTCCCACCCACCACATTTGAAATATAATTCAGCACATTTTTTCACCAACCACAAGTGGAGCCCACCAATTCTAGAATTTTCTACCAAAATGATAAACTCCGAAAATTCAACAATTTCTGAACCAGTCATCTCGTAAAATTCATAATAAATCATACGTTCATTTTTAACGGTTCAAAATTTGTGGACATATACTCAACTTGTATATGTATAACATATCCAAATATTACCACGATCCAACGGTCGGATTAAAAATTATAACCCTCGCAAAATATCTCAAAAACCCTGATTTTTAATACCTCCATTCCGACAAAAATACGGATAAAAACCTCAACATTAACTCCTTCATTTTTAACCATAAAAATATATCTCTCGTTTATATCCACATAAAATAAATATTTCCTTATCATATGAATCAATAATTAATTATTCACAAATAATATTATAGAATCACATTTATGACAACCAGGCCGTTCCAAGGAAAGAGGGGGCTTTTCAATAAGGATTTCTCCTTACTAGCGCGCAATTAGATGACCAAACCTCTCCTTAGACAGAACTTTCTAAACATTGCCAATAATGCTATATAATAATATTATTCAAATAATATGAATTATTGATCTGATAATGGGAAATATTGTCCAGTGACCATTATTGAACAATAATAATATAAAATTTCAACGTAGCAATTATTGAATCAATAAAATAAAATATTGAACAGTAATTACTGTAACAATTATTGAGTAGTGCCTTCTTACGCAAGAATTAATAATTTCAAAAATACTATGCAATACCGTGTGCTACTGTGCAATAACGCGTATTACTGTATTTTAACCAACGGGTATTCTAACAGTGTTAACGGTAACAACTACGTCGTTATTTGTAAAAACTCAAATTTGTCGTTTTCTTCACCCGACAGTTATTCGTTATGGGGCCCACAAATAGCTGCGCCGTCGTACGAATATTCCCCGACAGAAAGAATATTCCACGACCAAACGAATATTTCCCGACAACAATGATTATTTTATAACCACTTGCTTATTTTGAAAAAATTTCACCTTTCACCCATAACTTTAAACTTTTATCAATTTAACCATTTACTGAATAGTAATCATAAGAAAAATTGAATACTTTTATTTCATAAAATTCGGGGTCTTACATTGCAGGTTAAGTCTGCTTCGACGTGCTAACATTTTCCTATAAATAGAGGGCTAAGTTAGAATTGAAAATCACACCAGAATTCATAAGTTTTCTCTCTTTTTCTCTCTACATTATCGAGTGTATTTTGTGAGTATTTAGATACTTGGTGAGTTACTATTCATCAGTGCAAGTTTCTTTCAGCGTCATATCCGATATCCAGTCAGAAGTGCTGCTCTTTTGAGGTAAGGGATAGTAAGGGATTTTAAGGGTTATTATGTTTTTCAGTTCGTACTTCTTTCGACCTTCAGAAAATTTTGGAAAAATTTGAAATGATATTTTGATGAGTTTTATTGATTGTGTCCAAAAATGGTGATTTTTGGATGTATAGATTAAGAGTTATGAATTTTATGAGAAAAGACTATTTTAAAAGTAACCGCTTATAACTCCTTGTGGTTAACTCCAAAATTGGTAAAATCTTTATTGAGAGTACATGTATATGATAGAAGTATACTCTATAAATTTCGGAATTTTTGGATAAAAGTACAATTTTTGATAAATATCTAATTATTCGGCTGTTTTGGCCATATGAAAAATAGTAAATGAGTTTTAAAAATTCTGAGAAAAATATATGTTCAATATGGGACTATATTCTGCTAAATCCCAGAAAAGAAATATTTTTGGAGCTGATTTGGTATTTTTCATGAAAATGAACTAGTTATGAGTAAATGAATTAAATATGTTATGTGAAGTAAAAAGATTGGAAAATAGGATTTTATGGCTTGAGAATCCTATATGAGGTATATGCAGATTTTTTGATGAGGGTTTTGGTTATTGGTAATAAAATCTTATGAGTTTGACATTTTAGGATGATTAAATGCATTATTTAGTAAAGTGTAAATAATTAAAATAAATTGTTTATAAGCCTAAGAAATATTATTCTTTCAATATCATTATACCGAAATATTGGTATGAATTTTATTGTAAATTTTTTACCTTTTTTATGTCGAGTTACTATTCATGAATTACTATTCACGAGTTACTATTCATGAGTTACTATTCACGAGTTACTATTCACGACAAAATTAATTTCTTTTTCTGACCAAATTATAGTTAATTTATGAATATTACTCTTGAGATTAAATCTATATGTTGATTATATTAATTTTATTATCATATATAACATTTTTATAACCCTAATGATGATATTTCTCTTTGACTTGAGTGTAAAGATGGGTAAATTTTTGGTATGATCATGACAATGGGTTCCCTTTGGCCAGTAGTGCAAAGTTAAATTGTTGACTGGTATGATCATGACCATTGAATTTATAATTGAATATCTTTAGCTTAAGTGCAAAGGTGAATTGATCAACATGGTTATAATTATTGTTTATATAAATTCTGAAATGATTATATATTTCTTTGAGATATTAATATATTTGGCCTGTAGTGAAAATATGAACTGTTGATGAATATATTTGGCCTGTAGTGCAAATATGAACTGTTGTTGAATATCTTTGGCCTGTAGTGCAAAGATAAACTGGTGATGAATATCTTTGGCCCATAGTGCAAAGATGACCCGTGGTTGAATATCTTTAGCCAGTAGTGCAAAGATGAATTGTTGATGAATATCTTTGGCCCGTAGTGCAAAGATGACATGTTGTTGAATATCTTTGGTCGTAGTGCAAAGATGAAGTTATTAGTATGATTATGAACAGGAAATGTGATTTGGTGTAACCGTGATTTTTGATGTTTCAGGTAAAGATAGATGATGAAAATTATCTTCGTCCTGGATGAGAAGAGGAATTTAGAACTACAATTATGATTATGAGTTATTCATATGATTGTGGACCAGAATTGTTAATTGATGTTACAGAGATAAAACATTATTGGTAGATTTTTAACATGGAGAAGATAATAAACTTTGTAGTCTATTTGACTCTTCTAATGGATTGCTCGTTCCGCTGCAACTATGGTTGAAATTTTTATCATCTACCATATGTTCTAAATATCTGATTTAATTATGTTGAAGGCTATTGATAACTTATTTATCTTTAGTCATGATATTCTTTACTGGGCTAGTTGTGCTCACCCTTCTGTTTCACAATTCTTTTCAGGTAGTAAGAGTGTAGCTGGGTCGAGCGGGGGTAACAGGGGAATAGAACGGTGGTCATCATTTAGTAGTTATATTTGGTGAATCATCTAGGGTGAAGCGAACCCAACGTTGGAAGGGTGTTTTGCCACTATCATACAAGATGTCTAAAGACATACAACCTCGTGTCATCATAAGACAGGATTGTGCTCATCCACTTGCTGAGTATATTTACGAGCACTACCTATATAATCTTGGTGTTTGTTTGAAGTATAATTCTCAATTAGAGACAATGGAGATAATGATAAGTCAAGAGAAGACTCGCCATTGGAAAGAATATGATAGTAATCTTCTCGTTTTTCTTTGGGATATATTGGGTCAACCAAGGATAATTCTGTGGCCATATGATATCTATCACAACCTAGAAGTATGGCCTCCCATGTACAAAGGTTTCCTTGAGCACTTCCCAAAGATTCTAATTTCTAAAACAGTTTTTGACTATACCTTTATGTAAGGTGTCATTGTGAGGTGCTGTCCACGGTTGGGATATGAGTCACATTTGGTATATATTTGTATCCAAACTCACAACATATGTGTTGTTGTATTTTGCACGACAATTGTTGTAATAAAGTTGTAGTTGTTTTCTGTACCATGTATTTGGCGACTCAGAATAGGTTGGATGGAATATACCTATTTTGGGGTTGTCACATTTATCGCTGGGACTCAGCTTAATAAATAATCCACATCATCGAATCACCCCTGCACTACGGCCAAGGATATTATTTAGTATCACGACCACAAATTATCCATGCACTACGGCTAAAGATAATCATGTTTTCATCAACGGTCCTGATCATGCCATAAAACAATTCATCTTTGCACTACGGCCAAAGAGAATCCATAGCCATAATCATACCAAAAATTATCCATCAATGAACTACGGGCCAATGAGGACTTTTTCCACATTATTTGTAACATTACGGTCATGATTACACCGAATAATCCCTGGTCATAATCATACCAAGTCCATCTATGCACTACAGGCCACATATGACTTTCAACAAAATATAAACATGAGGATGATGACAATGATATAAGAATTCAATAAAACAAGTTCAAAAATTAATTTATCTAGGAACTGATAACGTCCAAATTGTCAACATGATACTGCTTTGTAGAGTAAAATTCAAAAATGCTCAAAAGAATATTTTCATGAAAAGATACTGGATGAAGCACAAATATCAAGGATATTCCACTAATTTTATGGAGTATAGAAGTCAAAGTTTTAACCAATTGAGTATAATAAAGAATGGAATCACAAAAGAAATCACCATGCATGCGATAGGCCGCACTGACAGGTTATTCTAACAGAAAAATAAATAGTGAAACTAGGTCATGCGTAAATGCATCGACAGGATATTCCGACAGAATAATAAATAATAGAACCAGGTCCGGCGTAAACGCACAGACAGGATATTCCGACAGAATAATAAATAATAGAACCTGGTTCGGCGTAAAGCACAGACAGGATATTCCAACAGAATAATAGTAAAGACGGAACCAGGTCCAGCGTAAAACGCACAGATAGGATATTCCAACAGAATAATAATAAAGACGGAATAATAGAAAAATGTCACCAAGTATAGGGTAGTCCGCATATACTGGTTATTCCAACAGAATATTAAAGAATGGAATAACAGAAGTTCTCTTCATGAATACAAAAGAAAATAATACTTCTTACGAGTACAACAAATAATATCCCTTACGGGTACAACAAATAATATCCCTTACGAGTACAACAAATAATATCCCTTACGATTACAAATAATATCTCTTACCTTAAGAAAAAGAGTACTGAATATAGGAGTAGTGCAATAGCAGAATACTTTTCTTCTTTCTCTTTGTAACTTCTCTCTCTAGAGTTTCAGTGAATTCGTAAGAAATAATGAAGGAATGAGCTTCTATTTATAGAAGAATGGACTGCATATTAACTAATTCATGAACGGTCCAGATTGATTTACTTTTAATCGGATGGTCCATATTTAAAGCAAAATCTTTTAAATAAAATATAATATATTCTATTTATAATCTAATAAAACGAATAACTTTATAAAAGATTTTACTGTGCAACACTATGCAGGCTGTAAGACCCCAACTTTTATAAATAAAGATGAATTTTCTATAAATATCATTTTTGAATATTATGGAGTTAATTTGATATAATGTTATAGTTGTGGGTAATATTTATAAATTTTGCAAAATACGCAAGTTGTTATATAATATTCGATTGGTCGGGAAATATTCGTTTTAACAGGGAATATTCGTACAACGACATAATCATTGGTGAACCCCACAACGAAATTATTGTCGGATTGAGAAAACGACAAAAATATTTTATTAAAAATAACGGCAGAAGTTTTACCATTGTTACTGTTGAACTACTCGGTAGTAAAAGTACAGTAATACGTGTGGTTGCATAGTAGCACACGGTATTGATTATTAATGCTTATGTGAGAAGTCACTCAGTTTGATTCAATTATTGTCAGTTAATAATATGAATTATTTAGCGACAATGACGTTTTGTTTTATTCGTATTATTAACGTAATAAAACAGAAACATCTTTTTATATAAAACAGAATACTTTATTAAAGTTATTCTATAAATAGAATATATTATATTTTATTTAAAAGATTTTTCTTTAAATATGGACCGTCAGATTAAAGTAATCAATCTGGACCGTTCATGGATTAGTTACTATGCATTCTATTTTTCTATAAATAGCAGCTCATTCCTTCATTATTTCTTACGAATTCACTGAACTCTAGGGAAAGAAACTATAGAGAGAAACTATAGAGAGAGAGAAGAAGAGTATTCTGCTACTTAACTACTTCCTTATTTCAGCTCGTCTTTAAAACGGTAAGGGGTGTTATTCTTTCTTATTCATGAAGAGAACTGTTGTTATTCCATTTCTTATTATTCTGTTGGAATAACCTGTATACGCGGATCTACCCTATACTTGGTGACATTCTTCTATTATTCTGTTGGAACATCCTGTCTGTGTGTTTTACACCGGACCTGGTTCTGTTTTTATTATTATTCTGTTGGAACATCCTGTCTGTGTGTTTTACACCGGACCTGGTTTCGTTATTATTATTATTCTGTTGGAACATCCTGTCTGTGTGTTTTACACCGGACCTGGTTTCGTCTTGTTATTATTCTGTTGGAACATCCTGTCTGTGTGTTTTACACCGGATCTGGTTCCATTATTTATTATTCTGTCGGAATATCCTGTCTGTGCGTTTACGCCGGACCTGGTTCCATTATTTATTATTCTGTTGGAATAACCTGTCTGTGCGGTTTATCGCATGCATGGTGATTTCTTTTGTTATTCCATTCTTTATTATACTCAGTTGGTTAAGTTTTGACTTCAATACTCCATGAAATTTGTGGAATATCCTTGATAATTGCGTTTCATCCAGTATCTTTTCATGAAAATATTCTTCTAAGTATTCTTGAATTTTACTCCACAAAGCAGTATCATGTTGACAATTTGGACGTTGTTAATTCTTGGATAAATTAATTCTTGAACTTGTTTTATTGAATTCTTATATCATTGTCATCATCCTCATGTTTATAAAATGTTGAAAGTCATCTGTGGCCTATAGTGCATAGATGGACTTGGTATGATTATGACCAGAGATTATTCGGTATAATCATGACCGTAATGTTACAAATGATGTGGTAAAAGTCCTCATTGGCCCGTAGTGCATTGATGGACAGTTGTTGGCATGATCATGACCATTAATGAATACACGAATATCCTTAGCCATTGGGCAGGGGTGATTCGATGATGTGGATTATTTTATTAAGCTGAGTCCCAGCGATAACAGTGTTGAAAAACCTTTTAAATCATAAAAGATAGTAGAATTTATTTTCTACTTGACTCTTTTAATGGATTGCTTGTTCCGCTGCAGTTAAACTTGATGTCTATTATATTTTATCAGTTTAACATTGTTGAAGGCTAATGATAATTTATTCTGCATTATCTTAGTCATAATATTTCTTACTGGGCTAGTTGAGCTCACCCTTTCTTTCACTGTTCTCTTCAAGAAATGAGAACGTAGCTGGGGCAAGTCGGGGAACGGAGTGATGGTTCGAATGATAGTATTTGTTAGTAGTCCTCACTATTCTATGTAATAGTGTGTTAATAAATGTAATGAGGACTCCTTTTGAGTATGAATACTCTCTAGAAGATAATATTTATATTCAAACTCGCAGTTTATGTTTTGTCGTATTGTACACGACAGTTGTATTAGTAAGTTGTATTTGTATTCTGTACTTTGTATCTGACGACCCAAGATGGGTGATGTATACCTAATTTTGGGGGGCGTCACAGTTGGTATCAGAGCTTAGGGATATGATCCCCGGCTAAGATGTGAGAATAGAACTAGGAGGGGAGAGACGAGGAATTCCTTCGCTAGTATGACCTACCTAAGTTTATTTGCATGGTATTTAATTGGTCGGTCATAATATAAGGATAATATATGACATATCAATTAACTTTTATTTTGTGGCAGTATCTGAAAATGGCATCTGAGAATGTTGAGAATAGCAATGGAGCACAGGCGACTGTTGATTCGCCACATATCAATAATCAGGATAATGTGCATCAGGAAGGTGACAATCCTCATGTAAACAACAACACTGACCAGATGATGAATGATGGAATGTTCAGAAACTTTATGCAGTTCATGCAACAGCAGGCGAAAGCGGCTCCTGTCCAAAATATAGGTGGAAACACTGAAAACTCTCGGACGGTCACCGCTAAACAGTTCAAGGAGCTGGGACCACCAGAGTTTAAGGGAGAGCCAAAACCACTTATAGCGGAAACATGGATAAAGCAGATTACCAAGATATTTGATGTCTTGGGATGCTCCGAGGAGCAAAAAGTTTCCTTTGCTGCTTTTATGTTGCGAGGAGAGGCAGATTACTAGTGGGAATCGATTAAGCGTACTCAACCTGCCGCACTGAAGATGTCTTGGGAGAAGTTCCAAGAGCTGTTCAACGACAAATACTTTCCTGAAAGTATTCATCACATGAAGGAGGTGGAATTTATCAAGTTGGAGCAAAACAACATGACCGTGTCGCAGTACGAAGCCAAGTTTGCTGAGTTATCCCGGTTTGCGTCCCACCTGGTGGATAATGAAGAAAGAATGACGCGGATGTTTTTAAGAGGTTTGAAGCCGGAGATACGTCAACACCTTGTTTCTCATAAACTGTGTTTGTATTCAGATGTTATAAATAGGTCTCAGTTGGTGGAGCGCGATAACGAGACAACGCAACCAAAAGAGAGCAGCCGATAAAATGATAATACCAGTGAAAGCAGTTATCGAAGCAGTGACAACAAGCGTGGAGGGAATCAACAGGCCAGAAATGGTAACCACTTCGGTGGTAATCAGGGCCAAAATAATAAGAATGGTCATTTCAAGAAGAGGAGATTCAACAATGATGGAAAGACGTCAGCACCAGCACCCGTTGTTAAGGAAGGAAAACGACCACCTATCATATGTTTCAAATGCGGAGGGGAGAGGCACATCAGTCTAAACTGCGCGATGCCGTCTAAAGCATGTTATAATTGTGGAAGAGAATGTCATTTAGCTCGATTTTGTCGTTTACCAAAAATAAGTTCAGCCAAGATGGAGACACCAAAGGCCGTCCCAGAAAAGTCAAAATCGGTAGTGCAAGGGAGGTATTTTTTATGAAAATAGTCTAATTATGAGCAAATGAATTAAATATGTTATGTGAAATAAGAAAATTGAAAAATATGATTTTATGGCTTGAATATTATATATGAGGTATATGCAGATTTTTGATGAGGGTTTTGGTTATTGGTGATGAAATCTTATGAGTTTGGCATTTTATGATGATTAAATGCATTAATTAGTAAAGTGTAAATAATTTAAATATATTATTTATAAGTTTAAGAAATGTTATTTCAATATCATTATACCGAAATATTGGTATGGATTTTATTGTGAAATTTTTACCTTTTTGAGTCGGGGTTACTATTCACGAGTTACTATTCATGAGTTACTATTCACGAGTTACTATTCACAAGTTACTATTCACGAGTTACTATTCACGGGTACTATTCACGACAAAATTGGTTTCTTTTTCTAACCAAATTATCGTTGATTTATGAATATTACTCTGGAGATTAAAACTATATATTGATTATATTGTTTTTATTATCATATATAACATTTTTATAACCCTGATGTTG
This sequence comes from Panax notoginseng, assembly GCA_016801055.1. Taxonomy (NCBI): domain Eukaryota; kingdom Viridiplantae; phylum Streptophyta; class Magnoliopsida; order Apiales; family Araliaceae; genus Panax; species Panax notoginseng. The sequence continues at coordinate 193,170,480 of CM029019.1, read as the reverse complement.
AATTTCTCTTTTACTTGAGTGTAAAGATGAACAGTTATTGAATATCTTTGGCCTATAGTGCAAAGATGAACTGTTAATGAATATCTTCGGCCGTAGTGTAAAGATGAACAGTTATTGAATATCTTTGGCCTATAGTGCAAAGATGAATTGTTATTGAATATCTTTAGCTTAAGTGCAAAGGTGAATTGATTAACATGGTTATAATTATTGTTTATATAAATTCTAAAATGATTATATTTCTTTGAGATATGAATATATTTGGCCTGTAGTGTAAATATGAACTGTTGATGAATATCTTTGGCTTGTAGTGCAAAGATGAATTATTGATGAATATCTTTGGCTCGTAATGCAAAGATGACATGTTGTTGATTATCTTTGGCCAGTAGTGCAAAGATGAACAGGTGTTAAGATGAACATGACCAACTGGAGATACAAATGAATATCTTTGGCCGTAGTGCAAAGATGAAGTTATTAGTATGATTATGAACAGGAAATGTGATTTGGTGTAACCATGATCTTTGATGTTTCAGGTAAAGATGGGTGATGAAAATTATCTTTGTCCTGGATGAGAAAAAGAATTTAGAACTACAATTACGATTATGAGTTATACACGTGATTGTGGACAGGAATTGTTGAATGATGTTACAGGGATAAAACATTGTTGGTGGACTTTTAACATGGAGAAGTTAATAGAATTTATAGTCTATTTGACTCTTCTAATGGATTGCTCATTCCGCTGCAACTATGGTTGAAATTTTTATCATCTACCATATGTTCTAAATCTCTGATTTATTATTGATGAAGGCTATTGATAATTTAATTATCTTTAGTCATGATATTCTTTACTGAGCTAGTTGTGCTCACCCTTTTGCTTCACAATTCTTTTCAGGTAATAAAAGTGTAGCTGGGTCGAACGGGGGTAACAAGGAAATAGAACGGTGGTCTCTAGCTGTGGAGTTCTCCCTAACAGTATAGACAAGTGTGTTGTATACATCTTTTAGGAGTTATATTTGGTGAATCTTATAGGGGGAGGCGAACCCAACGTTGGAAGGGTGTTTTGCCACTATTATACAAGATGTCTATTTGGTCAACCAAGGATAATTCTGTGGCCATATGATGTCTATCATAACCTAGAAGCATGGCTTTCCATGTACGAAGGTTTCCTTGAGCACTTCCCAAAGATTTTAATTTCTAAGATAGTTTTTGACTATACCTTTATGTAAGGTGTCACTGTGAGGTGCTGTCCATGGTTGGGACATGTGTCACATTTGGTATATATTTGTATCCAAACTCACAGCATATGTGTTGTTGTATTTTGTACGACAATTATTGTAATAAAGTTGTAGTTGTTTTCTGTACCATGTATTTGGCGACTCAGAATGGGTTGGATGGAATGGACCTATTTTGGGGTCGTTATAGTTGGTATCAGAGCTATAAGTAAAGAGCTCCGAGCCTCTCGCTGGTGACTTCCTGTTGATGGGGGATGCACCGAAGCCAGACTCTCCGTAGGGGACGCCGTTCTGCGGTGGCAAACTGATAGGTATCAATGTAAGGTGCTGACATAGGTTGGTGTCCAGAGTTATAGTTGGTATCAGAGCTTAGGGATATGATCTCTGGCGGAGATCGAGGAATAGAACTAGGAAGGGAGAGACGAGTAATATCCTTCGCTAGTGTGTTCTACCTAAGCTTATTTGTTGGTCAGTCATAATATCGGAATATTATGTGATATGTTAATTGGTTCAATTAACCCTTATTTTGAAGCTGTATTCTAGAATGATATCTGAAATACAAGAGATGAGAAATGGAGAAATCATGATGACAGGGAAGATGGAATCTAAAATGAAAGCAAGGTATTCTCAACTCTTTGAAATACCAGGTACGTAAATTTCGAGGACGAAATTTCATAAGGAGGGGAGATTGTAAGACCCCGAATTTTATGAAATAAAAGTATTCAATTTTTCTATTCAGTAAATGGTTAAATTGATAAAAGTTAAAGTTAAGGGTGATATATGAAATTTTTTTCAAAATATGCAAGTGGTTATAAAATAATCATTGTTGTCGGGGAATATTCGTTTGGTCGTGGAATATTCTTTCTGTCGGGAAATATTCGTACGACGGCGCAGTCATTTGTGGGCCCCATAACGAATAACTGTCGGATGAAGAAAATGACAAAAATTGAGTTTTTATAAATAACGGCGTAGTTGTTACCGTTAACACTGTTGGAATACCCGATAGTTAAAATACAGTAATACGCGTGGTTGCACAGTAGCACACGGTTTTACACAGTATTTTTGAATTATTGATCCTTACGTAAGAAGGCACAACTCAATAATTGTTACAGTAATTACTGTTCAATATTTTATTTTATTGGTTCAATAATTATTGCGTTGATATTTTAAATTATTGTTGCTCAATAATTGTCACTACACAGTATCTCCATTATCAGATCAATAATTCATATTATTTGAGTAATATTATGAGATAGCATTATTGGCAATGTCTAGAAATTTCTGTCAAGGAGAGGTTTGGTCACCTAATTGCGCGCCAGTAAGGAGAAATTTTTATCGGAAAGCCCCCTCTTTCCTGGGAACGGCCTGGTTGTCATAAATGTGATTCTGTAATATTATTTATGAATAATTAATTATTGATTTATATGATAAGGAAATATTTATTTTATGTGGATATAAACGAGGGATATATTTTTGTGGTTAAAAATGAAGGAGTTAATGTTGAGGTTTTTATCCGTATTTTTGTCGGAATGGAGATATTAAAAATCAGGGTTTTTGAGATATTTTGCGGGGGTATAATTTTTAATCCGACCGTTGGATCGTGGTAATTTTTGGATATGTTATACATATATAAGTTGAGTATATGCCCACAAATTTTGAACCGTTAAAAATGAACGTATGATTTATTATGAATTTTACGAGATGACTGGTTCAGAAATTGTTGAATTTTCGGAGTTTATCATTTTGGTGGAAAATTCTAGAATTGGTGGGCCCCACTTGTGGTTGGTGAAGAAATGTGCTGAATTATATTTCAAATGTGGTGGGTGGGAATAGTAGCAGGTAAAGCCATCAGGTTGCAGGTCAAGCCTACTAAAATTTTCCTATAAATAGAGGGCTAAGTTAGAATTGAAAATCACACCAGAAACAAGTTTTCTCTCTTTCTCTCTCTATATTATGAAGCATATTTTGTGAGTATTTAGATACTTTGAGAGTTACTATTCAGTGCAAGTTTGCTTCGGCTTTTCGTCCGGTCAGAAGTACTGCTCTTTTGAGGTAAGGGATTTTAAGGGTTGTTATGTTTTTCATGTTTCGTAACTTTTCAGACCTTCAAAAATTCTGAAAAAATTTGAGATGATATTTTGATGAGTTTTATTGACTGTGTCCAAAAATGGCGATTTTTGGATGTATAGATTAAGAGTTGTGGATTTTATGAGAAAAGACTATTTTAAAAGTAAACGCTTATAATTCCTTGTGGTTAACTCCAAAATTAATGAAATTTTTATTGGGAGTACATGTATATGGTAGGAGTATACTCTGTGAATTTTAGAATTTTTAGATAAAAGTACAATTTTTGATAAATGTCTAAATATTCGGCTGTTTTGGCCATATAAAAAATAGTAAATGAATTTTAAAAATTCTGAGAAAAATATATGTTCAATATGAGACTATATTATGCTAAATCCCAGAAAAGAAATATTTTTGGAATTGGTTTGGTATTTTTCATGAAAATAGTCTAATTATGAGCAAATAAATTAAATATGTTATGTGAAATAAGAAAATTGAAAAATATGATTTTATGGCTTGAATATCATATATGAGGTATATGCAGATTTTTGATGAGGGTTTTGGTTATTGGTGATGAAATCTTATGAGTTTGGCATTTTATGATGATTAAATGCATTAATTAGTAAAGTGTAAATAATTTAAATAAATTGTTTATAAGTTTAAGAAATGTTATTTCAATATCATTATACCGAAATATTGGTATGGATTTTATTGTAGAATTTTTACCTTTTTGAGTCGGGGTTACTATTCACGAGTTACTATTCATGAGTTACTATTTACGAGTTACTATTCACGAGTTACTATTCACGGGTACTATTCACGACAAAATTGGTTTCTTTTTCTAACCAAATTATCGTTGATTTATGAATATTACTCTGGAGATTAAAACTATATATTGATTATATTATTTTTATTATCATATATAACATTTTTATAACCCTGATGTTGAATTTCTCTTTTACTTGAGTGTAAAGATGAACAGTTATTGAATATCTTTGGCCTATAGTGCAAAGATGAACTGTTAATGAATATCTTCGGCCGTCGTGCAAAGATGAACATTTATTGAATATCTTTGGCCTATAGTGCAAAGATGAATTGTTATTGAATATCTTTAGCTTAAGTGCAAAGGTGAATTGATTAACATGGTTATAATTATTGTTTATATAAATTCAAAAATGATTATATTTCTTTGAGATGTGAATATATTTGGCCTGTAGTGCAAATATGAACTGTTGATGAATATCTTTGGCCTGTAGTGGAAAGATGAATTATTGATGAATATCTTTGGTTCGTAATGCAAAGATGACATGTTGTTGATTATCTTTGGCCAGTAGTGCATAGATGAACAGGTGTTGAGATGAACATGACCAACTGGAGATACAAATGAATATCTTTGGCCGTAGTGCAAAGATGAAGTTATTAGTATGATTATGAACAGGAAATGTGATTTGGTGTAACCATGATCTTTGATGTTTCAGGTAAAGATGGGTGATAAAAATTATCTTTGTCCTGGATGAGAAAAGGAATTTAGAACTACAATTACGATTATGAGTTATACACGTGATTGTGGACAGGAATTGTTGAATGATGTTACAGGGATAAAACATTGTTGGTGGACTTTTAACATGGAGAAGTTAATAGAATTTATAGTCTATTTGACTCTTCTAATGGATTGCTCATTCCGCTGCAGCTATGGTTGAAATTTTTATCATCTACCATATGTTCTAAATCTCTGATTTATTATTGATGAAGTCTATTGATAATTTAATTATCTTTAGTCATGATATTCTTTACTGAGCTAGTTGTGCTCACCCTTTTGCTTCACAATTCCTTTCAGGTAATTAAAGTGTAGCTGGGTCGAACGGGGGTAACAAGGAAATAGAACGGTGGTCTCTAGCTGTGGAGTTCTCCCTAACAGTATAGACAAGTGTGTTGTATACATCTTTTAGGAGTTATATTTGGTGAATCTTATAGGGGGAGGCGAACCCAACGTTGGAAGGGTGTTTTGCCACTATTATACAAGATGTCTATTTGGTCAACCAAGGATAATTCTGTGGCCATATGATGTCTATCATAACCTAGAAGCATGGCCTCCCATGTACGAAGGTTTTCTTGAGCACTTTCCAAAGATTTTAATTTCTAAGATAGTTTTTGACTATACCTTTATGTAAGGTGTCACTGTGAGGTGCTGTCCACGGTTGGGACATGTGTCACATTTGGTATATATTTGTATCCAAACTCACAGCATATGTGTTGTTGTATTTTGTACGACAATTGTTGTAATAAAGTTGTAGTTGTTTTCTGTACCATGTATTTGGCGACTCAGAATGGGTTGGATGGAATGGACCTATTTTGGGGTTGTTATAACTGTGGCTTATAGACTCGCTTTACCGCCAAGTATGTCTCGTGTTAATAACGTTTTTCACATATCCATGTTACGCAAATATGTGGAAGACCCGAACCACATTATTGAGTTAGAACCGGACGAAATAGCGGAGGATTTGACGTATGAAGAAGTTCCTGTTCAAATCTTGGACAAGAAGGAACATATTCTACGCTCCAAGGTTATACCTCAAGTCAAAGTTTTGTGGAGAAACCACGATGTTGAGAAAATGACTTGGGTGTTAGAATCTGAAATGAAATCAAGGTATCCTTACCTCTTCGACATACCAGGTACGTACCCTAATTTCGAGGGCAAAATTTCATAAGAAGGGGAGGTTGTAAGACCCCAACTTTTATAAATAAAGATGAATTTTCTATAAATATCATTTTTGAATATTATGGAGTTAATTTTATATAATGTTATAGTTGTGGGTAATATTTATAAATTTTGTAAAATACGCAAGTTGTTATATAATATTCGATTGGTCGGGGAATATTCGTTTTAACAGGGAATATTCGTACAACGACACAATCATTGGTGTACCCCACAACGAAATTATTGTCGGATTGAGAAAACGACAAAAATATTTTATTAAAAATAACGGCGAAAGTTTTACCATTGTTACTGTTGAACTACTCGGTAGTAAAAGTACAGTAATACGTGTGGTTGCATAGTAGCACACGGTATTGATTATTAATACTTATGTGAGAAGTCACTCAGTTTGATTCAATTATTATCAGTTAATAATATGAATTATTTAGCGATAATGACGTTTTGTTTTATTCGTATTATTAACGTAATAAAACAGAAACATCTTTTTATATAAAACAGAATACTTTATTAAAGTTATTCTATAAATAGAATATATTATATTTTATTTAAAAGATTTTTCTTTAAATATGGACCGTCAGATTAAAGTAATCAATATGGACCGTTCATGAATTAGTTACTATGCATTCTATTTTTCTATAAATAGCAGCTCATTCCTTCATTATTTCTTACGAATTCACTGAACTCTAGAGAGAGAAACTATAGAGAGAAACTATAGAGAGAGAGAAGAAGAGTATTCTGCTACTTAACTACTTCCTTATTTCAGCTCTTCTTTAAAACGGTAAGGGGTGTTATTCTTTCTTATTCATGAAGAGAACTGTTGTTGTTCCATTTCTTATTATTCTTCTCCCGACAGTTATTCGTTATGGGGCCCACAAATAGCTGTGCCGTCGTACGAATATTCCCCGACAGAAAGAATATTCCACGACCAAACGAATATTTCCCGACAACAATGATTATTTTATAACCACTTGCTTATTTTGAAAAAATTTCACCTTTCACCCATAACTTTAAACTTTTATCAATTTAACCATTTACTGAATAGTAATCATAAGAAAAATTGAATACTTTTATTTCATAAAATTCGGGGTCTTACAATCTCTACTCCTTATGAAATTTCGTCCTCGAAATTTACGTACCTGGTATTTCAAAGAGTTGAGAATACCTTCTTTTCATTTCAAATTCCATCTTCCTTGTCATCATAATTTCTTCATTGCTCATCTCCTGTATTTCAAATATCATTCTAGAATACAGCTTCAAAATAAGGGTTAATTTAACAAATTAACATATCACATAATATCCCGATATTATGACAGACCAACAGATAAGCTTAGGTAGGACACACTAGCGAAGGATTTACTCATCTCTCCCCTCCTAGTTCTATTTCCCGATCTCTGCCAGAAATCATATCCCTAAGCTCTGATACCACCTGTGACAAATGTCCCATCAGTGGACAGCACCTCACAGTGGTACCTATCAGTTTGTCACCGCAGAACGGCGTCCCCTACGGAGAGTCTGGCTTCGGTGCATCCCCCATCAACAGGAAGTCACCAGCGAGAGGCTCGGGGCTCTTTACTTATAGCTCTGATACCAACTGTAACGACCCCAAAATAGGTCCATTCCATCCAACCTATTCTGAGTCGCCAAATACATGGTACAGAAAACAACTGTAACTTTATTACAACAATTGTCGTGCAAAATACAACAACACATATGCCGTGAGTTTGGATACAAATATATATCAAATGTGACTCATGTTTCAACCGTGGACATCACCTCACAATGACACCTTACATAAAGGTATAGTCAAAAACTGTTTTAGAAATTAGAATCTTTGGAAAGTGCTCAAGAAAACCTTCGTACATGGGAGGCCATGCGTCTAGGTTATGATAGATATCATATGGCCACAGAATTATCCTTGGTTGACCCAATAGACCCCAAAGAAAAACGAGAAGATTACTATCATATTCTTCCCAATGGTGAGTCTTCTCTTGACTTATCATTATCTCCACTGTATCTAACTGAGAATTATACTTTAAACAAACACCAAGATTATATAGGTAGTGCTTGTAGATATACTCGGCAAGCGGATGTGCACAATCATGTCTTATGATGACACGAGGTTGTATGTCATTAGACATCTTGTATGATAGTGACGAAACACCCTTCCAACGTTGGGTTCGCCTCACCCTATTTTCTTCACCAAATATAACTACTAAATGATGACCACCGTTCTATTCCCTTGTTACCCTCGCTCGACCCAGCTACACTCTTATTACCTGAAAGGAATTATGAAGCAAAAGGGTGAGCAAAACTAGCTCAGTAAAGAATATCATGACTAAAGATAATTAAATTATCAATATCCTTCATCAATAATAAATCAGAGATTTAGAACATATGGTAAATGATAAAAATTTCAACCATAGTTGCAGCGGAACGAGCAATCCATTAGAAGAGTCAAATAGACTATAAAGTCTATTATCTTCTCCATGTTAAAAATCCATCATCAATATTTTATCCCTGTAACATCAATCAACAATTCTGGTCCACAATCATATGAATAACTCATAATCATAACCGTAGTTCTAAATTCCTCTTCTCATCTAGGACGAAGATAATTTTCATCACCTATCTTTACCTGAAACATCAAAGAAAATGGTTACACCAAATCACATTTTCTGTTCATAATCATACTAATAACTTCATCTTTGCACTACGGCCAAAGATATTCATTTGTATCACCAATTGGTCATGTTTATCTCAACATCTGTTCATCTTTGCACTACTGGCCAAAGATATTCAACAACATGTCATCTTTGCACTACGGGCCAAAGATATTCATCAATAATTCATCTTTGCACTACAGGCCAAAGATATTCATCAATATTTTATCTTTGCACTACAGGCCAAAGATATTAATGTCTCAAAGAAATATATAATCATTTCAGAATTTATATAAACAATAATTATAACCATGTTGATCAATTCACCTTTGCACTTAAGCTAAAGATATTCACTTATAAATTCAATGGTCACGATCATACCAATCAACGATTCAACTTTGCACTACTGGCCAAAGAGAACCCATAGTCATGATCATACCAAAAATCTACCCATCTTTACACTCAAGTCAAAGAGAAATATCATCATTAGGGTTATAAAAATGTTATATATAATAATAAAAATAATATGATCAACATCTAGTTTTAATCTCAAGAGTAATATTCGTAAATCATCTATAATTTGGTTAGAAAAAGAAACCAATTTTTATCGTGAATAGTAACTCGTGAATAGTAACTCGTGAATAGTAACTCATGAATAGTAACTCGTGAATAGTAACTCACAAATAGTAAACTCGACACAAAAAGGTAGAAATTCCACAATAAAATCCACACCAATATTTCGGTATAATGATATTGAAATAATAATATTTCTTAAACTTATAAACAATTTATTTAAATTGTTTACACTTTACTAATAATGCATTTAATCATCCTAAAATGTCAAACTCGTAAAATTTCATCACCAATAACCAAAAACCCTCATTAAAAATCTGCATATACCTCATATAGGATTCTCAAGTCATAAAATCTTATTTTCCAATTTTTTTACTTCACAAAACATATTTAATTCATTTACTCATAACTAGACTATTTTCATAAAATATACCAAATCAATTCCAAAAATATTTCTTTTCTGGGATTTAGCATAATATAGTCTCATAGTGAACATATATTTTTCTCAGAATTTTTAAAAGTCATTTACTATTTTTCATATGGCCAAAACAGCCGAATATTTAGACATTTATCAAAAAATATACTTTTATCTAAAAATTCTAAAATTCACCGAGTATACTCCTATCATATACATGTACTCCCAATAAAAAGTTCATCAATTTTGGAGTTAACCACAAGGAATTATAAGCGATTACTTTTAAAATAGTCTTTTCTCATAAAATTCATAACTCTCAATCTATACATCCAAAAATCACCATTTTTGGACACAATCGAGAAAACTCATCAAAATATCATTTCAAATTTTTCCAGAATTTTTGAAGGTCAAAAAAATTACGAAACTGAAAAACATAACAACCCTTACTATCCCTTACTATCCCTTACCTCAAAAGAGTAGTACTTCTGATCGGTATGCAAAGCCGAAGGAAACTTGCATTGAATAGCAACTCTCCAAGTATCTAAATACTCATAAAATATGCTTCATAATATAGAGAGAGAAAGAGAGAAAACTTGTTTCTGGTGTGATTTTCAATTCTAACTTAGCCCTCTATTTATAGAAAAATTTTAGTAGGCTTGATCTGTAACCTGATGGCTTTACCTGCTACTATTCCCACCCACCACATTTAAAACATAATTCAGCACATTTTTTCACCAACCACAAGTGGAGCCCACCAATTCTAGAATTTTTCACCAAAATGATAAACTCCGAAAATTTAACAATTTCTGAACCAGTCATCTCGTAAAATTCATAATAAATCATACGTTCATTTTTAACGGTTCAAAATTTGTGGACATATACTCAACTTATATATGTATAACATATCCAAATATTACCACGATCCAACGGTCGGATTAAAAATTATAACCCTCGCAAAATATCTCAAAAATCCTGATTTTTAATACCTCCATTCCGACAAAAATACGGATAAAAATCTCAACATTAACTCCTTCATTTTTAACCATAAAAATATATCCCTCGTTTATATCCACATAAAATAAATATTTCCTTATCATATGAATCAATAATTAATTATTCACAAATAATATTATAGAATCACATTTATGACAACCAGGCCGTTCCAAGGAAAGAGGGGGCTTTTCAATAAGGATTTCTCCTTACTAGCGCGCAATTAGATGACCAAACCTCTCCTTAGACAGAACTTTCTAAACATTGCCAATAATGCTATATAATAATATTATTCAAATAATATGAATTATTGATCTGATAATGGGAAATATTGTCCAGTGACCATTATTGAACAATAATAATATAAAATTTCAACGTAGCAATTATTGAATCAATAAAATAAAATATTGAACAGTAATTACTGTAACAATTATTGAGTAGTGCCTTCTTACGCAAGAATTAATAATTTCAAAAATACTATGCAATACCGTGTGCTACTGTGCAATAACGCGTATTACTGTATTTTAACCAACGGGTATTCTAACAGTGTTAACGGTAACAACTACGTCGTTATTTGTAAAAACTCAAATTTGTCGTTTTCTTCACCCGACAGTTATTCGTTATGGGGCCCACAAATAGCTGCGCCGTCGTACGAATATTCCCCGACAGAAAGAATATTCCACGACCAAACGAATATTTCCCGACAACAATGATTATTTTATAACCACTTGCTTATTTTGAAAAAATTTCACCTTTCACCCATAACTTTAAACTTTTATCAATTTAACCATTTACTGAATAGTAATCATAAGAAAAATTGAATACTTTTATTTCATAAAATTCGGGGTCTTACATTGCAGGTTAAGTCTGCTTCGACGTGCTAACATTTTCCTATAAATAGAGGGCTAAGTTAGAATTGAAAATCACACCAGAATTCATAAGTTTTCTCTCTTTTTCTCTCTACATTATCGAGTGTATTTTGTGAGTATTTAGATACTTGGTGAGTTACTATTCATCAGTGCAAGTTTCTTTCAGCGTCATATCCGATATCCAGTCAGAAGTGCTGCTCTTTTGAGGTAAGGGATAGTAAGGGATTTTAAGGGTTATTATGTTTTTCAGTTCGTACTTCTTTCGACCTTCAGAAAATTTTGGAAAAATTTGAAATGATATTTTGATGAGTTTTATTGATTGTGTCCAAAAATGGTGATTTTTGGATGTATAGATTAAGAGTTATGAATTTTATGAGAAAAGACTATTTTAAAAGTAACCGCTTATAACTCCTTGTGGTTAACTCCAAAATTGGTAAAATCTTTATTGAGAGTACATGTATATGATAGAAGTATACTCTATAAATTTCGGAATTTTTGGATAAAAGTACAATTTTTGATAAATATCTAATTATTCGGCTGTTTTGGCCATATGAAAAATAGTAAATGAGTTTTAAAAATTCTGAGAAAAATATATGTTCAATATGGGACTATATTCTGCTAAATCCCAGAAAAGAAATATTTTTGGAGCTGATTTGGTATTTTTCATGAAAATGAACTAGTTATGAGTAAATGAATTAAATATGTTATGTGAAGTAAAAAGATTGGAAAATAGGATTTTATGGCTTGAGAATCCTATATGAGGTATATGCAGATTTTTTGATGAGGGTTTTGGTTTTGGTTATTGGTAATAAAATCTTATGAGTTTGACATTTTAGGATGATTAAATGCATTATTTAGTAAAGTGTAAATAATTAAAATAAATTGTTTATAAGCCTAAGAAATATTATTCTTTCAATATCATTATACCGAAATATTGGTATGAATTTTATTGTAAATTTTTTACCTTTTTTATGTCGAGTTACTATTCATGAATTACTATTCACGAGTTACTATTCATGAGTTACTATTCACGAGTTACTATTCACGACAAAATTAATTTCTTTTTCTGACCAAATTATAGTTAATTTATGAATATTACTCTTGAGATTAAATCTATATGTTGATTATATTAATTTTATTATCATATATAACATTTTTATAACCCTAATGATGATATTTCTCTTTGACTTGAGTGTAAAGATGGGTAAATTTTTGGTATGATCATGACAATGGGTTCCCTTTGGCCAGTAGTGCAAAGTTGAATTGTTGACTGGTATGATCATGACCATTGAATTTATAATTGAATATCTTTAGCTTAAGTGCAAAGGTGAATTGATCAACATGGTTATAATTATTGTTTATATAAATTCTGAAATGATTATATATTTCTTTGAGATATTAATATATTTGGCCTGTAGTGAAAATATGAACTGTTGATGAATATATTTGGCCTGTAGTGCAAATATGAACTGTTGTTGAATATCTTTGGCCTGTAGTGCAAAGATAAACTGGTGATGAATATCTTTGGCCCATAGTGCAAAGATGATCCGTGGTTGAATATCTTTAGCCAGTAGTGCAAAGATGAATTGTTGATGAATATCTTTGGCCCGTAGTGCAAAGATGACATGTTGTTGAATATCTTTGGTCGTAGTGCAAAGATGAAGTTATTAGTATGATTATGAACAGGAAATGTGATTTGGTGTAACCGTGATTTTTGATGTTTCAGGTAAAGATAGATGATGAAAATTATCTTCGTCCTGGATGAGAAGAGGAATTTAGAACTACAATTATGATTATGAGTTATTCATATGATTGTGGACCAGAATTGTTAATTGATGTTACAGAGATAAAACATTATTGGTAGATTTTTAACATGGAGAAGATAATAAACTTTGTAGTCTATTTGACTCTTCTAATGGATTGTTCGTTCCGCTGCAACTATGGTTGAAATTTTTATCATCTACCATATGTTCTAAATATCTGATTTAATTATGTTGAAGGCTATTGATAACTTATTTATCTTTAGTCATGATATTCTTTACTGGGCTAGTTGTGCTCACCCTTCTGTTTCACAATTCTTTTCAGGTAGTAAGAGTGTAGCTGGGTCGAGCGGGGGTAACAGGGGAATAGAACGGTGGTCATCATTTAGTAGTTATATTTGGTGAATCATCTAGGGTGAAGCGAACCCAACGTTGGAAGGGTGTTTTGCCACTATCATACAAGATGTCTAAAGACATACAACCTCGTGTCATCATAAGACAGGATTGTGCTCATCCACTTACTGAGTATATTTACGAGCACTACCTATATAATCTTGGTGTTTGTTTGAAGTATAATTCTCAATTAGAGACAATGGAGATAATGATAAGTCAAGAGAAGACTCGCCATTGGAAAGAATATGATAGTAATCTTCTCGTTTTTCTTTGGGATATATTGGGTCAACCAAGGATAATTCTGTGGCCATATGATATCTATCACAACCTAGAAGTATGGCCTCCCATGTACAAAGGTTTCCTTGAGCACTTCCCAAAGATTCTAATTTCTAAAACAGTTTTTGACTATACCTTTATGTAAGGTGTCATTGTGAGGTGCTGTCCACGGTTGGGATATGAGTCACATTTGGTATATATTTGTATCCAAACTCACAACATATGTGTTGTTGTATTTTGCACGACAATTGTTGTAATAAAGTTGTAGTTGTTTTCTGTACCATGTATTTGGCGACTCAGAATAGGTTGGATGGAATATACCTATTTTGGGGTTGTCACATTTATCGCTGGGACTCAGCTTAATAAATAATCCACATCATCGAATCACCCCTGCACTACGGCCAAGGATATTATTTAGTATCACGACCACAAATTATCCATGCACTACGGCTAAAAATAATCATATTTTCATCAACGGTCCTGATCATGCCATAAAATAATTCAACTTTGCACTACGGCCAAAGAGAATCCATAGCCATAATCATACCAAAAATTATCCATCAATGAACTACGGGCCAATGAGGACTTTTTCCACATTATTTGTAACATTACGGTCATGATTACACCGAATAATCCCTGGTCATAATCATACCAAGTCCATCTATGCACTACATGTAAGACCCCAATTTTTATAAATAAAGTTGAATTTTCTATAAATATCATTTTTGAATATTATGGAGTTAATTTGATATAATGTTATAGTTGTGGGTAATATTTATAAATTTTGCAAAGTAAGCAAGTTGTTATAAAATATTCGTTTGGTCGGAGAATATTCTTTTTGTCGGGAAATATTCGTACGACGGCACAATCATTGGTGGACCCCACAACGGAATTATTGTCGGATTGAGAAAACGACAAAATTATCTTTCTATAAAAATAACAGCTGAGGTATGACGTTAAAATCGTTAAAACTGTTGAACTACTCGGTAGTAAAAGTACAGTAATACGCGTGGTTGCATAGTAGCACACGATATTGATTATTGATGCTTACGTGAGAAGTCACTCAGCTATACTCAATTATTGCTACAGTAATTGCTGCATCATATCTCTTAAATTATTGTCATAGTATCATCTGTATAATATGTTATATTATTGAGACGTTGTGGTAAGTTTGGTTATTTTATGGGGGGCCATATGTCATCATCTAAGAGTCTCTTCGTCAATAGTAATTACCGTCGTCAATAGTAATTACCGTCGTCAATAGTAATTACCGTCGTCAATAGTATTTACCTTGGTCAATAGTAATTACCTTCGTCAATAGTATTTACCTTGGTCAATAGTAATTACCTTCGTCAATAGTATTTACCTTGGTCAATAGTAATTACTTTCGTCAATAGTAGTTGTCCCTTCAATATTACCAAGAGTCATTTGACCCTTCGTTAAGACCAAGAGTCATTTGACCCTTCGTTAAGACCAAGAGCCACCCTCAGTTTTTCTATAAATAGAGGCCTAGGGCTTCATTATTTTTCACGAATTCATTCAAACTATAGAGAGAGAAAGTATAGAGAGAATAAGAGAGAGAGAGACTAAAAGTATTCTGCTACATCACTTTTCCAATATCCAGTTCTTTTAAGGTAGGGAATATTATTTCTTTTATATTCATGAAGAGAACTTCTGTTATTCCATTTGTTATTATTCTGTTGGAATAACCAGTATACGCGGTCTACCCTATACTTGGTGACATTCTTCTATTATTCTGTTGGAACATCCTGTCTGTGTGTTTTACACCGGACCTGGTTCCGTTTATTATTCTGTTGGAACATCCTGTCTGTGTGTTTTACACCGGACCTGGTTCCGTTTTATTATTATTCTGTTGGAATATCCTGTCTGTGTGTTTTACACCGGACCTGGTTCCATTATTTATTATTCTGTCGGAATATCCTGTCTGTGCGTTTACGCCGGACCTGGTTCCATTATTTATTATTCTATTGGAATAACCTGTCTGTGCGGTCTATCGCATGCATGGTGATTTCTTTTGTTATTCCATTCTTTATTGTACTCAGTTGGTTAAGTTTTGACTTCTATACTCCATGAAATTTGTGGAATATCCTTGATAGTTGCGTTTCATCCAGTATCTTTTCAAGAAAATATTCTTCTAAGCATTCTTGAATTTTACTCCACAATGCAGTATCATGTTGACAATTTGGACGTTGTTAATTCCTGGATAAATTAATTCTTGAACTTGTTTTATTGAATTCTTATATCATTGTCATCATCCTCATGTTTATAAAATGTTGAAAGTCATCTGTGGCATGTAGTGCATAGATGGACTTGGTATGATTATGACCAGGGATTATTCGGTATAATCATGACCGTAATGTTACAAATGATGTGGTAAAAGTCCTCATTGGCCCGTAGTGCATTGATGGACAGTTGTTGGCATGATCATGACCATTAATGAATACACGAATATCCTTGGCCGTAGTGCAGGGGTGATTCGATGATGTGGATTATTTTATTAAGCTGAGTCTCAGCGATTACAGTGTTGAAAAACTTTTTAAATCATAAAAGATAGTAGAGTTTATTTTCTACTTGACTCTTTTAATGGATTGCTTGTTCCGCTACAGTTAAACTTGATGTCTATTATATTTTATCAGTTTAACATTGTTGAAGGCTAATGATAATTTATTCTGCATTATCTTAGTCATAATATTTCTTACTGGGCTAGTTGAGCTCACCCTTTCTTTCACTGTTCTCTTCAGGAAATGAGAACGTAGCTGGGACAAGTCGGGGTACGGAGTGATGGTCCGAATGATAGTATTAGTTAGTAGTCCTCACTATTCTATGTAATGGTGTGTTAATAAATGTAATGAGGACTCCTTTTGAGTATGAATACTCTCTAGAAGATAATATTTGTATTCAAACTCACAGTTTATGTTTTGTCGTATTGTACACGACAGATGTATTAATCAGTTGTATTTGTATTCTGTACTATGTATCTGACGACCCAAGATGGGTGATGTATACCTAATTTTGGGGGCGTCACAGTTGGTATCAGAGCTTAGGGATATGATCCCTGGCTAAGATGTGAGAATAGAACTAGGAGGGGAGAGACGGGGAATTCCTTCGCTAGTATGACATACCTAAGTTTATTTGCATGGTATTTAATTGGTCGGTCATAATATAAGGATAATATATGACATATCAATTAATTTTTATTTTGTGGCAGTATCTGAAAATGGCATCTGAGAATGTTGAGAATAGCAATGGAGCACAGACGACTGTTGATTCACCACATATCAATAATCAGGATAATGTGCATCAGGAAGGTGTCAATCCTCATGCAAACAACAACACTGACCAAATGATGAATGATCAAATGTTCAGAGGCTTTATGCAATTCATGCAACAACAGGTGAAAGCGGCTCCTGTCCACAACGTAGGTGGAAATACTGGAAACTCTCAGGCGGTCACCGCTAAACAGTTTAAGGAGCTGGGACCACCGGAGTTTAAGGGAGAACCCAAACCACTTGTAGCTGAAACATGGATAAAGCAGATCACCAAGATATTTGATGTCTTGGGTTGCTCCGAGGAGCAAAAGGTTCCCTTTGCCGCCTTTATGTTGCGAGGAGAGGCAGATTACTGGTGGGAATCGATAAAGCGTACTCAACCTGCCGCACTGAAGATGTCTTGGGAGAAGTTTCAAGAGCTGTTTAACGACAAATACTTTCCCGAGAGTATTCGTCACATGAAGGAGGTGGAGTTCATCAAATTGGAGCAGAATAATATGACCGTGTCGCAGTACGAGGCAAAATTTGCGGAGTTATCCCGGTTTGCGTCCCACCTGGTGGATAATGAAGAAAGAATGACGCGGATGTTTTTAAGAGGTTTGAAGCCGGAGATACGTCAACATCTTGTTTCTCATAAACTGTGTTTGTATTCAGATGTTGTAAATAGGGCTCAGTTGGTGGAGCGCGATAACGAGACAACGCAACCAAAAGAGAGCAGCCGGCAAAATGATAATACCAGTGAGAGCAGTCATCGAAGCGGTGACAACAAGCGTGGAGGGAATCAACAGGCCAGAAATGGTAACCACTTCGGTGGTAATCAGGGCCAAAACAATAAGAATGGACATTTCAAGAAGAGGAGATTCAACAATGATGGAAAGACGTCAGCACCAGCACCTGTCGTTAAGGAAGGAGAACGACCACCTATCATATGTTTCAAATGCGGAGGGGAGGGGCACATCAGTCCAAACTGCGCGATGCCGTCCAAAGCATGTTATAATTGTGGAAGAGAAGGTCATTTAGCCCGATTTTGTCGTTTACCGAAAACAAATTCAGCTAGGATGGAGGCACCAAAAGCCGTCCCAGAAAAGTCAAAACCGGTTGTGCAAGGGAGAGCGTTTGTTGTGAACTCCCAGAGAGCAAGGAACCCGAATGAGGTCATCACGGGTAAGCTTATTATAAACTCTAAAGAAGTTTATACTTTATTTGATACCGGTTCAACCCATTCTTTTATTTCTCCTACTTGCGCTCATCGATTAAATTTGATTCCGGAGAAATTAGACTTTGACTTATCTGTGGAAACTCCGTTGGGAGAAACCTTCATTACCTCCACTGTTTATAAGTCTTGTTTGGTTCAAGTTGGTACCCACACATTACCTATCGATCTGATTTCATTAAAAATACTTGCATTTGACGTGATTCTAGGGATTGATTGGTTAACTACTCATTATGCAAAAATTGATTGTTTTCGTAAGGTTGTTAGCTTTCATATTCCTAATCGACCTATTATGCGAATTCAAGCAACCAAACCATTAAAATCAATCGCTGTCATCTCAAGCCATAAAGCTATTCGTTTATTGAAAAACGGATGTCAAGCTTTCTTAGCTCATGTCACAGATCTAAACAAAAATACGTCAGCTTTGAATGATATTTCTGTTGTTAATAAATTTCCTGACGTATTTCCCGAAGAACTTCCTGGCCTACCCCCAGAGCGTGAAATTGAATTTTGTATCGACCTTGAACCCGGTACAAAACCCATTTCCAAAGCCCCATATCGAATGGCTCCTATTGAACTTCAGGAGTTAAAGACCCAACTGCAGGAATTGTTAGACATTGGTTTTATTCGTCCTAGTACTTCTCCTTGGGGTGCTCCTGTTCTGTTCGTGAAGAAGAAAGATGGGAGTATGCGACTTTGTATTGATTATCGGGAGTTGAATCATGTCACCATCAAAAATAGGTACCCATTGCCACGTATTGATGACCTGTTTGACCAGTTGCAAGGAGCACAATTCTTTTCAAAGATCGATCTTCGTTCTGGATATCATCAGCTGAAGGTTAGAACTGAGGATATTCCAAAGACGGCTTTTAGAACTCGGTACGGGCATTATGAATTCCTAGTCATGTCCTTTGGATTGACTAATGCTCCTGCTGCCTTCATGGATATGATGAACAGGGTATTCAAGGAATATTTGGATCACTTTGTGGTCGTCTTTATCGATGACATCCTTGTTTATTCCAAAAGCCGTGAAGATCATGAGCAACACTTGAGGCTGGTACTCCAAAAGCTTCGTGAATACAAGCTTTATGCCAAGTTGAAGAAATGCGAGTTCTGGCTGGAGGAGGTAGCATTCCTTGGGCACGTAGTATCAAGTCGTGGAATATCGGTTGACCCGGCAAAGATTGAAGCTATTCAAAGCTGGGAGCAACCTAAATCAGTGACCGAGGTACGTAGCTTTCTTGGTTTAGCTGGTTATTATCGGAGATTCGTGGAAGGATTTTCTCGAATCGCTACTCCATTAACTCAGCTGACTCGGAAAGATACAAAGTTTGGTTGGAGCGAAGAATGTGAGCAGAGTTTTCAAGAACTCAAGAGGAGACTCATTTCAGCACCTGTTCTAACAATACCATCTGGCTCGGAGGGATTTGTCATCTACAGTGATGCTTCGAGCAAAGGGTTGGGATGCGTTCTCATGCAACATGGAAAAGTCATAGCCTATGCATCAAGACAACTCAAGGAATATGAGAGGAATTATCCTACTCATGATCTAGAGTTGGCAGCTGTTGTCTTTGCACTTAAAATTTGGAGGCATTACTTGTATGGGGAGAAAGTGGAGATCTTTACGGATCATAAAAGCCTCAAATATTTCTTCACTCAAAAGGAACTCAACATGCGACAACGACGTTGGCTTGAACTGTTGAAAGATTATGATCATACCATTCAATACCATCCTGGAAAAGCGAACGTGGTAGCTGACGCATTGAGTAGAAGATCATATGCGGGTACAAGTGCAATATTAACAACGCAAAGGCCCATTTTGTGTGATTTGCAAAGGATGGAGATAGAGTTGAAGACTCCAGGGACCCATGTGATGATGGCGAATATACGAGTAGAACCGACTTTAATCGATAAAGTTAAAGCTGCTCAAGCTACAGACCTGGAGCTGATGCGTATGAGGAAGAAAGTGCAAGAAGGTGTTATGCCGGAAGCAAGAATCGATGAGAAGGAATACTTCGAGTCAACTCCAGACTTTGTGTTCCTAACAACCCTGATTTAAAGTATGAAATCATGATGGAGGCGCACAACACACCGTTTGCAATCCATCCTGGAAGTACCAAAATGTATCATGATCTTCGTCATACATTTTGGTGGAGCAATATGAAGAGAGAGATAGCGTTGTTTATCTCAAGGTGTCTAACTTGTCAACGAGTCAAAGCGGAGCATCAAGTACCAAAAGGTCCATTGCAACCACTTGAAATTCCAGAATGGAAGTGGGAGCACATTACCATGGATTTCGTTACCGGTCTTCCTAGGGTTTCTCAAGGTATTGATGCGATTTGGGTCATTGTTGATAGATTGACCAAGTCTGCTCATTTCTTACCGATACGAGAAACTTATACACTTGAACGTCTTGCTCGTATGTACATAAACGAGATTGTAAGACTGCATGGTATGCCAGTATCCATAATTTCTGACCGAGACCCAAGATTCACTTCACGATTTTGGGTTAGTTTACAAAAAGCTATGGGCACGGAGTTACGATTTAGTTCAGCATATCATCCTCAGACGGACGGACAATCAGAGAGGACTATTCAAACTCTTGAAGATCTATTAAGACTCTGTGTCTTTGACTTCAAAGGAAGTTGGGACAAGTTCTTACCATTGGTGGAGTTTTCCTACAACAACAGTTATCAAGCAAGTATTGGCATGGCTCCATTCGAAGCATTGTATGGAAGAAAATGTCGTTCTCCAGTATGCTGGGATGAGGTGGGCGAAGCAACGTTGTTGGGACCGGAGTTGGTACGTATGACTACAGAAAAGATTCAAACGATCCGACAACGTATAAAAACCTCACAAGATCGACAAAAGAGTTATGCTGATCTTCATCGAAAGGACGTGGAATTTGATGTAGGAGATCATGTGTTCTTACGTGTTGCTCCATGGAAAGGAGTTACGAGATTTGGAAAGAGAGGAAAGCTAAATCCTCGATTCATCGGTCCATTTTTAATCCTCGATCGAGTAGGAACTGTGGCTTATAGACTCGCTTTACCGCCAAGTATGTCTCGTGTTCATAACGTTTTCCACATATCCATGTTACGCAAATATGTGGAAGACCCGAACCACATTATTGAGTTAGAACCGGACGAAATAGCGGAGGATTTGACGTATGAAGAAGTTCCTGTTCAAATCTTGGATAAGAAGGAACATATTCTACGCTCCAAGGTTATACCTCAAGTCAAAGTTTTGTGGAGAAACCACGATGTTGAGGAAATGACTTGGGAGTTAGAATCAGAAATGAAATCAAGGTATCCTTACCTCTTCGACATACCAGGTACGTACCCTAATTTCGAGGGCGAAATTTCATAAGAAGGGGAGGTTGTAAGACCCCAATTTTTATAAATAAAGATGAATTTTCTATAAATATCATTTTTGAATATTATGGAGTTAATTTGATATAATGTTATAGTTGTGGGTAATATTTATAAATTTTGCAAAGTAAGCAAGTTGTTATAAAATATTCGTTTGGTCGGAGAATATTCTTTTTGTCGGGGAATATTCGTACGACGGCACAATCATTGGTGGACCCCACAACGGAATTATTGTCGGATTGAGAAAACGACAAAATTATCTTTCTATAAAAATAACAGCTGAGGTATGACGTTAAAATCGTTAAAACTGTTGAACTACTCGGTAGTAAAAGTACAGTAATACGCGTGGTTGCATAGTAGCACACGGTATTGATTATTGATGCTTACGTGAGAAGTCACTCAGCTATACTCAATTATTGCTACAGTAATTGCTGCATCATATCTCTTAAATTATTGTCATAGTATCATCTGTATAATATGTTATATTATTGAGACGTTGTGGTAAGTTTGGTTATTTTATGGGGGGCCATATGTCATCATCTAAGAGTCTCTTCGTCAATAGTAATTACCGTCGTCAATAGTAGTTACCGTCGTCAATAGTATTTACCTTGGTCAATAGTAATTACCTTCGTCAATAGTATTTATCTTGGTCAATAGTAATTACTTTCGTCAATAGTAGTTGTCCCTTCAATATTACCAAGAGTCATTTGACCCTTCGTTAAGACCAAGAGTCATTTGACCCTTCGTTAAGACCAAGAGCCACCCTCAGTTTTTCTATAAATAGAGGCCTAGGGCTTCATTATTTTTCACGAATTCATTCAAGCTATAGAGAGAGAAAGTATAGAGAGAATAAGAGAGAGAGAGACTAAAAGTATTCTGCTACATCACTTTTCCAATATCCAGTTCTTTTAAGGTAGGGAATATTATTTCTTTTATATTCATGAAGAGAACTTCTGTTATTCCATTTGTTATTATTCTGTTGGAATAACTAGTATACGCGGTCTACCCTATACTTGGTGACATTCTTCTATTATTCTGTTGGAACATCCTGTCTGTGTGTTTTACACCGGACCTGGTTCCGTTTATTATTCTGTTGGAACATCCTGTCTGTGTGTTTTACACCGGACCTGGTTCCGTTTTATTATTATTCTGTTGGAATATCCTGTCTGTGTGTTTTACACCGGACCTGGTTCCATTATTTATTATTCTGTCGGAATATCCTGTCTGTGCGTTTACGCCGGACCTGGTTCCATTATTTATTATTCTATTGGAATAACCTGTCTGTGCGGTCTATCGCATGCATGGTGATTTCTTTTGTTATTCCATTCTTTATTGTACTCAGTTGGTTAAGTTTTGACTTCTATACTCCATGAAATTTGTGGAATATCCTTGATAGTTGCGTTTCATCCAGTATCTTTTCAAGAAAATATTCTTCTAAGTATTCTTGAATTTTACTCCACAATGCAGTATCATGTTGACAATTTGGACGTTGTTAATTCCTGGATAAATTAATTCTTGAACTTGTTTTATTGAATTCTTATATCATTGTCATCATCCTCATGTTTATAAAATGTTGAAAGTCATCTGTGGCATGTAGTGCATAGATGGACTTGGTATGATTATGACCAGGGATTATTCGGTATAATCATGACCGTAATGTTACAAATGATGTGGTAAAAGTCCTCATTGGCCCGTAGTGCATTGATGGACAGTTGTTGGCATGATCATGACCATTAATGAATACACGAATATCCTTGGCCGTAGTGCAGGGGTGATTCGATGATGTGGATTATTTTATTAAGCTGAGTCTCAGCGATTACAGTGTTGAAAAACTTTTTAAATCATAAAAGATAGTAGAGTTTATTTTCTACTTGACTCTTTTAATGGATTGCTTGTTCCGCTACAGTTAAACTTGATGTCTATTATATTTTATCAGTTTAACATTGTTGAAGGCTAATGATAATTTATTCTGCATTATCTTAGTCATAATATTTCTTACTGGGCTAGTTGAGCTCACCCTTTCTTTCACTGTTCTCTTCAGGAAATGAGAATGTAGCTGGGACAAGTCGGGGTACGGAGTGATGGTCCGAATGATAGTATTAGTTAGTAGTCCTCACTATTCTATGTAATGGTGTGTTAATAAATGTAATGAGGACTCCTTTTGAGTATGAATACTCTCTAGAAGATAATATTTGTATTCAAACTCACAGTTTATGTTTTGTCGTATTGTACACGACAGATGTATTAATCAGTTGTATTTGTATTCTGTACTATGTATCTGACGACCCAAGATGGGTGATGTATATTTAATTTTGGGGGCGTCACACTACAGGCCACATATGACTTTTAACAAAATATAAACATGAGGATGATGACAATGATATAAGAATTCAATAAAATAAGTTCAAAAATTAATTTATCTAGGAACTGATAACGTCCAAATTGTCAACATGATACTGCTTTGTAGAGTAAAATTCAAAAATGCTCAAAAGAATATTTTCATGAAAAGATACTGGATGAAGCACAAATATCAAGGATATTCCACTAATTTTATAGAGTATAGAAGTCAAAGTTTTAACCAATTGAGTATAATAAAGAATGGAATCACAAAAGAAATCACCATGCATGCGATAGGCCGCACTGACAGGTTATTCTAACAGAAAAATAAATAGTGAAACTAGGTCATGCGTAAATGCATCGACAGGATATTCCGACAGAATAATAAATAATAGAACCAGGTCCGGCGTAAACGCACAGACAGGATATTCCGACAGAATAATAAATAATAGAACCTGGTCCGGCGTAAAGCACAGACAGGATATTCCAACAGAATAATAGTAAAGACGGAACCAGGTCCAGCGTAAAACGCACAGATAGGATATTCCAACAGAATAATAATAAAGACGGAATAATAGAAAAATGTCACCAAGTATAGGGTAGTCCGCATATACTGGTTATTCTAACAGAATATTAAAGAATGGAATAACAGAAGTTCTCTTCATGAATACAAAAGAAAATAATACTTCTTACGAGTACAACAAATAATATCCCTTACGGGTACAACAAATAATATCCCTTACGAGTACAACAAATAATATCCCTTACGATTACAAATAATATCTCTTACCTTAAGAAAAAGAGTACTGAATATAGGAGTAGTGCAATAGCAGAATACTTTTCTTCTTTCTCTTTATAACTTCTCTCTCTAGAGTTTCAGTGAATTCGTAAGAAATAATGAAGGAATGAGCTTCTATTTATAGAAGAATGGACTGCATATTAACTAATTCATGAACGGTCCAGATTGATTTACTTTTAATCGGATGGTCCATATTTAAAGCAAAATCTTTTAAATAAAATATAATATATTCTATTTATAATCTAATAAAACGAATAACTTTATAAAAGATTTTACTATGCAACACTATGCAGGCTGTAAGACCCCAACTTTTATAAATAAAGATGAATTTTCTATAAATATCATTTTTGAATATTATGGAGTTAATTTGATATAATGTTATAGTTGTGGGTAATATTTATAAATTTTGCAAAATACGCAAGTTGTTATATAATATTCGATTGGTCGGGAAATATTCGTTTTAACAGGGAATATTCGTACAACGACATAATCATTGGTGGACCCCACAATAAAATTATTGTCGGATTGAGAAAACGACAAAAATATTTTATTAAAAATAACGGCAGAAGTTTTACCATTGTTACTGTTGAACTACTCGGTAGTAAAAGTACAGTAATACGTGTGGTTGCATAGTAGCACACGGTATTGATTATTAATGCTTATGTGAGAAGTCACTCAGTTTGATTCAATTATTGTCAGTTAATAATATGAATTATTTAGCGACAATGACGTTTTGTTTTATTCGTATTATTAACGTAATAAAATAGAAACATCTTTTTATATAAAACAGAATACTTTATTAAAGTTATTCTATAAATAGAATATATTATATTTTATTTAAAAGATTTTTCTTTAAATATGGACCGTCAGATTAAAGTAATCAATCTGGACCGTTCATGGATTAGTTACTATGCATTCTATTTTTCTATAAATAGCAGCTCATTCCTTCATTATTTCTTACGAATTCACTGAACTCTAGAGAGAGAAACTATAGAGAGAAACTATAGAGAGAGAGAAGAAGAGTATTCTGCTACTTAACTACTTTTTTATTTCAGCTCGTCTTTAAAACGGTAAGGGGTGTTATTCTTTCTTATTCATGAAGAGAACTGTTGTTATTCCATTTCTTATTATTCTGTTGGAATAACCTGTATACGCGGATCTACCCTATACTTGGTGACATTCTTCTATTATTCTGTTGGAACATCCTGTCTGTGTGTTTTACACCGGACCTGGTTCCGTTTTTATTATTATTCTGTTGGAACATCCTGCCTGTGTGTTTTACACCGGACCTGGTTTCGTCTTGTTATTATTCTGTTGGAACATCCTGTCTGTGTGTTTTACACCGGACCTGGTTCCGTCTTGTTATTATTCTGTTGGAACATCCTGTCTGTGTGTTTTACACCGGATCTGGTTCCATTATTTATTATTCTGTTGGAATAACCTGTCTGTGCGGTCTATCGCATGCATGGTGATTTCTTTTGTTATTCCATTCTTTATTATACTCAGTTGGTTAAGTTTTGACTTCAATACTCCATGAAATTTGTGAAATATCCTTGATAATTGCGTTTCATCCAGTATCTTTTCATGAAAATATTCTTCTAAGCATTCTTGAATTTTACTCCACAAAGCAGTATCATGTTGACAATTTGGACGTTAATTCTTGGATAAATTAATTCTTGAACTTGTTTTATTGAATTCTTATATCATTGTCATCATCCTCATGTTTATAAAATGTTGAAAGTTATCTGTGGCCTGTAGTGCATAGATGGACTTGGTATGATTATGACCAGGGATTATTCGGTATAATCATGACCGTAATGTTACAAATGATGTGGTAAAAGTCCTCATTGGCCCGTAGTGCATTGATGGACAGTTGTTGGCATGATCATGACCATTAATGAATACACGAATATCCTTGGCCGTAGTGCAGGGGTGATTCGATGATGTGGATTATTTTATTAAGCTGAGTCTCAGCGATTACAGTGTTGAAAAACTTTTTAAATCATAAAAGATAGTAGAGTTTATTTTCTACTTGACTCTTTTAATGGATTGCTTGTTCCGCTACAGTTAAACTTGATGTCTATTATATTTTATCAGTTTAACATTGTTGAAGGCTAATGATAATTTATTCTGCATTATCTTAGTCATAATATTTCTTACTGGGCTAGTTGAGCTCACCCTTTCTTTCACTATTCTCTTCAGGAAATGAGAACGTAACTGGGGCAAGTCGGGGAACGGAGTGATGGTTCGAATGATAGTATTAGTTAGTAGTCCTCACTATTCTATGTAATAGTGTGTTAATAAATGTAATGAGGACTCCTTTTGAGTATGAATACTCTCTAGAAGATAATATTTGTATTCAAACTCGCAGTTTATGTTTTGTCGTATTGTACACGACAGTTGTATTAGTAAGTTGTATTTGTATTCTGTACTTTGTATCTGACGACTTAAGATGGGTGATGTATACCTAATTTTGGGGGGCGTCACACAGGCACTATACAAACACTATGCATAATAAAATATAATATATTCTAATTATTGTCTAATAAAATGAATAACTTTTGTAAAAGTAATCTGTTTTTTATAAAAAGATTTTACTATTAGCCTAATAAAACGAATAACTTTATAAAAGTATTCTGTTTTATATAAAAAGCTTTTCTGTTTTATTACATTAATAATACTAATAAAACAAAACTGAGTGACTTATCACGTAAGCCTCAATAATCAATACCGTATGTGTGACAACCCCAAAATAGGTCCATTCCATCCAACCTATTCTGAGTCGCCAAATACACGGTACAGAAAATAACTACAACTTTATTACAACAATTATCGTACAAAATACAACAATACATATGCTGTGAGTTTGGATACAAATATATACCAAATGTGACTCATGTCCCAACCGTGGACAGCACCTCACAATGACACCTTACATAAAGGTATAGTCAAAAACTGTTTTAGAAATTAGAATCTTTGAGAAGTGCTCAAGGAAACCTTCGTACATGGGAGGCCATGCTTCTAGGTTATGATAGATATCATATGGCCACAGAATTATCCTTGGTTGACCCAATATACCCCAAAGAAAAATGAGAAGATTACGATCATATTCTTCCCAATGGTGAGTCTTCTCTTGACTTATCATTATCTCTACTGTCTTTAATCGTGAATTATACTTCAAACAAACACCAAGATTATATAGGTAGTGCTCGTAGATATACTCAGCAAGTGGATGAGCACAACCCTGTCTTATGATGACACGAGGATGTATGTCATTAGACATTTTGTATGATAGTGACAAAACACCCTTCCAACGTTGGGTTCGCCTCACCCTATTTTCTTCACCAAATATAACTACTAAATGAACTTTTCTATATTGCTTCGGGAGAACCTCCACAGCTAGAGACCACCGTTCAATTTTCCCGTTACCCTCGCTCGACCCAGCTACACTCTTATTACCTGAATGGAATTGTGAAGCAAAAGGGTGAGCACAACTAGCTCAGTAAAGAATATCATGACTAAAGATAATTAAATTATCAATAGCCTTCATCAATAATAAATCAGAGATTTAGAACATATGGTAAATGATAAAAATTGCAACCATAGTTACAGCGGAACGAGCAATCCATTAGAAGAGTCAAATAGACTATAAAGTCTATTATCTTCTCCATGTTAAAAATCCACCAATAATATTTTATCCCTGTAACATCAATCAACAATTCTGGTCCACAATCATATGAATAACTCATAATCATAACTGTAGTTCTAAATTCTTCTTCTCATCCAGGACGAAGATAATTTTCATCACCTATCTTTACCTGAAACATCATAGATCATGGTTACACCAAATTACATTTCCTGTTCATAATCATACTAATAACTTCATCTTTGCACTACGGCCAAAGATATTCATTTGTATCACCAGTTGGTCATGTTCATCTCAACATCTGTTTATCTTTGCACTACTGGCCAAAGATATTCAACAACATGTCATCTTTGCACTACGGGCCAAAGATATTCATCAACAATTCATCTTTACACTACAGGCCAAAGATATTCATCAACAATTCATCTTTGTACTACAGGCCAAAGATATTCCTCAACAGTTCATATTTGTACTACGACCAAATATATTCATCAACAGTTCATATTTGCACTATAGGCAAAATATATTAATATCTCAAAAAAATATATACTCATTTCAGAATTTATATAAACAATAATTATAACCATGTTGATCAATTCACCTTTGCACTTAAGCTAAAGATATTCACTTATAAATTCAATGGTCATGATCATACCAGTCAACAATTCAACTTTGCACTACTGGCCAAAGAGAACCCATAGTCATGAGCATACCAAAAATCTACCCATCTTTACACTCAAGTCAAAGAGAAATATCATCATTAAGGTTATAAAAATGTTATATATAATAATAAAAATAATATGATCAACATATAGTTTTAATCTCAAGAGTAATATTCGTAAATCAACTATAATTTAGTTAAAAAAAGAAACCAATTTTTCCGTGAATAGTAACTCGTGAATAGTAACTCAACACAAAAAGGTAGAAATTTCACAATAAAATACATACCAATATTTCGGTATAATGATACTGAAAGAATAATATTTTTTAAGCTTATAAACAATTTATTTTAATTGTTTACATTTTATTAAATAATGTATTTAATCATCCTAAAATGTCAAACTCATAAGATTTCATCATCAATAACCAAAAATTCTCATCAAAAATCTGCATATACCTCATATAGGATTCTCAAGCCATAAAATCCTATTTTCTAATTTTCTTACTTTACAAAACATATTTAATTTATTTACTCATAACTAGACTATTTTCATGAAAAATAGCAAATCAGTTCCAAAAATATTTCTTTTCTGGAATTTAGCATAATATAGTCCCATAGTGAATATATATTTTTCTTAAAATTTTTAAAAGTCATTTACTATTTTTCATATGGCCAAAACAGCCGAATATTTAGACATTTATCATAAATTGTACTTTTATCTAAAAATTCTGAAATTCACAGAGTATACTCCTATCATATACATGTACTCCCAATAAAAATTTCATCAATTTTGGAGTTAACCACAAGGATTTATAAGCGGTTACTTTTAAAATAGTATTTTCTCATAAAATTCATAACTCTTAATCTATACATCCAAAAATCACCATTTTTGGACACAATCAAGAAAACTCATCAAAATATCATTTTAAATTTTTCTAGAATTTTTTTAAGGTCAGAAAAATTACGAAACTAAAAAACATAACAACCCTTAAAATCCCTTACTATCCCTTACCTCAAAAGTGGAGTACTTCTGACCGGTATAAGACTGAAGAAAACTTGCACTGATGAATAGAAACTCACAGAGTATCTAAATACTCACAAAATACACTCAATAATCTAGAGAGAAAAAGAGAGAAAACTTATGAATTCTGGTGTGATTTTCAATTCTAACTTAGCCCTCTATTTATAGGAAAATGTTAGCACGCCGAAGCAGACTTAACCCGCAACCTGATGGCTTTACCTGCTACTATTCCCACCCACCAATTTGAATAAAAATCTCAGCACATTTCTTCTCCAACCAAGAGTGGAGCCCACCAATTCTAGAATTTTCCACCAAAATGATAAACTCCGAAAATTTAACAATTTTTGAGCCAGTCATCTCGTAAAATTCATAATAAATTATACGTTCATTTTTAACGGTTCAAAATTTGTGGACATATACTCAACTTATATATGTATAACATATCCAAAAATTACCACGATCCAGCGGTCGGATTAAAAATTATAACCCCCGCAAAATATCTCAAAAATCCCTAATTTTTAATACCTCAATTCCGACAAAAATACTGATAAAAACCTCAACATTAACTCCTTCATTTTTAACCACAAAAACATATCCCTCATTTATATCCACATAAAATAAATATTTCCTTATCATATGAATCAATAATTAATTATTCACAAATAATATTACAGAATCACATTTATGATAACCAGGCCGATCCTAGGAAAGAGGGGGCTTTCCAATAAGGATTTCTCCTTACTGACGCGCAATTAGATGACCAAACCTCTCCTTAGACAGAACTTTCTAGACATTGTCAATAATGCTATCTAATAATATTATTCTAAATAATATGAATTATTGATCTGATAATGAGAAATACTGTGCAACAACAATTATTGAAAGAACAATAATATAAAATATCAACGCAACAATTATTAAATTAATAAAATAAAATATTGAACAATAATTACTGTGACAATTATTCAGTAGTGTCTTCCTTCGTAAGAATCAATAATTCAAAAATACTGTGCAAAACCGTGTGCTATTGTGCAATCACGCGTATTACTGTATTTTTAACTACCGGGTATTCCAACAGTATTAACGGTAACAACTACGCCGTTAATTATAAA
The DNA here is from genome assembly GCA_016801055.1 of Panax notoginseng. Taxonomy (NCBI): domain Eukaryota; kingdom Viridiplantae; phylum Streptophyta; class Magnoliopsida; order Apiales; family Araliaceae; genus Panax; species Panax notoginseng. The sequence goes on along the minus strand of CM029019.1, from coordinate 193,139,085 downwards.
AACTCAATTTTTGTCGTTATCTTTATCCGACCGTTTTTCGTTATGGGGCCCATAAATAGCTACGCCGTCGTACGAATATTCCCCAACAGAAAGAATATTCCACAACCAAACGAATATTCTCCGACAACAATGATTATTTTATAACCACTTGCTTATTTTGAAAATTTTGCACATTTCAAAAATAACTTTAAACTTTTATCAATTTAACCATTTACTGAATAGTAATTATAAAAAAAATTGAATACTTTTATTTCATAAAATTCGGGGTCTTACAGTATGCTACTATGCAACCACACGTATTACTGTACTTTTACTACCGAGTAGTTCAACAGTATTAACGGTAAAACTTTCGCCGTTATTTTCATAAAATATTTTTGTCGTTTTCTCAATCCGACAATAATTTCGTTGTGGGGTCCACCAATAATTGTGTCGTCGTACAAATATTCTCCGAAAAAAATAATATTCTCCGACCAATCGAATATAATATAACAACTTGCATAATTTGCAAAATTTATAAATACTACCCACAACTATAACATTATCTCAAATTCACACCATAATATTTAAAAAAATATTTCGAAAAAATTAAATCTTTATTCATAAAATCTGGGGTTTCACAGTGTCCAAGATTGTCTGTTATGGTTCTTATCTTTGATTGGATCTATGTTTTGATCTTCATTTTTGAATTCTGCTCCACAATAGTTATTATGGAGTATTTTTAAACATGGATAAATCGAAGTACGAATCCTTACTATTTGTTCTTTTGTCTCATTGGATTAGTTTTCTTTAAAATATATTTTTCATCATCCTCAATCCTAAATAATGATATTACTGAAAATTTTTGGCATGTAGTGCAAAGATAAATGATTTCTTGATGAATATCTTTGGCCCGTACTGCAAAGATGAACAGGTCTTGAGATGAACATGACCGATTGATTAATATCTTTGGCCTGTAGTGAAAAGATGACTATTTGATTCAAGTTGTATATTGATTGATGTTACAGGGATAAAATATTGATGATGGACTTTTAAATTCATAGATGATAGTAGATTTCATTCTCTACTTAACTCTTCTAATGAATTGTTGTTTCCACTGCAGTTGTTGATCTAAAACTTGTTGTCTATTGTATTCTATCATATTTTTCCCTGTTGAGGACTAACGATAATTTGTTCTATATTATCTTAGTCATAAAATTCTTTACTGGGCTAGTTGAGCTCATCCTTTTCCTTTTTGTTCCATTATTCTTCTTAGGAGGCGAGAATGTAGCGGGTACTAGTCGGGGTATGGAATGATGGTTCAAGATAGTTGTTTTAGTAGTCCTCCCTATTTTATAAAATAGTGTATCAATAATTATAATGAGGACTCCATTTGAGTTTGAATACTGTCTAGATGACAATATTTGTATTTAAACTCACAGTATATGTGTTGTCGTATTTTGCACGACAATTGTAATAAGAAAGTTGTAGTTGTTTTCTGTACCATGTATTTGGCGACTCAGAATGGGTTGGGTGGAATGAACCTATTTTGGGGGCGTCACAGTTGGTATCAGAGCTTAGGGATATGATCTCTGGTGGAGATCGGGGAATAGAACTAGGAGGAGAGAAACGAGTAAATCCTTCGCTAGTGTGTCCTAGCTAAGCTTATTTGTTGGTCGGTCAGAATATAGGGATATTATGTGATATGTTAATTTCTTCAATTAACCCTTGTTTTATGGCAGTAACTGAGAATGACAATTGAGAATGTTAACAGTGGAGTAAATGAGACCGTGAAGACACCTTTGCTCACCAATGAGGAGAACGTGCAACAGGCCGATAATGTTCCACTTGTGAGCAACACTGATCAGACGATGAAAGCTCATGCAAAATCAGACGAGGGAGACTCGTGTACAAAACACCGGTGGAAATGATAGCAACACACAATTTATCACAGCCAAACAGTTCAAAGAGTTGGGACCACCAGAATTCTAGGAAAAGTCGGATCCGATTAAGGCGGAGACGTGGGTCAAGTAAATTACCAAGATATTCGATGTCTTGGGATGCACGGAGGAACAGAAGGTTCCATTCGCCACTTTTATGTTTCGTAACGAGGCAGATTACTGGTGGAAATCTGTGAAGCGTACCCAGCCAGCCGCACTCAGCATGTCTTGGAAAACGTTTCAGAAACTGTTCAATGACTAGTACTTTCCTGAAAGTATTCGTCGTATGAAGGAGGTAGAGTTTATTAGACTAGAACAGAACAACATGACGGTGTCCCAGTACGAGGCGAAGTTCACAGAGTTATCCAGGTTTGCACCTCATTTGGTGGAGAATGAGGAACGTATTACGCGGATGTTTTTGAGAGGTTTGAAACCCGACATACGTCAATATCTCATTTCTCATAAATTTTCTCTATATTCAGATATTGTGAATAGGGCTCAGTTATTGAAGCGCAATAATGAGTCAGCTCAATCGAAGAATAACGACCTACAACTCGATGATAATCGTACCGATGGCAACGATCATCAGAACAAGGATAACCATCGTAGAGGAAATTATCGTGCCAGAAATGATAACCACTTCGGTGGTAATCATGGCCAAGATAATAGAAGAAATAACTCAATTGAAAATTTCAAGAAGAGAAGATTTAACGATGACGAAAAGATGTTGGCAGCAGCACCAGCAACAAATTCTATGGGAGGAGAACGATCGCCAGTTAGATGCTACAAATGCGGAGAGGAGGGACATATAAGTCCAAACTGTTCATAGCCGTCCAAGGTATGTTATAATTGTGGAAAAGAAGGTCATATCGCTCGAGATTGTACGGTAGCGAAACCCAGTCCTGCGGGGATTGTGACTCAAAAGGCTGTCCCAGAAAAGTTAAAGTCAACGGTTCCTAGAAGAGCGTTTGTCGTGACTGGCCAAAACGCGAGGAACCCGAACGAAGTTATCACGGGTTAGTTAATCATAAAGTATTCTTGCGAAGTCTATACCTTATTAGATACCGGTTCTACCCATTCATTTATCTCTCCTGCTTATACTCAACGTTTAAACTTGACTCTGGAGAAAATTAGACTTTGACTTATCTGTTGAAACTCCGTTAGGAGAAACTTTCGTTACATCCACTGTTTATAAATCTTGTTTGATCCAAGTTGGCACCATCACATTACCTATTGACCTTATTTCTTTAAAGATACTTGCTTTTGATGTGATTTAGGGATTGATTGTTTAACTACTCATCATGCCAAAATTGATTGCTTTTGTAAGGTTGTTAGTTTTCATATTCCTAAGCAACCTGTTATTCGAATTCAAGCAACCAAACCATTGAAGTCAAACACTTTCATATCAAGCCATAAAGTCATTCGTTTATTGAAAAATGGATGTCAAGTTTTCTTAGCCCATGTTATGGACTTGAACAAAAAAACGTCAAATTTGAATGATATTTCTATTGTTAGTAAATTTCCTGATGTATTTCCTAAAGAATTTCTTGGCATACTCCCAGAGCGTGATATTGAATTTTGTATCGACTTTGAACCCGGTACAAAACACATTTCTAAAATCTCATATCGAATGGCTCCTATTGAACTTCAAGAGTTAAAAATTCAACTATAGAAATTGGTACCCGAGCCTCTATCTGGTGACTTCCTTTGTGGAATGCGCCGAAGCTAGACTCTCAGTAGGGGACGCCATATTTGTGTGATAGGTACCATTGTGACGTGCTATCCAAGATTTGATAGTTGAGAGCAACCTAAGTCAGTAATCGAAATACGTAGCTTTCTAGGCTTAGTTGGTTATTATCGAAGATTCGTGGAAAGATTTTCTCGAATCGCTACTCCATTAACTCAGCTGACTCGTAGAGATACAAAATTCGAATGGAGCAAGGAATGTGGGAAGAGCTTCGAAGAACTCAAGAGGAGACCCATTTTGGCACCTGTTCTGACCATACCATCTTGGAAAAACGAACGTGGTAGCTGACGTGTTGAGTAGAAAATCGTATGTGGTTACGAGTGCAATGTTTTTAACAAAAAGACCCATTTCATATGACTTACAAATAATAGAGATATAGTTAAAGACTCTATGGATCACGTGATGATATACGAGTAAAATCGATTTCAATTGATAAAGTTAAAACCGCTCAAGCTACACACCGGAGCTGATGAATATGAAGAAAGAGGTGCAAGAAGTTGTTATTCCAAAAGTGAGAATCGGCGATGTGAGGAAAGCTCAAACCTTCGATTTATTAGTCCATTTATAATCCTCGATTGAATAGGAACTGTGGCCTATAGACTTGAGACAAACTGATTCATGTTGTCAATCTTGTCAGAGAGGACTTGGATCTGCTCTTCATTGGCCTTCTGTGCTCGTAGATTTTTTGCCTTCTGATCATGTATGACATTCAGATAGATGTTATCTCTCTCTTTGATTTTGAGAGATATATCAGCCATTGCACTTTGAAGTCTGTTCTGAACTGAGTTATCTCCTTCTGCTGTCAACACCATCTTTGACTCTTCATTAATTTGAGATATCTTCTCAATCAACACTTTAGAATTCTGTAGTAGTTCCTGCTCCATAAGAGTTTGATCATCTTGTTGGGCAACCTCTGGTTGAGCATCAGATTGGACTTTACGATTCTCATCCTTGGACAGATTTTTGAATGTGTTGAGAATCTGACAGATCGTTGAGTACCAATCGCTATTTGAGGATGAGGGAATGTCGGATAGCAGTGCTTGAGCTGATAAAGGTTTCTAATTTTGAACTTGAACACCATCAGCAGTAGAGTGAGTAGACTCTACGATTATCTCTTTGGCCATATTCCTTCTGCCTTCAGAGTCCACTCTACGATCAAAGGGAATATAGTGATTTCCAGCATGTCGATAGACTTTGAAGTGAGGCTGGTCTTTCATCAGTTTGGTGGCAAACTTCTTCACTCTTGGAAAGTTCTGAGCCACCAGCTCCATGCTTGGAAAATGAGAGTAGCACCAGCTGAAGTAGCTTCCATCTCTTTCAGTATGGGCCTTTAGCCATGGCATCCATTGGAAAAACCATCTTGTCAGCAAATTATCAGGGTTGTAGAGGATAGTAGTGCAGTCCATCTCCATGTTATTTCAGTTTTTAAACACTTCAAATGCAGTCATCTTCACAACCTTGAGCTGTTCATTTCCATACTTTATCCATTTTTCTGGAGGTACTTCTGGTGGTTCATCAAAGACTTCCACCACTATCCTTCTGGTGATTTTTTGCTGGAGATAGAGCAGGGTAGAATTCTGGTTCCTCAGATTCTTGATTTGCAGAGCTGGAATCCTTCTTCATTTCTTCTCTTTCGGATCCTGAACCATTTTGATCATTTTCATCAAGGAATCCTTCTTGCTGCATTTTATTTCCCGAACCTCCTTCAGCAAGATCTTCCTCTGATTCTTCTTCTTCATCATTGGTCCTATCTTCAGCACTTTCTTCGTGTGATACAGACTCATCGTCGCTTAATTCAATGACAGCATTGTTGTGATCACTTTTCTTTTTGGAGGCAAATTTGCCTTGTAGTCTGTAGCTTTTCCTTCTCCTTGGAGGTTTAGTTATGGGAGAGTCAGACTCCTCATCCTCTTCAGATTCTGAAGCCTTTGGTTCATCATACGAACTTCCTTGGGGCTCAGCACTGGAAGGGGCAGGCCCTTCTTTTTTGGACTCATCACCTATTGAGCCATCATGTGAGCTTTCAGGATTTGAAGGGGCATGTTATTCTTCTTCTTGAATCTCTTCTTCATTCTCAGAGTGAATGGTCTGAGGGTTAGCTAGGGGGCTTGTGCGTTCTTCTTCATCAGCAGATGCTGCATTTTCTTCCATTAATCCAGCTTCACCTTCATTACTGGATTTGGTCTGTGAGGACTCAACCTTGACATTATCAGTTCCTTTTTCTTCTCCTGACTCTTCGTCCTTTATTTCATCAGATGTACTATCTTGGGAAACTGAGGCTGGTTTGTTTGCCACCTTAGCTTTCTTTCATGATGGCCCTTGAAGCAGTCTGTTGCTTCTCCGCTTGGTGGTTTCTGTAGTTAATACCTTTTCATCTTCAACCTTGTCTTCTGTGGAGAGACTTCTTGGAAAAGACTCAACTTTCCTCACACCTTTGGATTTCTTTCTGCCTGGTGTGATTGTTGTTGGAATAGAGTCACCAGACTCAGAATTTTCTACCTCTTTTGCCTTCCTCTTCTTTGCAGAGGCCTTGCTGTTGCTCCCGGTAGTTGTCAATCTCCTGTTTTCCTTTGGGTTCTTCTTCCAGTTTATAAATAGTTGTGGAGACATTACTTTGTGAACATTCAAAGGCTCTCCTTCATCATTCTTGCTTTTGCTTCCCAGTTTCTTCTTTAGCACTATACTCAATAATCTTTCATGAAACACCTTTGTCAGGGGTTTTTCTGTATACTTCTTCAATACAGCCTTTTCTACCCATTTGGAGATTTGTTCAAACAGGATAACTCCAAAGTTGTTTCGTTTCTTCAGAACTATAGCAGACATGATTTTCAACTGCTGATCAAGTACCGTGTCGTGTGTAGTGTCCTTGCAAAGTATGCATTTTCCCATTATCTCAGCAAGGAACGAATTCCTCGAGAAACTCCTTCTTCTTCATGTCTTTCAGATTAGGGTTTCATTGGTATCACATTAGCCTCTTGCCTTCTTCAATGTCGACCTCATTCAGGTTTATCAGACCTTGGTTGGAAAACCCTAGACATTGATTGATGTCTGATGCTCTTATCTTCAGACTTACTCCTTTCACCTTCGTGGTCAGAAGCCCAGAATTCATTGAACCATTTGAGTAGAACTGCTTAACTAGCTCTGTATATATTGGAGTGTCGACTTCTAAGCACTCAGAGAATCCAGCATTCTTTACGAGCTCAAGTATGTCCTTGAACTTCTTTTCTGATCTTTCGAACTTTTTGAAGCCAAGTTGAATGCCAGTGATTACTTTCCAATCTTCCATTAGAATAGTTCGAGAAATATGGGTATTTTGATTCATAGGAGTTTATGAGAAATGGCTGATCGTGATTTGGGCAAGTCTCTGGAAGGTTAATTTATTTTGGCTTTTGAGAGGATTATAGGGTTTGAAAATGGGAGGGAGATAGGTTCGATAGTTTTTGATAACTGTTTGCAGATTTTGAATTTATCTTTATGGCAGTTTCTTCTGACTCTGCATAGGCAGTGATGTGTCAACCAACCATTGGTTGCACAATGTCCAGTAATGAGCTGTAACTCCCCCATTACCTCTTCAGTTTAATGTCCCTTAAAACAAACAGGCGTTCATGACGTGGATTGACCGTTGACCATTTTGGTTCGTAGAGTAGCATGGTAAGGCGGCTATGAACTCTGCGATTTGCTTCGTCGACTCAACAATCTCCTTCTAAAAGATGATGTAGTGGATGGTTTTGACATTAATCCTTATCTTGAAACTGCATAGCTTAACCACTGATATACCCCAAACCAGTTTGGGCACTTGAGACCTGATGTGAGTTTGCACAATATCTTTCCAACCTGTATTTGAACATCTCTATTCTTCATCTGAAAGGTTAAGCAGTTGTCCAGTTCTTCAGAGCTCCTCATTAGCTGGATTATCCTCTGGTAGGACTGCGATCGTCGAGTCTGTTTCTACGATCGCTAAGGTTGCACTACTATCGTGGAGTTCTCTTCAACCTCGACTCTACGATCGTTGACTGACTTGGTCCTTGAGATAAACTTTACTTAGCATTCCTTCTGGGTCAAGGTAGCTCAGGAAGGGCCAACCTCTTAGAGTGAGCTAAGGGTCAGGTTTGTCCCTGAGGTGCTTTCCAGATGAAATACTTTAGAAGTGATTTGCACTGATATCTCATTTGACCTTTTCTGGTGGGGAGGTCCTTTACCAACTTTAGACAATTGCATTTGCTGTAATCATGGTGTCCTCCTGCTTTTACACTACGATCAGATGTTTGATCGCAGGCACTCCACGATTTTGGGTTGGGTGGCTGAAGGGTTATCAGTAGTACGTTTTGAGATGTTTCTACTGACTATGGATCTTCATTTGGTTCATCAGCCATAAAGTTTTGGGACTTCTTAGCTGGTACATTTCTTCATAGTGTATCTCAGTGTTGTTGTTCCTTAACAAATCGCTGTTCCCCCATGGTTGATGTTGTCTTCTCATATAGATGTGATTCCCTTTTCTTTATGATCATTAGAAGGAAGCCTCACATATCTCGTTGTATCGTAGGCATGGATATTTTCAAAACTGAACACTCTACGATCTTTTGACAACACTACAAACGTAGTCTTCTTTGACAGTCTTGTGTTTGTGAAGTTCTGCTCCAGTAATTAATTCCTCTTGATTGATGCTCGATGATCCTCTGTTGTGAGCTCCCTTGAGGATTCTTCTCATATAGCATGCTTTGCTTGATTTGAGCATATATGACCCTTTTCATCTTTGGTTGAATGATCTGCTTTCATATACAGATTAGCAGCCATATGAGCTACATTTAGGTTAGCTCAGTGGGTCTTCAAGGACAGCCTTGGACATATAGGAATTTTATCAGAATCATTTCTGAGTAGTCCTTGGCCTTCTGCTTGTTGAGTCTTCTTGACTGAAGTCTTCTGCTTCTGCATTTCTTAGTGTGGTCGGATAGACCAAGTACCTGCAAGTTAGATAAATTTTTATTTTTGGTACCCATAATTAAATGGGTCCTGCTAGGTTAGTTTTCTAAGCCCCCGTTCCTCATATATTAGAATTAACATCATAGTGATCACCAATAATCATATTTATGTATGTGACCAATTTAGATAATACATTTTGAGATGCATGATGGTGAATGTGTGTAAGGTTTGACATTTTAATGAAACACTCTTTCTCTTTGATGGTTTCATCATTTGCTTGGTTATGTTCACAGAGTTTAAATGTTCATAGAGTGAGAATCAACTCTACGATTTATTTGTATCAGGTTGATTAATGGAGGTGATCAGTTTCTATGAATCTTCAAGATACACTTGAAGAACTGATCATACTCTGTGGGTTATCGAACACTTAGAACATAGGTTTGTACATGCATGCTAACCCATCCGCAAAGATTACTTCACATAAAATAAATTTAACCTATGATGCTCTTATGACCCATTTCAGATTTCTTTCAAGATGTCATCTTCAGCCTAAAACTTGGATGGAGAGAAAGTTTATAAGCATTTGAGTTTTCACCCTCAGTGTACTTTCTTTCTTCACCTTTTTAGGTAGATTATGATTCCATGAAAGAATACTGTTATAGTTCATAAGAAGGTGCAACATGATGTACACACTTATATTAGTGAGGAACCGTACCTTTTTACTGTCAATTTCTTAACAGTCATTTACCTTTAATATACTGAGTTTAAGCATTGATGTGCATAGCTTCTCGTTTGCTCCTGACAGCTTGTTGCTCTTGTTGGCCATTAATAAATCAGTCGTGGTCTTGAAGATGCAGGCTAGGAAAATCTCAGCATCTTTAGTTCTTTGACATCCTTCAGTTCATAAATTTGCACCCAGTTATTAGTTGGCCAGACACATGTTTGAGAAGATCTTCTTTCTTCTCTGGATAAGCATTTCTTAGCATGTATGGCCTTTTCATCTATCAGGCTGGTGGATGCTTGACTCTTTGTTGTTGATGTCTATTGGATTGTCTCGTCTGGTCTTCAGACTACAAGATTGACTGTAGGCAAGGATTGGTCTTGTTGATATAATAATCGAGAACATGGACCAATCTGAGCAGCTTCAGGTGTATATACACATTTACCTGTACACAGTATTTCTAACGTGTGAGCTCATCTGCATATAACAAGTTACTTACTACTAAACTAAGTTTAGAACAATGTTTGTGCCTAGGATCAGACTCATAAGCGATTAGCTTTTGAATATAGCAAGAGAACCTGCTCTGATACCAATTGTTAGTTCCCAGTAGGCACAATAGATCTAGAAGGGGGGGTTGAATAGATCCTTTTTTAATTTCAAATACTTTTCTCTTTTATTGTGTATTGCTATTAAATTAGCATATGACAAACATAAGAATCTTTTCAAGCACAGCGGAATAAGTAAAAGATCCCCTTCAAAGATATATACATAATCATACATACATTGTTCGTAGAGTTAGTTCAATGGTAAGCAGTTAAAACATACATAGCAGTTAATAGACATAATGTAAATGATATAAAGTAAAAGACACAAGGGGTTTTAAGTGGTTCAGAAACTCAAGCTCCTAATCTACTCTTCTGCTTTCGACTAGCAGGATTTCCACTAAGGAAGGGCAGCACCCTGAATCACTACGATTCCTTCAAGACCAGCAGCCTTGGGACTTAAGTTCACTAAGAACTCTTCAAGGTCAGCAGCCTTGGAACTCCTCTAGTTCCCTAGGAGCTCTTCAAGCCCAGCAGGCTTGGAACTTCATTTAGTCCCTCCGGAGAAGGACCCCTCAGGCCCTGGCTTCATTTGGTCCCTTCGGACAAGGACCCCTCAGGCCTTGGCTTCTTGTTGAGTTGTTTGTTTGTTTGTTGGAGTTGGTGCTGAGCTGCTAAGATGTATTCATGCTCTGAACATCTTCTATACTTAGCAGCTTGGCGTGATCACCCTTGAAGTGTCGCTGAGTATTGCATGATGCTCAGCTTCTTTGGTAACTCAACCACTTCGGATGATCCCTTGATGACTGCCTTGAAGATCATTCTTCTTGATACTTGATGGCTACACATGATGAGTTTCTAAGCTAACTGTAAGCTCTTCTGCTAGGTACTTAGAAACTTTCTCATGCTTGTCACCATGATGGCGTTGGTGATCTTCTTTCTTGATACTTGATGCTTTCTCATGATGGACTTGCTAAGATGACTGTAGGCTCTTCTCTCTTGTACTTAGAGTCTTCCCATGATAGACATCAAGATGGCGTTGACGCTCTTCTTTCTCTCGGCAGTTCAGAACACTCTTCATGTAGTAGAACTCTCACTTCTACTTCTTTCTTTGTCTGACTCTAAGTGTTTTGGTGGATCGTAGAGTGAGCCTCCGGACTCACTATCTCACAAGGTTTAGATCAGTCCACCATTCCTCCAAACTCGGCAACTCCAGTAACCTTTGATCTTTGAAGCTCTATCTGATTTATACTCCTTCCCAATACTCCTGTTGGAAAGTAGCCGTTGAAAGCTATTCAAATTTCTTCACAGATTTCGAGTTGCTTGAGGTAGACTGCAGATGTGACATGACATATCCTTTTCTGACTTTCTAACACTGCAGTCTACTTTTTCACCTACCCTGTCAGAGATGTCACTCTGATATCTTGGGCAGGGCGAAGACTTTATTTCCTCCTTCTGATTTCAAGATCAGAGGTTGTCCTTTTGCATCGATGCTCTCAATAAGCTCTTATCCGAATATCAACCTTCAGATTGAACCGTTGCCAATGCTTCAATCTTCAGCTATTTCAAACTCTACGATTCTGATGCACGTCTTCATGGACCTGATCGTAGTGTCTTGTTGAATGTTGCTCATATACTGGTAGAGTCAACACTACGATCCTGAAAAGTGTTGCTTGGATCTTCAATGTAGAACACCTTTTCCTTCTCGTTGTTTAGTGCTTCAACACTTCTGTTTGCCTCGACAGCTCTCAAATACTAATAGCTTAACTTCTTTGTTCTGGCCCCTTCTAAATAGCAAGACACTTCAGATTTGTGGCGTGTCCAGCTCGCTTTCTCCTTGTGATCTCCCGTTCACTTATCCTCAATGGACTGACCCAATGCTTAATCACTTTAGTCTTAATCTTCAGAGGTTGACCAGTATCACTGTGTACACTCCATCAGTTCTTTCTTTGTTTGGCAAACACTACTACGATCTTAAATGCTTCCAAGATCGTTGTCTTCTGTTCACTTGACAGCTACTGCACTTGCTGACTTTTCTTAGTCAGCTACCGAAGTCTTCTTGGATCAACTTACGGAAGACTTCATCTCGAATGGCTTCACAACTCAATCTTGATACTGATTGGGTTAGTGCTTAGATCTTCTATTAGCTTGCAAGCCATTCGTTGACTGCTATCTGGTTTCCTTCATATGGGATGCATCTTTGCAGTGCCAACCAGAGGCTTCATTCCTTTGGATATTCTGGGAGTGCTCATTTGTTGAGAATCGTATTAGCTCTACGATTCTGCCTTGGCATTGTGAGCACAACTGTTAAGGTCGTAGTTCTGCACTCTACGATTCAGCTTCGACTGTGCAGACACCATGACTCGGAGATCAGATCTTGACACTCTACGATTTCTGTCTTTGTGCTCGATGTCTTCATCTGATCTTGCTCGACTACGATCTCTGTCTTTGATATGATCAATAGACTCTACGAACTCAGAGTGTAGTCTACGATCTCTGACTTGGCTTTGGCAGATGCTCGGTCGGCTCGTAGGCAGGCTGTCTCTACGATTCTAAACATGACTTCCTCAACAGACTTCGGGTCCGAGGAAGTTTTACTCGACACACTACGATCCTTCCTCGTCTCTCCTGGCAGTCTACGAACTCTGAGATCTATTATCTTGCAGACTACGGTTCTACCTCGACAGCTCTCGAGTTTTCCCTGACTCTCCTGGCAGACTACAATTTTTGGTGCAGTGTTCGACGATCAGATAAGCCTATCTATTACATCATAAAATTAACCTAACATGCTTGATCTTTCTATATTTATAGTCCTTGTACATCATTTCTTTTTAAAGACTTTACAAAGCTATTTTGCCTATATAGGATCAACCTAACACATTTGATCAATTTATTCTAAGTCCTTGTACATATGTTTCTATTATCTATCAAAGGACTTTACAGCTTTTCTTGATGCAAGTATACTTGCATATTCATTCATATATATATCATAATCAAATCATATGTAAATAGGAATATCATTCGCATGCTTATTCCTGACATATATATATGGGCTATATGTATATACACTGTGACGCCCCCAAAATAGGTATACAACACCCATTCTGAGTCGCCAAAATACATGGTACAGAAACAACTACATCTTTACTATTACAACATAAGAACTGTGAGTTTAAATACAAATATTGTCATCTAGACAATATCCACACTCAAATAAGTCCTCATTACAATTATTGATACATTATTTCACAAAAATGGTGAGGACTACTAAAATAACTTGTAGAACCATCATTCCATACCCCGACTAGTACTCGCTACATTCTCGCCTCCTGAGAAAAATGGAACAAAAAAGAAAAGGGTGAGCTCAACTAGCCCAGTAAAGAACATTATGACTAAGATAATACAGAACAAATAATCGTTAGTCTTCAACAGGAAAAAATCTAATAGAATACAATAGACAACAAGTTTTAAATCAATATTCGCAGCGGAAAATAATAATTCATAGAAGAGTTACGTAGAGAATGAAATCTACTATTATCAATGAATTTAAAAGTCCATCATCAATATTTTATCCCTGCAACATCAATCAATATTCATCTTTGCACTACAAGCTAAAGATATTCATCAGTTGGTCATGCTCATCTCAACACCTGTTCATCTTTGCACTACGGGCCAAAGATATTCATCAGAAATCATTCATCTTTGCACTACAGGCCAAAGATATTCAGTTATATCATCACTTAGGACTGAGGATGATGAAAAATATTTTAAAGGAAACGAATCCAGTGAAACAAAATAACAAATATTCAGGATTCTTATTTCGATTTATCCATGTCTAAAAATACCTTATAAATAATCATAGTGAAGTAAAATTTAAGAATGATTAAAATATGGATACAATCAAAGCTAGTATCCAGAATAGATATTTTAGACGAAAAGAAAAAAATTTTATTTTTCGGTGAATAGTAACTCGTGAATAGTAACTTATGAATAGTAACCCCAACATGAAAAGTTCTAAATTCGATAAAAAAATTTCAACCAATATTTCGGCATAATGATATTGAAGAAATAATATTATTTTTGAATAAAATAACATCCCTTACCTCGTAAAGACAGTACTTCTAGTTGAACACCGGATATAGGCTATGACTTGAACTTGCACCGTATAGCAACACTCAAAGTATTAAAATACTCACAAGAATATGCTCAATATATTGAGAGAGAGAAAGAGAGAAATCTGTAGTTTCTGGTGTGATTTTTATTTCTAATCTAAGCACCTTATTTATAATAAAATGCTCAAAACACCAAAGCAGAAAATTTAATATAATATTAATATATATAATCAAATTTCCTACGCCCACCATCAATAACTCAATTCAACTGATTTCAACAACCAATGGGGCTCACCAAACATATCAAAAACGTTTTTCTAACTATAAATATTTTAAACTTCCAAAAATCAATTATTCTAGAATTTTGGAACTTCGATAATTCATAATAAATAGTCCTTTTATCAGAAAATTCAAATCTCGCGTATTTTTATAAGAAATTCAATTCTCTACAACTTTACAGAAGAAAGTTTTTTCAAATTCCAAACAAAAATTAACCGAAATCCATAAACGGACGATTTTACAAGCTATAATCATATTTCAGTCAAGAAATGGGTCCACCGGCACACAAAACATGTGTTAATCATTTAATGCAACAAAAATATTTTTTCTCCTCATATACTCATATATCCCACATTAATTGTAAAAATATCACCATTAATATATTATTAAAATAATATATTTAAATGAATTATTTTATCAGAAAAAGATAAAATATTAATTTTTAACAATTGTCACATTTAAAAATTTTCTCCATCTATATCCACGTAAAATCAATATTTTCCTCATTATATAAATTAATAATTAATTATTCACAAATAATATTACAGAATCATAGTACTGGCAACCAGGCCATTCCCAGGAAAGAGGGGGCTTTCCAATAAGGATCTCTCCTTACTGGTGCGCAATTAGGTGACCAAACCTCCCTTTAGACAGAACTTTCTACACATTACCAATAATGTTATCTAATAATATTATTAAGATAATATGAATTATTGCTCCGATAATGAAAAATACTGCATAGTGACAATTATTGAAACAACAGTAATATAAAATATCAACGTAGCAATTATTGAATCAATAAAATAAAATATTGAACAGTAATTACTGTAACAATTATTGAGTAGTGCCTTCTTACGTAAGAATCAATAATTGGTGCAATACAGTGTGCTACTGTGCAACAACGCGTATTACTGTATTTTAACCACCGGGTATTCCAACAGTATTAATGGTAACAACTACGCCATTATTTATAAACAACTCATACTTGTTGTTTTCTTCATCCAATCGCTTTTCGTTATGGGGCTCACAAAAGACTGCGCCGTCGTACGAATATTCCCCGACAAGAAGAATATTCCACGACCAAACGAATATTCCCCGACAACAATGAATATTTTATAACCACATGCTTATTTGAAATATTTGCGCATTTTACCCATAACTAACCTCATTAATCAAATTAACCCTTACTATTTCAAAATAATAAATAAAGGAAATTCAATTTTATTTATAATAAGTTGGGGTCTTACATACACGGCTGTGTATTACACAGTTGGGTTATAGCGACGGATTTTTTGGACTATGACGACGATCACCTGTCGTCGTAGCCCATAATAGATATGGCGACTGTGACGCCCCCAAAATTAGGTATACATCACCCATCTTGGGTCGTCAGATACATAGTACAGAATACAAATACAACTTACTAATACAGCTATCGTGTACAATACGACAAAACATAAACTGTGAGTTTGAATACAAATATTATCTTCTAGAGAGTATTCATACTCAAAAGGAGTCATCATTACATTTATTAACACACCATTACATAGAATAGTGATGACTACTAAATAATACTATCATTCGGACCATCACTCTGTTTCCCGACTTGCCCCAGCTACGTTCTCATTTCCTGAAGAGAACAGTGAAAGAAAGGGTGAGCTCAACTAGCCCAGTAAGAAATATTATGACTAAGATAATGCAGAATAAATTATCATTAGCCTTCAATAATGTTAAACTGATAAAATATAATAGACATCAAGTTTAACTGTAGCGGAACAATCAATCCATTAAAAGAGTCAAGTAGAAAATAAACTCTACTATCTTTTATGATTTAAAAGGTTTTTCATCACTGTGATCGCTGGGACTCAGCTTAATAAAATAATCCACATCATCGAATCACCCCTGCACTACGGCCAAGGATATTCGTATATTCATTAATGGTCATGATCATGCCAACAACTGTCCATCAATGCACTACGAGCCAATGAGGAATTTTATCACATCAATTGTAACATTACGGTCATGATTATACCGAATAATCCCTGGTCATAATCATACCAAGTCCATCTATGCACTACAGGCCACAGATGACTTTCAACATTTTATAAACATGAGGATGATGACAATGATATAAGAATTCAATAAAACAAGTTCAAAAATTAATTTATCCAAGAATTAACAACGTCCAAATTGTCAACATGATACAGCTTTGTGGAGTAAAATTCAAGAATGATCAGGAGAATATTTTCATGAATAGATACTAGATGAAGCGCAAATATCAAGGATATTTCACTAATTTAATGGAGTATAAAAGTCAAAGTTTTAATCAACTGAGTATAATAAAGAATGGAATAACAAAAGAAATCACCATGCATGCGATAGACCGCATAGACAGGTTATTCTTAACAGAATAATAATAATGGAACCAGGTCCGGCGTAAACGCACAGACAGGATATTCTGACAAAATAATAAATAATGAAACCAGGTCCGGTGTAAAACACACAGACAGGATGTTCCAACAGAATAATAATAAAAACGGAACCAGGTCCGGTGTAAAACACACAGACGGGATGTTCCAACAGAATAATAGAAGAATGTCACCAAGTATAGGGTAGACCGCGTATACAGGTTATTCCAACAGAATAATAAAGAATGGAATAACAGAAGTTCTCTTCATGAATATAAAAGAAATAATATTTCCTACCTTAAAAGAACTGGATATTGAAAAAGTGAAGTAGCAGAATACTTTTATTCTCTCTCTCTTATTCTCTCTATACTTTCTCTCTCTATAGCTTGAATGAATTCGTGAAAAATAATGAAACCCTAGGCCTCTATTTATAGAAAAACTGAGGGTGGCTCTTGGTCTTAACGAAGGGTCAAATGACTCTTGGTCTTAACGAAGGGTCAAATGACTCTTGGTAATATTGAAGGGACAACTACTATTGACGAAAGTAATTACTATTGACCAAGGTAAATACTATTGACGAAGGTAATTACTATTGACCAAGGTAAATACTATTGACCAAGGTAAATACTATTGACGAAGATAAATACTATTGACGAAGGTAAATACTATTGACGACGGTAATTGTAAGACCCCAATTTATTAATGAATAAAATCAAATTTTCTCTAAATATTATTGTGAATAATAAGGGGCTAATTTGATACAATACTTTGGTTATGGGTGAAATGTGCAAATTTTGCAAAATAAGCAAGTGGTTATAAAATATTCATTTTGTCGGGGAATATTCGTTTGGTCGTAGAATATTCTTGCTGTCGGGGAATATTCGTACGACGGCGCAGCCTTGTGTGGGCCCCATAACAGAAAGCGATTGGATGAAGAAAATGACAAGTATAAGTTATTTATAAATAACGGCGTAGTTGTTACCGTTAATACTGTTGGAATACCCGGTGATTAAAATACAGTAACACACGGTATTGCACCAATTATTGATTCTTACGTAATAAGGCACTACTCAATAATTATTACAGTAGTTATTGTTCAATATTTTATTTTATTGATTCAATAATTGTTGCATTGATATTTTATATTATTATTATTTCAATAATTATTGCTGCACAGTATTTTCCATTATCAGATCAATAATTCATATTATTTGAATAATATTATTAGATAACATTATTGGTAATGTCTAGAAAGTTCTGTCTAAGGAGAGGTTTGGTCATCTAATTGCGCGCCAGTAAGGAGAAATCCTTATTGGAAAGCCCCCTCTTTCCTGGGAACGGCCTGGTTGTCATAAATGTGATTCTGTAATATTATTTGTGAATAATTAATTATTGATTCATATGATAAGGAAATATTTATTTTATGGATATAAATGTTGGATATATTTATTGTGGTTAAAAATGAAGGAGTTAATGTTGAGGTGTTTAATCAGTATTTTTATCGGAATGGAGGTATTAAAAATCAAATCAGGGTTTTTGAGAAATATTGCGGGTGTTATAATTTTTAATCCGACCTTTGGATCGTGGTAATTTTTGGATATGTTATACATATATAAGTTGAGTATATGTCCACAAATTTTGAACCGTTAAAAATGAACGTATGATTTATTATGAATTTTACAAGATGACTGGTTCAGAAATTGTTGAATTTTCGGAGTTTATCATTTTGATGGAAAATTCTAGAATTGGTGGGCCCCACTTGTGGTTGGTGAAGAAATGTGCTGAATTATATTTTAAATGTGGTGGGTGGGAATAGTAGCAGGTAAAGTCATCAGGTTGCAGGTCAAACCTACTAAAATTTTCCTATAAATAGAGGGCTAAGTTAGAATTGAAAATCACACCAGAAACAAGTTTTTTCTCTTTCTCTCTCTAGATTATTGAGTGTATTTTGTGAGTATTTAGATACTTTGAGAGTTTCTATTCATCAGAGCAAGTTTCTTTCAGCCTTATACCGGTATTCCGACCAGAAGTACTGATATCTTGAGGTAAGGGATATTATTTTCTTCTTAAATGATATTATTTTCTTCAATATCATTATGCTGAAATATTGATACGAGTTTTTATCAAATTTGGAACTTTTTGTGTCAGGGTTACTATTCACGTATACGTTACTATTCACGTATACGGCACTATTCACGAATACGGCACTATTCACCAAAAAATAAAATTTTCCCTTTTTGTCCAAGATGTCTATTATGGTTACTATCTTTGATTGTATCCATGTTTTGATCTTTATTTTTGAATTCTGCTTCACAATTAATTATTATGAAGTATTATTGATCTTTGATAAACTGTTATACGAATCCCTACTATTTGTCCTTCTGTCTCATTGGATTCGTTCTCTTTAAGATATTTTTCATCATCCTCAGTCCTAAATGATGATATTAATGAATATCTTTGGCCTGTAGTGCAAAGATGTATGATTACTTGATGAATATCTTTGGCCTGTAGTGCAAAGATGAACAGGTGTTGAGATGAACATGACTGACAGGTGATACAAATAAATATCTTTGGCCTGTAGTGCAAAGATGAATATTTGGATAAAGATGATTATTAATTGATGTTACAGGGATAAAATATTAATGATGGACTTTTAAATCTTAGAAGATAGTAGAATTCTTTCTCTACTTGACTCTTCTAATGGTTTGCTGTTTCCGCTGCAGTTGTTGATCTAAAACTTGTTGTCGATTATATTCTATCAGATTTTTCCCTGTTGAAGACTAACGATAATTTGTTTGTATATTATCTTAGTCATAATATTCTTTACTGGGCTAGTTGAGCTCACCCTTTTCCTTTTTGTTCCATTTTTCTTCTCAGGAGGTGAGAACATAGCAGGATCTAGTCGGGGTATGGAGTGATGGTTCTAGAAAGATATTTTAGCAGTCCTCACTATTTCTGTAAAATAGTGTTTGAATAATTGTAATGAGGATTTATTTGAGTGTGGATATTGTCTAGAAGACAATATTTGTATTTAAACTCACAGTATGTGTTGTCGTATTTTGCACGACAATTGTATTATTGAAGTTGTAGTTTGCTTTCTGTACCATGTATTTGGCGACTCAGAATGGGTGTTGTATACCTATTTTGGGGGCGTTACAGTTGGTATCAAAGCTTAGAGATATGATCCCTGGCTGAGTTGTGAGACAAGAACTAGGACGGGAGAGACGGGGAATTCCTTCACTAGTATGACTTGACTAAGTTTATTTGGTATTTATTTGGTCGGTCAGAGCATAGGGATAATATATGACATGACTATTAACCCTTGTTTCATGGTAGTATTTAAGAATGGCAGCTGAGAACGTTAATAATGGAGTAAATCAGACCGTGGAGACACCTTTGATCACCACCCAGGGGAACGTGCAACAGGAAGGCAATATTCCTCCTGTAAACAACGCTACCGAGCAAACGATGAATGATGGAATGTTTAGGATCTTTTTGCAGTTCATGCAAAATCAGACGAGGGAGACTCGTGTGCAGAATACGGGTGGAAATGATAACGCGCGGTTTGTCACAGCTAAGCAGTTCAAAGAATTGGGACCACCAGAATTTAAGGGAAAGCCGGATCCGATCATGGCGGAAACGTGGGTCAAGCAAATTACCAAGATATTCGATGTCTTGGGATGCACGGAGGAACAGAAGGTTCCATTCGCCACCTTTATGTTCCGCGGTGAGGCAGACTACTGGTGGGAGTCTGTGAAGCGTACCCAGCCTGACGCACTCAACATGTCCTGGGAAACATTTCAAAAACTGTTCAATGACAAGTACTTTTCTGAAAGTATTCGTCATATGAAGGAGGTGGAGTTTATCAGACTGGAACAAAACAACATGACGGTGTCCCAGTACGAGGCGAAGTTTACAGAGTTATCCAGGTTTGCACCTCATTTGGTCGAAAATGAGGAATGAATGACAAGGATGTTTCTGAGAGGTCTAAAACCCGAGATTCGGCAATATCTTATCTCTCATAAATTTTCTTTATATTCAGATGTTGTAAATAGGGCTCAATTATTAGAGCGAGATAATGAGTATGTGCAACCGAGGGACCACAACCAGGGTCATACCGGTGGCGGCAGTCATCGAAGCAATGAAAATCAGCAGGGAGGAAAACATTCGGACAAAAGCGGTAACCACTCTGGTGGTAATCGTAGTCGTGATAATAAAAGGAGCGAGTCGGGAGGAGATTTCAAGAAGAGAAGGTACAACAATGATAACGTGAAGACGTCAGCACGAACATCAACTGTTTCTAGGGGAGGAGAACGACCACCGGTCGTATGTTACAAATGTGGGAAAGAGGGACATATCAGCCCAAACTGCCCACAACAGTCCAAGGTATGTTATAACTGTGGAAAGGAGGGTCATATAGCTCGAGAGTGTTCTGTAGCAAAACCAAGTTCAGCGGGGATGGTGACTCCAAAAGCTGTCCCGGATAAGTCGAAATCAGCGGTTCCTGGAAGGGCGTTTGTAGTTACTGGCCAAAACGCGAGAAACCCGAACGAGGTGATCACGGGTAAGCTAATCTTGAATTCTTGCGAAGTTTATACTTTACTAGATACCGGTTCTACCCATTCTTTTATCTCTCCTTCTTGTGCTCAACGTTTAAACTTGACTCCGGAGAAATTGGACTTTAACTTATCTGTTGAAACTCCGTTGGGTGAAACCTTCGTTACATCTACAGTTTATAAATCTTGCATGATCCAAGTTGGCACTATCTCATTACCTATTGATCTTATCTCTTTAAAGATACTTGCTTTTGATGTGATTTTAGGAATTGATTGGTTAACCACTCATCATACTAAAATTGATTGTTTTCGTAAGGTTGTTAGTTTTCATATTCCTAACCAACCTGTCATACGAATTCAAACCACTAAACCACTAAAATCAGTCACTGTCATATCAAGCCACAAAGCTATTCGTTTATTAAAAAATGGATGTCAAGCTTTCTTAGCCATGTTATGGACTTGAACAAAAATACGTCAGATTTGAATGATATTTCTGTTATTAGTAAATTTCCTGACGTATTTCCTAAAAAAATTATTGGCTTACTCCCAAAGTGTGATATTGAATTTTGTATCGACTTTGAACCTGGTACAAAACCCATTTATAAAATCTCATATTGAATGGCTCCTATTGAACTTCAGGAGTTAAAAACCCAACTATAGAAGTTGATAACCGAGCCTCTATCTGGTGACTTCCTTTGTGGAATACACCGAAGCCAGACTCTCTGTAGGGGACGCCATATTCGTGCGGTAGTAAACTGATAGGTGTCATTGTGACGTACTATCCAAGATTGGGATATGAGTCACAGTTGAGAGCAACCTAAGTCAGTAATCGAAGTACGTAGCTTTCTAGGCTAAGCTAGTTATTATCGGAGATTTGTAGAAGAATTTTCTCGAATCGCTACTCCGTTAACTCAGCTGACTCGGAAAGATACAAAATTCGTATGGAGTGAGGAATGCGAGAAGAGTTTCCAAGAACTCAAGAGGAGACTCATTTCGGCACCTGTTCTGACAATACCATCTGGTTCGGATGGATTTGTTATCTACAGCGATGCTTCAGGCAAAGGGTTAGGATGTGTTCTCATGCAACATAGAAAAGTCATAGCCTATGCCTCGCGACAACTCAAAGAATATGAGAGGAATTATCCTACTCATGATTTGGAGTTGGCAGCAGTCGTTTTTGCGTTGAAGATCTGGAGACACTACCTGTATGGGGAGAAAGTGGAGATCTATACAGATCATAAAAGCCTAAAAATATTTCTTCACCCAAAAGGAATTCAACATGCGGCAGCGACGTTGGCTCGAGCTGTTGAAAGATTACGATCATACCATCCAATATCATCCTGGAAAAGCAAACGTAGTAGCTGACGCATTGAGTAGAAGATCATATGCTGGTACGAGTGCAATGTTGTTAACACAAAGGCCCATTTTGTATGACTTACAAAGGATGGAGAGAGAGATGAAGGCTCCAAGTACCCACATGATGATATCAAATATACGAGTAGAACCGACTTTAATCGATAAAGTTAAAGCTGCTCAAGCTACGAACATGGAGCTGATGCGTATGAAGAAGAAAGTGCAAGAAGGTGCTATTCCAGAAGCTAGAATCGATGAAGAAGGAATACTTCGAGTCAACTCCAGACTTTGTGTTCCTAACGATTTTGACTTGAAGCATAGAATAATGATGGAGGCACACAACACACCGTTTGCAATCCATCCTGGGAGTACCAAAATGTATCACGATCTTCGACATACATTTTGGTGGAGCAATATGAAAAGAGAGATCGCGGAGTTTATCTCGAGGTGTTTAACTTGTCAACATGTAAAGGCATAGCATCAAGTGCCAAAGGGTCCATTGCAACCACTTGAGATCCCGAAATGGAAGTGGGAACACATTACTATGGATTTTGTTACGGGTCTTCCCAAGGTTTCTCAAGGCATAGATGCGATTTGGGTTATTATTGATAGATTAACCAAGTCCGCTCATTTCTTACCGATACGTGAGACTTATTCCCTTGAACGTCTTGCTAGTATGTACGTGAACGAGATTGTGAGATTGCATGGCATGCCAGTATCCATAGTTTCGGATCGTGACCCAAGATTCACTTCACGATTTTGGGTTAGCTTGCAGAAAGCTATGGGCACGGATTTACGATTCAGTTCGGCATACCATCCTCAAACGGACGGACAATCAGAGAGGACTATTCAAACTCTTGAAGATCTATTAAGACTTTGTGTCCTAGATCTCAAAGGGAGTTGGGATAAGTACCTACCATTGGTGGAATTCTCCTACAACAACAGTTATCAGGCGAGCATAGGTGTGGCTCTATTCGAGGCGTTGTATGGAAGAAAATGTCGTTCTCCAGTATGCTGGGACGAGGTGAGTGAAGCAACATTGTTGGGACCAGAGTTGGTACGCATTACTACAGAGAAGATCCAAACAATTTGACAACGTATACAAACGGCACAAGATCGACAAAAGAGTTATGCGGATCTTCATCGGAAGGACGTGGAATTTAATATTGGGGATTATGTATTATTACGTGTTGCACCATGGAAGGGAGTTACAAGATTTAGGAAGAGAGGAAAGCTCAATCCAAGATTTATTGGTCCATTTGAGATTCTTGAGCGAATAGGAAATGTGGCATATAGACTCGCATTACCTCCAAGCATGTCTCGTGTTCATAATGTTTTTCACATATCTATGCTTCGTAAATATGTTAAAGACCCGAACCACATTATTGAGTTAGAACCAGACGAGATAGCTGAAGATTTAACGTACGAGGAGGTACCTGTTAAGATTTTAGATAGGAAAGAGCATGTCCTACGCACGAAGGTTATACCACAAGTTAAGGTTTTGTGGAGAAACCATGCTATTGAAGAAATGACCTGGGAGTTGGAATCAGAAATGAAAGCGAGGTATCCTCACCTTTTTGAAACATCAGGTACGTACGTCAATTTCGAGGACAAAATTTCATAAGGAGGGGAGGTTGTAAGACCCCAATTTATTAATGAATAAAATCAAATTTTCTCTAAATATTATTGTGAATAATAAGGGGCTAATTTGATACAATACTTTGGTTATGGGTGAAATGTGCAAATTTTGCAAAATAAGCAAGTGGTTATAAAATATTCATTTTGTCGGGAAATATTCGTTTGGTCGTAGAATATTCTTGTTGTCGGGGAATATTCGTACGACGGCGCAGCCTTGTGTGGTTCCCATAACGGAAAGCGATTGGATGAAGAAAATGACAAGTATAAGTTATTTATAAATAACGGCGTAGTTGTTACCGTTAATACTGTTGGAATACCCGGTGATTAAAATACAGTAGCACACGGTATTGCACCAATTATTGATTCTTACGTAAGAAGGCACTACTCAATAATTGTTACAGTAGTTATTGTTCAATATTTTATTTTATTGATTCAATAATTGTTGCATTGATATTTTATATTATTATTGTTTCAATAATTGTTGCTGCACAGTATTTTCCATTATCAGATCAATAATTCATATTATTTGAATAATATTATTAGATAACATTATTGGCAATGTCTAGAAAGTTCTGTCTAAGGAGAGGTTTGGTCATCTAATTGCGCGCCAGTAAGGAGAAATCCTTATTGGAAAGCCCCCTCTTTCCTGGGAACGGCCTGGTTGTCATAAATGTGATTCTGTAATATTATTTGTGAATAATTAATTATTGATTCATATGATAAGGAAATATTTATTTTATGGATATAAATGTTGGGTATATTTATTGTGGTTAAAAATGAAGGAGTTAATGTTGAGGTTTTTATCCGTATTTTTGTCGGAATGGAGGTATTAAAAAATCAGGGTTTTTGAGATATTTTGCGGGGGTTATAATTTTTAATCCGACCGTTGGATCGTGGTAATTTTTGGATATGTTATACATATATAAGTTGAGTATATGCCCACAAATTTTGAACCGTTAAAAATGAACGTATGATTTATTATGAATTTTACAAGATGACTGGTTCAGAAATTGTTGAATTTTCGGAGTTTATCATTTTGATGGAAAATTCTAGAATTGGTGGGCCCCACTTGTGGTTGGTGAAGAAATATGCTGAATTATATTTCAAATGTGGTGGGTGGGAATAGTAGCAGGTAAAGCCATCAGGTTGCATGTCAAACCTACTAAAATTTTCCTATAAATAGAGGGCTAAATTAGAATTAAAAATCACACCAGAAACAAGTTTTCTCTCTTTCTCTCTCTAGATTATTGAGTTTATTTTGTGAGTATTTAGATACTTTGAGAGTTTCTATTCATCAGAGTAAGTTTCTTTCAGCCTTATACCGGTATTCCGACCAGAAGTACTGATATCTTGAGGTAAGGGATATTATTTTCTTCTTAAATGATATTATTTTCTTCAATATCATTATGCTGAAATATTGATATGAGTTTTTATCAAATTTAGAACTTTTTGTGTCGGGATTACTATTCACGTATACGTTACTATTCACGTATACGGCACTATTCACGAATACGGCACTATTCACCAAAAAATAAAATTTTCCCTTTTTGTCCAAGATGTCTATTATGGTTACTATCTTTGATTGTATCCATGTTTTGATCTTTATTTTTGAATTCTGCTTCACAATTTATTATTATGAAGTATTATTGATCTTGGATAAACTGTTATACGAATCCCTAATATTTGTCCTTCTGTCTCACTGGATTCGTTCTCTTTAAGATATTTTTCATCATCCTCAGTCCTAAATGATGATATTAATGAATATCTTTGGCCTGTAGTGCAAAGATGTATGATTACTTGATGAATATCTTTGGCCTGTAGTGCAAAGATGAACAGGTGTTGAGATGAACATGACTGACAGGTGATACAAATGAATATCTTTGGCCTGTAGTGCAAAGATGAATATTTGGATAAAGATGATTATTAATTGATGTTACAGGGATAAAATATTGATGATGGACTTTTAAATCTTAGAAGATAGTAGAATTCTTTCTCTACTTGACTCTTCTAATGGTTTGTTGTTTTCGCTGCAGTTGTTGATCTAAAACTTGTTGTCGATTATATTCTATCAGATTTTTCCCTGTTGAAGACTAACGATAATTTGTTTGTATATTATCTTAGTCATAATATTCTTTACTGGGCTAGTTGAGCTCACCCTTTTCCTTTTTGTTCCATTTTTCTTCTCAGGAGGTGAGAACATAGCAGGATCTAGTCGGGGTATGGAGTGATGGTTCTAGAAAGATGTTTTAGCAGTCCTCACTATTTCTGTAAAATAGTGTTTGAATAATTATAATGAGGATTTATTTGAGTGTGGATATTGTCTAGAAGACAATATTTGTATTTAAACTCACAGTATGTGTTGTCGTATTTTGCACGATAATTGTATTATTGAAGTTGTAGTTTGCTTTCTGTACCATGTATTTGGCGACTCAGAATGGGTGTTGTATACCTATTTTGGGGGTGTCACAGTAATTACTATTGACGACGGTAATTACTATTGACGAAGAGACTCTTAGATGATGACATATGGCCCCCCATAAAAATAACCAAACTTACCACAACGTCTCAATTATTGATTTAATAATATAACATATTATACAGATGATACCATGACAATAATTTAAGTGATATGATGCAACAATTACTGTAGCAATAATTGAGTATAGCTGAGTGACTTCTCACGTAAGTATCAATAATCAATACCGTGTGCTACTATGCAACCACGCGTATTACTGTACTTTTACTACCGGATAGTTCAACAGTTTTAACGATTTTAACAGTAACACCTCAGCCGTTATTTTTATAGAAAGATAATTTTGTCGTTTTCTAACTACGACTATACTTCTGTTGTGGGGTCCACCAATGATTGTGCCGTCGTACGAATATTCTCCGACAAAAAGAATATTCCCCGACCAAACGAATATTTTAAAACAACTTGCTTACTTTGCAAAATTTATAAATAATACCCACAACTATAACATTACTCCATAATATTCAAAATAATATTTATAGAAAAATTCATCTTTATTTATAAAAGTTGGGGTCTTACAGCGATGACCGTCGCTAGAGCCCAAAAAACCGTCGTCATAACCGACTGTGTACTATACAGCTATGTACATATATTTTTCTTTCTCTCTCTCTCTCTCTCTCTATATATATATATATATATATATATTTCAACAGACTATTCCTTCCTGTGATTGCTTTACAATATTTGGTGGTGCCGTATTAAATAATTCTAACTTAGAAGACCAAAAATGTTCATGATAATCAATGCCCAAAATACTAGTACGTTAGTATCCACCGGACGGAATAATTAGATATTATATATTATATATTAAAATAGAATAAGTACTCAGGAAGTTCTGTTTATAAATTAGTATAAAATGAATACTAAAAAAGAACACAAAATCTGCTTTAAGATTGTTAATCCAGTAATAATTATATACTAATTATAAAAACAGAAGTAGAAGATAAACAATTTTATAATAATGACTTACTAGATGCAATTGACAAACTTATAAAACCAAGTCAACTGTTGGACAGTCTCTCCTTAAAGCAGATTTCGTCCTCACTATTGGTGCTTACGCTCACAAGAAGCACTTCAATGGAAGAGTTTCACGAACCAATAATATTTGAATACTCTTTCTAATTTTTAATGAATGAAGAATGAATTGAACTTAAGAACTTGAGAAGGATTGAAGTTGAAGTTATAGTTTTTGGGTAAATTTGGAACCTATTTATAGGTTTCCAAATACCCCTTTGAAGATGTACATCCCTTTGAAAAGATACATTCCTTTGAAAAGATATGTCCATTTGAAAAGGTTACATCCCTTTGAAAAGGTTACATCCCTTTGAAAAGATACATCCATTTAAAAAGGTTACATCCCTTTGAAAATGTATCTTTTCAATTTGAAAAGATATGAACTAAACACAGCCTTTCTAAATGTCACACCCAGTGATTTTATTTAAGATACATCTCTCATTCATTAATATATATATATATATATATATATATATATATATATATATATATATATATATATATATATATCCAACACACAATACATGCACTAAAAGAATTTAAGGGAACACTATTTTCACATGAGTTTTTTTGATATTTTTACATGGTATCCTCTTACATGAAGGTGTTTCTTCTCATGTGAGGAATGACTATGTGGAAATATCAGTTCCCAATAATTTATAATACTCTGTCAGTTTAAAAAAAAACTCCTTTAACTTTGATTTTTGTGGAATTGTGAGTCTAGATATTTTTCATTTTATTGTGTAAAGACACATGTTCGAGTCTATCGATTAACAAGAAGTCAAATTTACACATGTTCGAATCGATCTATACGTTAACAATTAAGAAGTAAAAAATAAGCGCGATTAACAATTTTTAATATTATATTAGTCTAGGGTTTTTTAAAAAAATGGTTTTATCTAGTGAATTTACAAAATTTAAAATTAAGATCGCTATGAGTTGTTTTATTTTTCTAAATGATAATTTATTTTAAAATTTTAAAATTTTGCAAATTTATTTAAAAATAATAATCAAATGATACTCATTTTTTGCGTACTATATGACATTTATTTTACTATTGAAGTGTCACCTATTATCCAATATCCATTAATGTAAAATTTTCATGTACTCTTGACTCTACTCATTCGTTTAAGAAAAAGAAAATTTTCATTTGCAATATTTATTAATTTTAAAAATATTTTTAATTCATATTTAGCTCTATATTTTATCGAGTTTTGAGTTTAATACCAATTAATGGCATGATAAATAAGATCGGGATGCTAAAATTTTAAATGTTATGTTTTATTAATGAGATTCTTTTTTTAAAAAATTGACAAAGCCGAATTTTTGCCAAAAAAATATTGTCGGACTATATAAGAAGCTCATCGTGACCCAACGACCGTAGCTGTCGGAAAAATTTTCGTTGTGAAATTCAGTACATGATTTATAAGGCTTTATTGCTGATTTTTTCTTGAGAATTGTTATTTTTACAAGTAAATTTGATAGTTCCACAAGTTCCTCCTCATATGAATAGTATGTATGGTCTATCTCATGTGAGAGAAAATCTTGTGAAACTATTAAATTTACTTGTGGTCTCTTGTGTTTTTTATATTGAGGAGAATTTCAACCCATGAGTATCTTTTGGACCTATTGACTTTGGTATGGACAAATACCCAGTTGTTCCCTAATTTTAAGGATGATTTATATATTCTATTCAATTTTTAAAAATAATTACAACAATAGTGCACTCATAAAATTTTTACACAACTAATTCACTTTCATATTTATTTACAATGTTAGTGCAATTATGATTCCTTAATTTAAGAAATTAGTATTCAATTAGAATTCTTTAATTTAGGGATTAGTTATACCTATGGTTTCTTCTCTCTCTCCTCATCTATAACAACTGCACTTAGTCATCACCCTTTTTCTTCATTCAACGTATATATATATACCATACCGCAATGCCACTATAGAATTCATATCCTTTCTCATCCCTAACCCCAAATCTTACTCCAGTCCAGGAAAAGAAATTAATATCAAATGAAAAACAATAATAATTCAAAGGGCCCACCACCATCATTGTAAGACCCCAACTTATTAATGAATATAATCAAATTTTCTCTAAATATTATTGTGAATAAGAAGGAGTTAATTTGATATAATACTTTGGTTATGGGTGAAATGTGCAAATTTTGCAAAATAAGCAAGTGGTTATAAAATATTCATTTTGTCGGGGAATATTCGTTTGGTCGTGGAATATTCTTGCTGTCGGGGAATATTCGTACGACGGCGCAGCCTTGTGTGGGCCCCATAACGGAAAGCGATTGGATGAAGAAAACGACAAGTATAAGTTATTTATAAATAACGGCGTAGTTGTTACCGTTAATACTGTTGGAATACCCGGTGATTAAAATACAGTAGCACACGGTATTGCACCAATTATTGATTCTTACGTAAGAAGGCACTACTCAATAATTGTTACAGTAGTTATTGTTCAATATTTTATTTTATTGATTCAATAATTGTTGCGTTGATATTTTATATTATTGTTGTTTCAATAATTGTTGCTGCACAGTATTTTCCTTTATCAGATCAATAATTCATATTATTTGAATAATATTATTAGATAACATTATTGACAATGTCTAGAAAGTTCTGTCTAAGGAGAGGTTTGGTCATCTAATTGCGCGCCAGTAAGGAGAAATCCTTATTGGAAAGCCCCCTCTTTCCTGGGAACGGCCTGGTTGTCATAAATATGATTCTGTAATATTATTTGTGAATAATTAATTATTGATTCATATGATAAGGAAATATTTATTTTATGTGGATATAAATGAGGGATATATTTTTGTGGTTAAAAATGAAGGAGTTAATGTTGAGGTTTTTATCCGTATTTTTGTCGGAATGGAGGTATTAAAAAATCAGGGCTTTTGAGATATTTTGCGGGGGTTATAATTTTTAATCCGACCGTTGGATCGTGGTAATTTTTGGATATGTTATACATATATAAGTTGAGTATATGCCCACAAATTTTGAACCGTTAAAAATGAACGTATGATTTATTATGAATTTTACAAGATGACTGGTTCAGAAATTGTTGAATTTTCGGAATTTATCATTTTGATGGAAAATTCTAGAATTGATGGGCCCCACTTGTGGTTGGTGAAGAAATGTGCTGAATTATATTTCAAATGTGGTGGGTGGGAATAGTAGCAGGTAAAGCCATCAGGTTGCAGGTCAAACCTACTAAAATTTTCCTATAAATAGAGGGCTAAGTTAGAATTGAAAATCACACCAGAAACAAGTTTTCTCTCTTTCTCTCTCTAGATTATTGAGTGTATTTTGTGAGTATTTAGATACCTTGAGAGTTTCTATTCATCAGAGCAAGTTTCTTTCAGCCTTATACCGGTATTCCGACCAGAAGTACTGATATCTTGAGGTAAGGGATATTATTTTCTTCTTAAATGATATTATTTTCTTCAATATCATT
The DNA here is from genome assembly GCA_016801055.1 of Panax notoginseng. Lineage (NCBI taxonomy): Eukaryota > Viridiplantae > Streptophyta > Magnoliopsida > Apiales > Araliaceae > Panax > Panax notoginseng. The sequence continues at coordinate 193,107,877 of CM029019.1, read as the reverse complement.
ATGCTGAAATATTGATATGAGTTTTTATCAAATTTGGAACTTTTTGTGTCGGGGTTACTATTCACGTATACGTTATTATTCACGTATACGGCACTATTCACGAATACGGCACTATTCACCAAAAAATAAAATTTTCCCTTTTTGTCCAAGATGTTTATTATGGTTACTATCTTTGATTGTATCCATGTTTTGATCTTTATTTTTGAATTCTGCTTCACAATTTATTATTATGAAGTATTATTGATCTTGGATAAACTGTTATACGAATTCCTAATATTTGTCCTTCTGTCTCACTGGATTCGTTCTCTTTAAGATATTTTTCATCATCCTCAGTCCTAAATGATGATATTAATGAATATCTTTGGCCTGTAGTGCAAAGATGTATGATTACTTGATGAATATCTTTGGCCTGTAGTGCAAAGATGAACAGGTGTTGAGATGAACATGACTGACAGGTGATACAAATGAATATCTTTGGCCTGTAGTGCAAAGATGAATATTTGGATAAAGATGATTATTAATTGATGTTACAGGGATAAAATATTGATGATGGACTTTTAAATCTTAGAAGATAGTAGAATTCTTTCTCTACTTGACTCTTCTAATGGTTTGCTATTTTCGCTGCAGTTATTGATCTAAAACTTGTTGTCGATTATATTCTATCAGATTTTTCCCTGTTGAATACTAATGATAATTAGTTGTATATTATCTTAGTCATAATATTCTTTACTGGGCTAGTTGAGCTCACCCTTTTCCTTTTTGTTCCATTTTTCTTCTCAGGAGGTGAGAACATAGCAGGATCTAGTCGGGGTATGGAGTGATGGTTCTAGAAAGATGTTTTAGCAGTCCTCACTATTTCTGTAAAATAGTGTTTGAATAATTGTAATGAGGATTTATTCGAGTGTGGATATTGTCTAGAAGACAATATTTGTATTTAAACTCACAATATGTGTTGTCGTATTTTACACGACAATTGTATTATTGAAGTTGTAGTTTGCTTTCTGTACCATGTATTTGGCGACTCAGAATGGGTGTTGTATACCTATATTTGGGGGCGTGACAATCATCATCATAGCTTTGTTTTCACTGCAACTGAAGACTTTCAGGTGATCTCAACTATTCCGTTGTTTATATTCTATCTAAAGCTTCCTCTCTCTTAAACAACGTTAATTATGTATAATTGTATGTAATAAAATAGTTAAAGTGGCTCCAGTCTCACGTGAATTCCTCTTCAAGGTCTCGTATTCTTTTTTTTTTCTTCTACATATTTATGAGTAAACCAACTATATATCTCCAGTAGCTTATCAAAATGAAGGGTCAAAATGGTGGTGGGTATGAAGATTCATTCAGGCGGTGGTGACTGTGGATATGAATACTGGATGATGGTAACCAAACCTTCATACCAAAGTAACCAAACTGTCATATCAAAGTAACCAATCAACCTCAACACTTTAAATATTTTTTTAGTACAGTTGGTTACCAAACCTTCAGATCAAGGTAAGCAAACCTTCGTACCAAGGTAACAAAATCTTCATACCAAAGTAACTAATTCACATCTACACCTGCATTTTTTTCATAGTGCAATTGGTAGCCAAACCTTCAGACCAATGTAACCAATTCAATTTTATTAAGTTACCAATTTTGTTTGAATGTGATGCAGTTGGTAGCTAATCATTCATACAAAAGTAACCATTTTACTATTTATGAGTAACAAAATAGTTATAGTTTTTTTTTTCAGAACATCAAAAGTTACATCTATTTATTTTTAAACTTTTTGTAGGGCGAATCTTCTTTTTATTCTCATTGGCGTTTTGGACAACGGAGATTCGCGGCGGTGTAGCGGCGAAGTATGTGAGGTGTAGCGGCGGACTATTATTTCAAAGTGTATGTGAGGGAGATGAAGATTTGAATTTGAATATTTAAATTTGAATTATTATTTTGAATTTAAATTTATTTTTGTTGTTAGATCCAAATATTTGAATTTGAATTATTAATTATGGTAGTTATTTATCCTTGATTTTAGGTTTCCTTATTAATGTGAATTGTATTATTTTTGTAATATGGGTCCTAATTACACTCTTTTTATAATTATTTGGTTAATACACTTTTCTTGTAATTACTTTCTATTTGTTGTATACTTATGTAAAGAACCCTAATTTTAACTTATAGGATATTTGGTCTTGTCTTTTAAGAATTGAGACTATTAGGCCTGGCCAAAATTATCCTTTTATACCCAGTTGTTCCTTAATTTTAAGAATTCAGACTATTGGTTTATATGTCATAAATACACTTTTTTACACTTTTATTTTATTTTATTTTATTTATTACACATCTAACGATATAAATGTTATTTTTCATAATGATATTAGCAATCAAATTATTGTAATGAATATTATTGTTGTCAATATTTTTGATATTGAATATTGAAGATAATTTAGTGGAAGGTGTGATGGAGAGAAGCTTGGTCCTAACTAACTCCTCCCAATTATAATATTTTTGCCTAATTTTATACAAACATTTTCAATGACCAAATATTTAATAATTCAACACTATTGTGTTCGTTAAATATCGTCATTTATTAATATTTTAATAGTCAAATGTGGATTGGGCAAAATTGATTGATTGATTAGTTTCATTTATTCACAAATTTTAAAATTCGATGAGTTGACTCGGTTGGTATATGAGTTCATTCATTAATTTGTTCTCCCAAAATATGTAAAATTTATTACTTTTCTCGATATTAGGTGATAATAATTTAAATGTGTAAACATTCTCTTGATTTGATTATACGTTGGTGTAATTCGAGATAATTTTTTTACTGTAAATGAGAAAAAAAATAAATGATTAATTTGTTAGTTAGAATATATCAAGGGGACAAAAGCATCCAATAAACACAATTAAACTCTCCCTATTTATGTATGAACTCATCAAATAATGTAAATTATCGTTCTATTTGACAAAATTATGAAGTATTAAATAATATAAATTATAATTTCATTTGACAAAATTTTACATTTTACTATAAACACAAAAGCAAGCAGGGACTACAAGTAAATAATTGTATATTTTTATTTATATTGCACATGTTTAAAATTTTAGAATTATATAATACTTTCAGGTCTGATTCGGTTCCAAAAATAAAAAGATCATTTTTGCGCCAGTCTTGTTCTTCCCTCCTCAATTGTTGAATTGACTTCTTACCAAAATGAACTACAGACATAGACTAATCGCAGCGGCGAAATCCGTCTACGCCGGAGACTCATGCGCCGATGAGTCTCCGGTCAATTGTGTCGACTTCAGTGTTATAGCGACGCTTAAACCTCACCAAGTTGAAGGTGTGTCTTGGCTAATTCGAAAATACCTTCTCGGTGTAAACGTCATCCTAGGTAAACGGTTTCTTCTTAAATTATTCTTCTTCATTGTTTGGCAAAGTATAATAAAGTAGAGTTCTCACGTCCTTGTGACATTTGCTATTGCTGAGGAACCAAACGCAAGTTATAAAAAATTTCAATTTTTTTCAAAATATATAAGCATTTTGGTGATTTTATTGTTTCATTTGATTGCAGGAGACGAGGTATGGTTATTCTTTTTATAGCTGCGAAATTCAGGTCTAATTGAATTGCAGTTTCATTTTATTTATGTGTGCCCTGATTTTGGTCAAAGAGTTGGATTTTATACCAGGAAATGATTACATGAGGAAATTGATCACAGCAGTTGATTTGCAGTTCATAGAGTATGTAGTTGATTACATGAGGAAATTGTCCCAATAATGTCAATCTATAATTTAGCATTTCATAAAATGTGGAAGGGGTGGAGGGATTATGAGGAAGATTTACACATTACAACTATGATTTTCTTTATTTTAAGAGTTTAAATCTCACCTCCATTGTGATGGGCTGATTGAGCATATCAGTCACAAATGTAGCACAATCCATATTCTTTGTAGTTGACAATTGATGGATGGGCTGCTAAAGACCACAATTTAGTGACTTTCTATTGTGCGTAATATGTATTGCTGCAATATTGTTTTTCATTTTGCATTTTTCTTAACCTTCTTTATATAGTTATCTAAGCCTTACCTAGTGCCCTCATGTGCAATTTTGGGAGACACTAGCCGAAGTGAAAATCAAACCCACATCGATGCTTTTAAGTATGCAACCAAAGGAAACCTAGATACACTTTGGCGCTCTAATAATGAACTGTTTATTGGCAGATGGGACTCGGGAAGACCTTGCAAGCTATCTCTTTCCTTAGCTATTTGAAGTATTCTCAAAGGTCCCCTGGGCCATTTTGTGAGTAGGAAAATAATTTTATCTTATTTCGAGGCTTGTACATTTTTCTTTATCAGAAGTTTCCTATATCTTGGTCATTATCACATACTTAGCTTTTGTTATATTATCTTCAGTGGTACTATGCCCTCTCAGCGTTACTGAAGGTTGGCTGTCAGAGGCAGCAAATTTTGCCCCAAAGTTACGACTCCTTAATTATGTTGGAGATAAGGAACACCGACGTTGTTTACGCAGGTATATGTACGAGCATGTAAAGGATCAGGCTGTATCTTCTGATGTAAGTCTCAAATCCTGCATCATGTGTTGAAACAGATGTATGGTCTATATATTGCCAGAATTCTCCTATATTATTTGTTTTAAAGTTTTGATAATGGAATCTTCTATAAATCATATAAACTAAGATCTTTATCATGTGGTTTTGGCATAGCTATTAGGGGAATAACACAGGATTGTAGTCCAAGACAGAATTCCTCTTGAATAGCCAGACTAACTATTCCTCATAGTGAGTAGTTTTTGAGTTTGGTCTAATAACTAGTTTATTATTTTTGGTGTGAAAGGCTTAATCATGAGATGGCTAAATGGAGCTGTAACCTTTTATGCACATCTATGCTTTTCATGCAAGCTTCATCTTGGAAAATCTTCTCTTTCATTAATCATATTTCACATATATGAATCAAAGTAATCCCCAGTAGAAGCAAACCAACCTAAAAGTTCCAAATGTAGAGTTCGGAATTAAGACTAATTAGGTGATGAGCAGATTAGCATTGCTGTTAAGAATCCTTTGGTGGTAACAGGCTCATGAACTGGAATGATTAGGGCTGGGAAGATTTAGTTCCATATCTGATTTGAGGGTATTAATTGCGGATAGATAAGGCAAGAAAGTTGAGAATGAAAAAACTAGCTATTGTACTTAGCAATCATGGGTATCTGAACCTTTCGACTAACCCCACAGATACACGTCCCCTACAAGAGCCGTGCACTGGGAAAGCCAAACATAAATGTCACACCCCCAAATCCGAGTCTCCTTGAACCCCTGATCTAGTGTTGACGATACAACTTCATCTATTAAATCTAATTCTATTAGTTTAACTAGTCTATTACATACATTACATCAATTCTTTACCTCTATCCCTGGATCGCAACATCTCTCCTTAATATTCACTAATATTATACTTGGTAAAAACTTGTTTATTTAAAACTTTACAACATAATCTTATTCCATAATCGTATACTTTACATGGCATAAGGCTTCTATTTATAGGCAAGCAAGACCTAGGGCATAAGGGTCATCTAACCACAACCAACCAAAGTGGCCAACACCACAAGCAATAAATGAGGCCACATCTTCTCTTAAAACAAGCCAACACCACAAGCAAATTAATAAGCAACATCTCACCATCCTAGGCTTGACAACACATTAAAGCAAGCAAAAGCCAAATTGATGACTAACTTTTCAAAGCAAGTAACAATACTTACAAGTTTGTAACTATTACATACTTTCATAATGGCCAAAAAGCCCTCACTTTCTCTACACCCTAACCAAATTCCACATAGTTTGGTTAATCCAACTTAGTTTACTTTCTAGTTAGGTTTCCTAACTAATTCGGTTAGTCAAAAGTGTTGACTTTCTCAAAGTTGACTTTATGTTTTATGAATAGTGATTTAGCGTTTTTATGAATAGTGATTTCCTAGTTAAGTTTTACAAAAAAAATTCTGTAGTTATACTTGTAATGAAACCATACACATTCAATCACATAATACATAATTTCAATCACAAAAACATCCTTTATTAATCATATAAGATTACATTAAAAGTCTTATAAGGATTTGGAATATTACAATAAGCTTTTGTGTATCCCTTGGCAAGGTTTGATCATGTGACCTCTCCCTTATTATAGTAGAGCACATGCAATTGAGCCAACCCCTTGGGGTTAACTAGCCATTGTACTTGGTTCCCATATGGTAACTACTAGGTGACACATCGGAAGACATATATAGAATAAAAACAATCATAGGACTCATTTATGTAACTTTGCAATATCAAGAATTCACAAAGTTGGATAAATTGACTATAAGTAGCTACAATGTTTATAAAATCTGAGTAATAAGAGTTATTTTTTTCATAATAATAACCCTAAAAGACTATTTATACTACCTAAACCCTAAAAATAAATAAAATCCAATAAACTTAAAAAGTAAGCCCAAAACATAAACGGTCCCAGATAATTAAACCTACCTGACTACTAATTAATAAATAAAAATTCATTAAATATTTAATTATCCATAAATACCAAAACATAAATTATATCAAATCTTGACAGATAACTCTTCCCGTGTCATTCCTTTTTTCTTGGAGAAAATTCGACCTCGAATTTTAAAATGAAGTAGTATCAAGCACCAACAGTTAGACATTCGAGAATTTTTTTGTAAATAATTCTAAAATAATTAAAGCCTTCATATTAACCTGCACTTGCAACAAATGATTAGGAAAAATTAAATCAAATTTTTTCAAGTTGTCGAACATAGGATTTTGAACAATCTCATGATTAATCTCAATTTCTACGCTATTCATATTCTTATGTCTCGCGATGACTCCAAATCACGATTCTCCTCAACCATTAAGCTTGGTTCGTCTTTGACTATAACCGCTTCTTCAACTACATCCTTTGTGTCTTCTACGCTTTATACTAAAACGGACAAATTACATGTCTGAGAAATAAGATTGATGACACTACAATTTTCTTGAAGATTTTCCGTGCATGCTATTAAATTCTTGCAATACCTCCTAACTTCATTAATTAGAAAAGAAATCTCCATTTGACGCTCGTCTCTAACTCTTCTTTTCTCAACTTGATACTGATATTTTAACTTGTCAAGTCTATATTGTGCTTCCTGTAATTCCTCCAAAAGATCATCATATTTGGACAACAAGTTTTTACGATGACGAATATAAATCTCATAATCTAACAAATCACATTCACTCTTAAAAAAATCCATATAATCCCACACTTGCTCAATATGTGCCTTGGTAACTCTAGACATTGTCAATATCAAGATTTAGAGACTATTTTCCAAAGCAAATCTCTAAGGACTATTAAGTTTAGAATAATAGGAGCACCAAACAATGATTCCCAAACTTAAGGAACTCAAATTGAAGAAGTAACTAAACTAGAGGAATCAAATCGTAATTTTTCAAATTAACCATTCACATTACCTTTGTTACGAACTTACGACAAATATGGAAGCAAATTAGAGGATTCCCAATGCGGTTTGCAGAAAATGACGTCAATTCGAATTTGAAACCTTTTATTTTAGTAAACAGAAAATTAAAAGAGATTCGACTAGCTTTAATTAGTCTCCACGATGAACGAACGATTGTTTGCAATCCCCGGATAAGCAGCTTCCTTCGACATCATTCTCCTTCACACTGACATCAAAGTGGGTTGTCTCTAACTTAATCAGTAGAATCGTCCTCCCATACAAACTGACACTGTAGAAGACGGATAGAGAACAGAAACAATCACAGAAACAGAAATTGAATCTATGTAACTTTGCAATCACATGAATTTACAAAGTTGGATAAATTGACTATAAGCAAGCACAATGTTTATAAAATCTAAGTAATAAGAGTTTATTTTCCATAATAATAACCTTAAGAGACTATTTATACTACCTAAACCCTAAAAATAAATAAAATTCAATAAACTTAAAAAGTAAGCCTAAAACATAAACGGGCCCAAATAATTAAACCTACCTGACTACTAATTAATAAATAAAAATACATTAAATATTTAAATTGTCCATCAATACCAAAACATAAATTATATCGAATCTTGACATATAACTCTTCCCGTGTCAGTAGGCCTTGGATTGCATCACACAATCCCTAAAAAATCTTCTAAAACCCCCAAAATTTCAGTAAGCTGATATCCATTGAATTGAAGGCTTTTTATGGACTTTCTAGGGATCATAATACTAGTAGTAACTGAACCCCCCTATCAAAAGGTTAATTGACTTCAACCTCAACACTATGTTCTTACGTGAACACCTATCTACCCATATACTCATAAATTTATCTAATGGGTCACATGACCAGAAAAATCAGAGTCCCCCAAACTACTCTTAAGTAAATATAAGAAAGAAAGTAAAATCAAAATAAATTTACAGACACCTAATATAAGACTTTGTTGGACTTAAAAAGCTTTTTCAAAATATACTCTTCTTTGACGTCTTATGAGCTGCATGATGTCCTTGTTTCTCTTTTTATGAAATTATACATTACCCTTATGGTTGGTTAAATCATTCAGGTACCTTCGTTACCTTTTGATGTGTTGTTGACTACATATGATATAGCATTGATGGATCAGGATTTTCTCTCTCAAATTCAGTGGTATTATGCAATAATTGATGAAGCACAAAGACTCAAAAATCCTTCCAGTGTATGTTCAGGATACCTCAAATTGTTATATTGATATGTATTTCTTATATACTACACATTGACCTTCATTATTTTGCACACAGTGATATTATGACTGCAATTTTATGGTACATAAAAATGTGCATTATTGGCCAAAATCAGATTCAATCTGAGTCTTCCACTCCGATTACAGCCTTCTAACTGTTGTTTAACAGGTCCTGTATAATGTCCTCAGAGAGCGTTTTGTCATGCCCAGACGATTACTGATGACTGGCACACCTATTCAGAACAACCTTACTGAACTTTGGGCTTTGATGCATTTTTGTATGCCTGCAAGCTTTGGGACGCTGGAGCAATTTCTTTCTACATTCAAGGAAGCTGGAGATCCATCATCTGGTAATAGTTTTCTTGCCATTATTCCATTCTAAGCATTAGCTTGTGCATATGCTGAAATTTCTAAATGCTTGAATGTTGTACAGAAGTTCAGTCACACAAACACACACATTATAGTTTTAGTAGGTTGGTTGTCAATTGTTACCAAATAAGCATGAATAATTTGCAAATAATCACGCGAATGTTTTTTAAACTCACATTCGAAATCTGATCTGTCATTTTTCAATGATCATGTGTACTCCATGTCATCAATGATATAGTGAATGTAACATTCGATATTGAACAACTTAAGCCTTGAAATCATACGTGTCAACTCTTTGTTGTCTACTTCACTCATTTCCAATTTGATTTGAATTGGATGCTTCAACATGCACTACTAGGTGACTGTTTATCTTAAGTTTCTCTTTGCATATGGGGAAGGAATTTTCTTTTTAGATAAAAGAAGAAACTTTAATGAAAAGAGAAGAGAGACATCTGGGGTAGATAAGAATTTAACCAAGCATAGCAAAAACAAAAATGGAAATTACAAGTTTTCAATGAAGGACTCCCCCTTCCCCCTCAAATCCCTATCAATATCATCAACAGCTAAACTCAAAATGCCTCTATAACAGAAGGTCCAGAGGGAAGCTAAATGTCTCCCAAAGAAAATGAGTAGCTACACCTATTAAAAAAGAAACATAAAATAATGAGTAGCAAGACAGGAAGTTCTGAAATTCCTTGCATTTTTCCTGGTGCAAATGCCTCTGGAGGATACCAAAGCATGCACTGATGCACACCACTACAAATCTTCCCATCCTTCCTGCTACCAAACCCTTAAAATCTATCTTCGAAGAAAATGGTCTGGGAGGAAGAACACACCTAGGACTCCCTTAAAAAAAACTGAACAAAGAACACCATAACCTCCTCAAAACTTGGCAGTGAAGAATGATATGAGCATAAGAGGCCCATGACTACCAGTTTCTGGGGGTTTCCCATCACAGGTGATACCGCTAGACCAGCAGGGGTTGGTAGTCTGAATGTCACACTTGATTTGCTACAATGCATGATTGACTTCATCAGAACTGATTGTAGTTACGCAACAGTGTTTGGCTGTGAGTATGTTGTGGCTTTGAGCAGCAAAGAGCATTGTTAGCACTCTGCTGTTATGAAATCGCTTTTTGATTCAAGTGGTGAGGATTTATGAAGTTAAGATGCCATGCAGTATGTGTAAACGCAATTTAGTTATATCCCTTCGTATGATCTAGGGGTAGGGATCTGATTATAACAGAGGCTAACAGTTGAGCTGGCGTATAAGGTGGATTCGTCTTGGTCACACTTGATTTCTTAATACTCTACCCTGGCTCTACAAAATTACTTTGCGTACTGTTGGCTGTTGGGTGTTTTATTATCCCTTTAACTCATAGATATTCCTTCTTGAGTTCAATTCAGTAACAACTCTTCTGATTAAGATATTACTGTAGTGTTTTTGGTGAATGCAATAGGTGATTTAATGAATACACCTACCGACCCACATATTCTATACATGCATGCGTGTATCTCACATATCTTTTGTTGTACTGTTTTTCTTCTTCTTCTCTCATTTCTAATTATTGTTATTGGATTACTAAAGTTGCTTAAATTATACTCCCTCCGTCCCAAATTAATTGTTCAGTTTTGACTTTTTAAAGTCAAATTGACCATTTTTAAAACTAATCTTTTTATTATTTTTGCTAAAATATAGGTGTAGAGATTATAACCAAAAGAAAGTATATACAATTTATTACTAACCCCAATTTTTATAATTTTAGAAATATATTTATATATGCTTAATTATTAATTCTAAAAATAGTCAATTTGACTTAAAAAAATCATAACTGAGCAATTAATTTGGGACGGAGGGAGTAGTTTATTATAGTCCCACATATCTATGCTATGTGTCCTAGTAGCTAATGAATTTTCTTAAAGTAAAAATTTGTTTGAAGTCCATTATAACAAATTTGAATGCCTTTTCTAAGCAGGTCATAATGCAGCAAAAGTTAAGGAACAATTCAAAATCTTAAAATATATTTTGGGAGCATTTATGCTGCGACGAACAAAATCTATGCTTATGGAGTCGGGATCTCTTGTGCTGCCACCTCTTACTGAGATCATTCTGTTAGTTCATCAGCACGGTTATCTTTTGAACATTCAATTTGCATCATGTGTCAGTGCAGCAAATTGAATATATAAAAACTCGGTTTCCTCAAATCTTAGTCATTTAAGCTGGATATTTCTTGCTATTTACTTGTCTTCTAAACACTTTTTGGAAAATCTATTTTGTTGGTTACAAGAAGTGGACAAACAGATTATATTTGTTTTCTTCTTTCTGTTAATAGGATGGCGCCCTTGGTGACCTTGCAGAAGAAAGTCTATATATCAATATTAAGGAAGGAGCTGCCAAGGCTTGTAGCACTCTCTTCTGGAGCTTCTAATCATCAGTCCCTACAGAATATTGTATGTGAATTTCTTCTACATTGAGGCACATCACTTTTTGGATTGTACATGATAACCCCAGATGTGCTTTGTTTCCTCTGAAAGTAATACTCCAGAAACTATGGATGTAGGCATACACCGCGTGTCTTTCTTTGCTTCTCTTTGGGTCATGCTTTAATAGATTTTTGAGAAATATATTGGCAGATCTTCATAGATATTGGTGGGCAGTTCTCCACTAACACAAAAATTTATTTTTTTCTTCCACTTATTATCTTTGATTTCTTTTGAGTTTTTTGAGTGAATTCCTTGTCCACCACGTGTTGTAATTTCTTCTCTCTTCATCTGTAAAATCTTCTATCTTTTGTCTAAAAAAGTAAACATCCAGATGTCCATTGTTCCCCACCATAAGAATATATAATTAAGTTGTTGCCACTCTTTGAAGTTTTGAATATATCAGTTCAACCTCTATCTAAGTGAGTGTATGAAAGTTCTGTTACAGCTAAACATTCATTTAAGGTCTGGATGTGCATTTGTTTTCGAGGAATGTAAATCACAACTTTCAGGCACAAAAGTTACAAAACTAACATTCATTCTTCTGGTGTTTGCGGTTGTATAGAAGTAATAGCACCTGATCTCCAAGGATTTCTTTTTTTGTTAGACTAGAACTTTATTTAAGCTTTAATTTCTTTATTTATTTAACTTTTGAAATGAAACTAACATCTCAACTAGAACCTACCATGTTGGGATTTTTTTGTTTGTGATATACATGCATCATGGCAGTCGCTTCCAAATTAATTTTTAGGGTAAAAATTGCTTTTGTAACTAGCCTGAAAAGGGGGTTGACCAGGAAATGGGTTTTTGGGAATTTGATAGTTTAATCTTGTTTGCTTTTTGTACTAATTTTGTTTCTTCTATCCAGGTAATGCAACTACGAAAAACTTGTAGTCATCCTTACCTTTTTCCTGGTATCGAGCCTGAACCATATGAAGAGGGTGAACACTTAATTCAGGTATCCAAATCCTCATGTTTTTGTTGTATTAGTTAGTTTCAATTTATTTGACTCAAAAATTATGCTTCCGTATTTTTTTTACCTACCAAAACGGAGGAATAGAAACCTTTCCCAGTTATGGATTGGCTAATCTTTGTACGTCTACTTATTGTTGGATCTGCATTTTGATAACTTGTTATGAATTCTGCCACATACTTGTGATAGTTTCTTTTATTCGTTTATGACTTCTCGTCAGGCTAGTGGTAAACTCTTAATATTGGATCAGCTACTTCGCAAGCTACATGATTCTGGACATCGTGTTCTTCTGTTTGCTCAGATGACCCATACCCTTGACATATTGCAGGTTATTTAAATTTTTTTCCTCTAATTAATATGGAAGCATTCTACCGTTTGGTTGATTCCAAGTGTTAGAAAAATCTAAAGTATTTTTTACTGAGATGTAGGATTTTTTGGAGTTGAGAAAATATTCGTACGAGCGTCTTGATGGTTCAATTCGGGCCGAGGAGCGATTTGCTGCAATTAGAAGTTTTAGTGGACGAGTAGCTAAAGGAGATCTTAATTCTGAAGCTGATATAAACAGTGCATTTGTTTTTATGATTTCTACGAGAGCTGGGGGAGTTGGCTTAAATCTTGTGGCTGCTGATACAGTGAGCATTCTCCATATCTGACATAATTTTGTTGTTACTTTTACCTGAACAGCTGTCGTAATCTTGTGGCTTAAATTTTGTTGTTACTTTTAAATGGTTCCTATGAAATTAATGCAACTTATCTGTATTTTGTAATAGTATATGCCAACAGTTCAAGGAACAGTATATTGGTACAGTACTTTCGTGTACATTATATTACGATGTTATTTTAGATAAAAATTACTATGATATTTCTTTTTTCATTTTATTTATAATTTCTCCTGTATTGGACTTCCTTGGTTGGGAGAAACTTATCCTTGAGTTTTTATTGCAGTCCACAATTTATTGGAAGTCAAATTAATTATAGCCAAAATTCTTTTATGCATGAAAACTCTAAATACAAGATAGAATCAATCTTTTTCGAAAAACATGGCAGTTTACGAATAGCTTATTGAAGTTGATCCCACACAAGTACTGTAACTTTCTTCTGTTTATGATCAAGTTCGTCAAATTTTCAGTAAACTACATCTTCCTTAGCTAAATCGGGTAGTAAAATTCTTAAATCCTAGCCTCCTTTTTTAATTTTTTTTCAAGGAATCAAGATTTTCTGCATGGTTATAAGAGTCAGACAAACTGACCAACTCCAGTGAAATAATAACTACCAACTCCAGTAAATCATAGTAAGTGTTTTATTTTCTTTACTTTTATAAAGTTAGTAACAACATGAAAGAATAATTATTTGTTTTCTATATTCTTTTCTTTTCTATCCTAATTTAAGTTTTCCGTTCTTTTCTTTCTTGTCCAAAACTCATAACATAAGTGTATGAAGTCTCGAGTGAATGATGAAATAATGACTTGGTGTCTTGACATTTTGTATTGGATGTTATGTTCACTGGTAGATTTTTGAATCTTGAATATGATGATGGAAATAAGTATACATATACATATACGTATACACACACATATATACATGGTCTAAGGTGTCCGCAACTTGTCTGTTTCCTAGCTATTTTAAATATTTATTCTTCGCGTGTTCGCAGCTTCTTAAAGAGGGTTAGAAAATTGTACAGAACTGTAATTTAAGAGATCATGTTGGTGTCCTCTCAAAAGTTTCTTCTGAGTACAAATCTAATACAGTAATACTCTTCATTCTTTGTATTTATGATTTATCTGTATGTTCCATTCGTGGGCCATCACTTGTACTTCCGGCTTTTTGAGAGGACGTGTGTGTGTGTAGGAGTGTTGGCGGCTGGTTTCGCTCCACTTATCGTTTTAGTTGTGTAACTAATTATAATAATCTACTTCCACTGCAGGTGATATTTTATGAGCAAGACTGGAACCCCCAGGTGGACAGGCAGGCTCTGCAGCGTGCTCACCGGATTGGTCAAATGAATCATGTTTTGACTATAAATTTAGTTACTGGACGAACAATTGAGGAGGTGAGGTACACTGAATTGACTTTCACAGTTGAAAGGTATTTTGCTTATAGTTAAATTTTAATATTGATATAGGTTATTATGCGTAGAGCAGAGAGGAAGTTGCAGCTGAGTCATAATGTTGTAGGTGAGGATGTTATGGATCGTGAGGGAAAAGAAATAACTGGAGCTGAAGTTGGAGACTTGCGATCTGTCATATTTGGGCTACAGAGGTTTGATCCGACAGAGATGAGCAATGAAAATTCAGATGAACCAAATACGTCAGAACTGAATGCTACAGTTGAAAAGATACTTGCATTTCGACATGGACAAATATTGGACAAGGATAACAAGAAGCTGGAGATCAATCCAAAGGATATATCAGATGGACGTGATCTCAGTCCATCGTCTGTCACTTTTGATCCGGGTCTTGATGAAGCATCATACTTATCTTGGGTCGAGAAGTTCAAGGATGCATCACAAGCAACTAACAATCCTGTCCTGGAGTTGGAAAACAGGAGAAGCTTACCTGAAGAGAGGCATCTCAAAGCTGAGGCTGCAAAGAAGAAATCAGAGGATAAGAAATTGGCCAAGTGGGAAGCTCTTGGATACAGATCATTGTCAGTCAAGGATCCTGTTTGCCCTGCAGATATAGATATTATGTCAGATTCTGGTTCTGTTCAGTTTGTTTATGGGGACTGTACACAACCGTCGAAAGTTTGTCCATCAGAGCCTACAATCATATTCAGGTAACTAGCTTCCCAGATTGCTTGTGCATCATCTTTGCTTCTTTATTTGGTTCGTCTCTTCATGTGCTAGCAGGGCTTTCTTGAGTTGTGTTAAGCATGACGCACATTGTTGGGCTCATTAGGTTAAGCTTTTAGAGCAATTGGTAACTTGATGTGATGTCAAAACGTTCAATGAGTTACTTGAGCTTGTTTGTTTTTCTAGATACGATGCTTTTAAATTAATCTTATTCAAATGTACGTGTACATGAAGAATGCATGCTCAAATTATTCATCAGCAATATCACTTTTTTGTGCAGTTGTGTTGATGATTCTGGAACCTGGGGCCATGGGCGTCTGTTTGATGCTCTGGCCAAACTCTCAGCAAGTATCCCCAGTGCATATGAACAAGCTTCTGAAGTTGGGGATCTTCATCTGGGTGATCTCCATCTTATAGAAATTGCAGGTGAGCATCTTACCATGTGCTATTCAAACTTCATAACTTGTTGTCTAAAGTCTCTTTGCTTTTTATTTAATTTTTAAGTTAGGATGATTATCATAGTGGATCAGTAGAGGAGACTAAAAAATTTAGTAAAGACATACAAGCAAGACACTCATCATGCCTTGTTGTCTAAAGTGGCTCTTCTTTCCTCTTTTGTTGTTTAGAACTTTAGTTATAATCTTTTCCTTTCATTTATTCTTGTTTTTATTATTACTTCTGAAACCAACTGTGCACGTGCAGAGGACCATAATGAACAGAGTAAAAATGGTAATACTCCTCAGTGGGTGGCTCTGGCCGTTGTGCAATCTTACAATCCTAGGCGTAAAGTTCCTCGGAGCAATATATCTATGTCTGATTTGGAGCAATGCCTATCAAAAGCATCATTTTCCGCTGCTCAAAACTCTGGTATTTTTAGAATTCTTAACTTATCAGAAAGTTTGCGCATCTTTTTTTCTATTGATCTGGGAAACAAATCAAACAATGTTCACTTTCTTGCTTTTAGTATGTGTATTTCTTTCAAAATAAATAATTTATGGATCTTTCCCACATTCTTTATTTATCTTAATTTGTTGACTTTGTTTCTGTAGCACCTTATGTAGTTGTGTATGGAATTCCATTGCTGAATTTAGAACCACTTGAATAGTGATAATAGTCTCAACATATACATGTAATATGTTTGTTGTAAGACGCTGAAAAACCTGTTTCTTCCTCTCTGTATCCGGGGCTTATGAGAACATTCTCATCCATTTAATCACTCAAAATATTACACTTTTTTTTTTCTTATTGTTTTTCCGCGTACATTTGCAACTACCTAACATCTTTGTATTTCTTTAACGAAGCTTCAATCCACATGCCACGAATTGGATATCAAGATGGATCAGATCGATCAGAATGGTATACTGTCGAACGACTTTTACGAAAGTATGCTGCCATATATGGTGTAAAGATATTTGTGTAAGCCTCTCCCTCTTCTTGTGTAAATAATGATATAATTTCCAACTAACTAGAAAGATTACTGTATATGAATCCCATTGGAAAAGTTCGCAGAGGGCTGCTGAGCACTCTTAGACTAGGTGTAACTAGATTGATATTATCCACATCTCACATAACTACATATGCAGACGGTAATACTCATGCATATGAGTTTGAATTTCGTAATGATGTTATTTTATTTTTCGCAGGTATTATTTTCGGCGTTCTGCTTGAGGGAAAGTGATGTTGATATTCCTGTATGTTGAAGGATGCATGTCATTTTGACTTTCTGCCCTAGGTTTGCCTGTTCACAGGGCATATGTTAGTGCTGAAGAGAGTGTACTGTGCAGTAAAATCTGTATCAAGGTAGAGATATATATTGCTCAGTTGTTTTTTCATATTTGCGGAAAAATATTCAATACCCTCTTTCGTTTTCCAGGTTTATGTAGTAAAAACAACTATGAGATAGGCCGTTGGTATTGGTAGAGTAAATATACATTTAACGATAGAACACGATCATTACCGTGAATGCATCGCCTCGAGGATGAACATTTCCGTGTTCATTTTCTTTGGTTTCATTTTCCCCATCTATGTTTTTTTTTCCTTCAGAAATATAATCAGAGCATTAAGAATCATATAAATAGTAAATTAAGTTATACTCATATGTACATACCAGAAACATTCACTCCCACAGGGTCACATGGAATATGTATAAACTTTTCAACACTAGCAGTTTCAGAATTTCATAGTTTTTGCAAATTCCTTGTGATCCTCCAGGAATGACTGTTTCAGTTGGTATACACGTATATAAGTAAAACTTAATTTACATTTATACGACTTTTAAATATTTTGTTCACCTCCTTAACAAAATTAATTAGGCTCCCGAGGGACTAGTCTTATATAGAGTTTTATAAAATGCATAGGTCAGATAGTAAGACAAATGAAATAATATATTTATCATATGCATATAATTAAATGCTTCCATGTGTTTTAGGAATTACAATCTCTCTCTCTCTCTATATATATATATATATGGGAAATGATCCATAACAAGTATTTGCTATGGATGTAAATTAGGTAAATAGCATCATATCCGTCCATTCTATAAATCAATGGCGCAGATCAATAAATAACACTGCCCGTACGCCAGACGAAGTAGCGTATGCTAAAACGTCTAATTGACGTACGCTAATTCGTCTAGCGGATCTGTAAAAAATATTTCAGTTCCCAAACTACCCCCAAGCGATCGCACCGAAAAAGCCAGCCAATAGTCAATCAAACCCATATTACAGAAACGTCAATCATTCCAATATGGTAAGAAATAAAATTACAGAAGGAATCAATTTGGCATATCACAGAAATGGCAATCAAATTACAAAAGGAATCTATTTGGCATATCACAAAAACGACAATCAATCCAATATGATTTCGAGTAGTATCGAGTAGTAAATAATTTACAAACATTATATTATTATCATATTTATTCCTTTTAATATCTTTTAAATATCCCCCCAAAAAAAATAAACGAAGAAAACTGCGCAATTAATCATGCAAGGTTTTGCGGGTCAAAATCAACCTGGTAAGTTTTCAATTATGACTGAAGATATGTTTAATTCAAATTCTTCAAATTCTTCTCATGATAATATTGACATGGATAATATTGGTGTTCATAACATGAACCAATCACATATTAACGTTTCAAAAAGTCCATATGAGGGTCAGATTTTTCTACTATCCAAGAGGCGGAAGGATTTTATAGAACATATGCACGTAGTTGTGGATTTGAAATAAAAATTAGGGCAACTCATAAATATGTTCACTCCAACAATTTGTCCAACCGACTTTTTACATGTAAGAAAGCTAGAAAACCAATTGAAAGAAAAAAACAAGACGTTGATGAAGTTGATGGTAGTAAGGTCAAAAGAAAAAGGGATTCTATAGGTCGGACGTTGTGCAAAGCTAGAATGTTTGTTGTTCACCTAAAGAATGAAGATACCTGGAAAGTTTCAAAAATTGAGCTGTCTCACAATCATGATTTGGTGACTCCGAGCAAGAAAAATTTCATTCAAACACAGAAAAATATAACTCCTGTTGCCCGAAGTTTAATCGGAACTTTCACAAGGGCTGGAGTTGGGCCAAGTAAAATGATGAATGTATTTAGTGAAATAGGAGGTGGGGTGAAAAATGTCGGTTTCAGTGATAAGGATATTCAGAATGTTGTACGAGATATAAGACGTGACACAATAGCTTCAAACGATGCCCAAGCAGCATTGCAATACTTGAAAAATCTCTCGGCGGAAAATCCTCTATTTTTTTACGATATCAAACGAGATGAAGATAATCGCATCAAATGTATCTTGTGGATAGATTATTGATCAATGATTGTTTACAAAAATTTTGGGGATGTAGTAACATTTGATACAACTTATCGAACGAATAAGTATTCTATGCCATTTATTCCGTTCACGGGGGTAAATCATCATTATCATTCCATCTTGTTTCGTTTTGCACTGATTCAGGACGAAATAGAGGATACTTTTGTATGGGTTTTTGAAAGTTGGCTTCAAGCGATGAACAACAAGGCACCGATTACCATTATCACTGATCAGGACAAAGCTATGAGCAATGCGATTGCTAAGGTTCTTCCAGAAACACACCATGCTCTTTGCACATGGCATATTAGCAACAAATTTCCAGAGAAAATTACATACATTGTATGAACAGTACCCAACATTTAAACATGATTTTAACTATTGTGTGTATAAATCTTTGACTGTTGTGAATTTTGAAGAGCGATGTAAAAAGTTGATGATAGATTACGAATTGCATGACCATGATTGGCTGCAATCACTTTATGAGGTTAAGCACAAATGGATCAAGGCGTACACAAAGATTTTTTTTGCAGCAGGAATGACGACTACATCCAGGAGTGAGGGAATGAACAGTTTGTTCGATGAATATGTGAATGCGACAACGAGTATCAAGGAATTTATTGTAAATACAGAAAAAGCACTTGAGAAGCAGGTTATGAGAGAGAGAAAAGCTGACTACGTTACTTGTCATCGGACCCGAAATATGACTCTTGAATCACCATTGGAAACACATGGAGCAAATATTTATACAAAGGAGATGTTCAGACGCTTTCAGATTGAGATAATAAAATCTCATAAGTACGTAATGCAGAAGCTTCAACATCTAATAACATCGGATACAAAGTCGTATGCATTGTGCAAGGCAAGCGACAACGAAAAATCAAATAGGTACGTTACTGTTGTTAGTAATGTTCAAACTGGAGATATAAATTGTAATTGTAAAAAATTTGAACATTCTGGTATGCTTTGTAAACACATTATAAGGCATATGATTGTCAAAAGTGCAAAAAAGATACCTGATAAATACGTTTTAAGGCGGTGGTGTAGAGATGGTAATAAAGTGAACGCTGAATTACCAAATATTTTGATTGAAATGTCCAACTACGAGGAATCTCAGACGATGCGTTACAATTATTTGGTGACGTTACTCTTGCGATTAGCTTCTATCGGATCATGCTCAATTAATGGTTTTAAGCATGTCGTACAATTGTGCATTGACAATCAACCCATCGTTGAGAAATTTGACCCTGATGAAATTCGTGTCAAAGAGGTTCCTGATATTCGAGAAGACGATGATTAGCCCGTTGAAGATGAGCCGTTATTGGATCCTATTTGTTCGCAAACAAAGGGGAGAAAAAAAGCTACAAGAATAAAGAGTGGGATCGAAGCGGCTGCAAGTCGTAAACAATTGAGAAAGTGTGCAATATGCACTATGATGACCAATCATGATAAGCGGAACCACTACAAAATTATGGGTCAAGAAAAGTCGGGTCTTTGAAGTTATCTTAATATGTAATTTTATGATTATGTAATGGCAAAACTATTTACTTTTGTTTATATATTTTGATTTATCAGCATAATTTTTTATTTACTTGCAATCTGTTTAGGTATGCGTCTGACTCAGGTAATCATTTCAGATTTGCACAAATCCTAAATTTGAGACATGGTGGTTATATGGCCAAATTATCACCGTTTTAAATGCACTGTCATAATGCATACAATAGAAAATACCCCCAAGCATTGAGTGAACAAATGCAGTTGGTTTGTAATAACATCAGCCTGTGATTCGTCTAAATTTTTTTTTAAAAAAAACCCTACAAAGTGAACAGTACCATTACATCAAGATTAGTCACTACAAATAAATAACTTCTACACATTACGTTCACCCCATTCTCAACACCATTGTATATGTAGTTTACATGTTCAAATAAATATATAAGCTTTAAGACATTTTTTTGCTATGCAAGTGCATCTCCAAAAATAGACACATCTCCAGTATACTCAAACGGTTTTATAGCTCATTATAATCCCCACAAAAAAAAATGATGTTCTGGTTAATGGCCTAGGTACAGACCTAGGCTTTGGCACTTCGTGAAAAACTGGTCATAACACAATCCAAGCCACGCCTGTCCAGTTCAAGCGTTTTCAATTTGCTAAACAATGCCCTAATGTACGGATAAGATTAAGCTGTTGAAAAGCAATAACTTGTCTGCTTGCTCACTCCCCTTCAAAATAAAATCCAGCAATCAGAGTAAAAATTCCTGTAATAACATCTCTCATAGAATGCAAGTTTTCAAGCAATCCACTTATAGTGATTTGCAACCCACATAAACACATATATAGAGAAAGCCAATCAGAGTTACTCATACTTACTTGATGATTAAAATTTTTTTTTAAAAAAACTTTATGAAAATTTCAAGAAAATTAAATTTAGCTTCCAAACCTGACAATGTCAGCCACCTTTACAACCATTTCTACATGATAAATCATGAAAATTCAGTGTTTCCAAGCCAACAAGGTTCATACATAACACTCCAAATAAATGACATACATTAGATACAAAACAAATTAACTAATCAGTACCATAGGTCTATTACCTGACAAGGTAATCTAAAACACTTCAAAACATATTACTTCAACAACAACAGACTTCAGGTAATAGCCCAATTAACTAGTGTAGGTATTCCTAACAATTCAAAACTATTGCAGGTCAGATATCTGAGCATTTATACCAACCTCAGTAAAGAACAAAAAAAATGGAATGAAACAAAATAGACAAAGCAGAAAAGCAAAAAACTAACACACTCCCTCTCAATTACTTTCAAAAACATATGTGCCATCTTTTCTTGCAGGAAACTGCTTCATAATGAATTCCAACCAATATTATAACTTTTCCCACCTTAAAGTTCAAAAATAGTTTACATACAAAACTAAAGCAATTAGTAATCTTATCTTCATGTTGACTTTGATCTGCAGTTAACATGTCTAATCAAGCAGAAATAAATGGACCTTCAGCAAAATAATACCTTCAGCAAAATCCAATTACGTACATACAAAAGATTGAATCATTTTGAAACTGTTAACCGAGTTACAAAATCAACGTATTACAAAAGTTAGTCAAATATACATTCACTAGTCCTTATTTGAATCCAAGTCTACATATATTTTTCAGGAATGTCCCTAGCTTTGCACATTCTAAGCTCATGTGCTATTCTAAATCTAAAATTATAAGCCTCGTTAAGAGTCCACCTCGGTTCCTCCATTATGTTTATACGGTGCAAAAAGAAATCCACGTACTTTACAACATATACGCCACAATCGTCTGCGTTCCATTGTTTTGGTCTATTCACACAGACTTCAACTTTCGGCTTCGATTTTGGCCACTTTGCTGTAGGATTTGCCTGACGAAGCAGCAAAGGAATTAACTTCACCTATAAATCACAAACCCATTACTTATAAGTCCAAAGTAAAAGAAATTACATGTTTGTGTAATGACATGGGGAACAAAAAATATATTTATGAACTCACCATAACCACAAAGAAGTTTTGGTATAATTGTGACAATGACATTAATGGTTTGTCATCATAAAGTGGGTCAAGTAGCATTACTTTCCACTTGTTGACACTCCAAATAAACAAGCAAAAATGACTGTTGGTTTCGTTGAAGACTGGAACGAATATGTAATCACACTCATGTACTGGGGCACCAACTGTAGGATTGATGTAACTTCTTAGAAATTTTCGTATGGTTGGCATGTCTACTCCGGCACTTAGTAAGTTTTGGGTACCTAACAACGCAAAGTACGTTGTCATGAAATAAAATCGAGCCCATCTTTGGATATCTTCTTTACACATTTTAGCTTCTCTGTCTCGCAACAACAACAAATAAGCATCTAAGACATGTTCCCATAACCAACCATTGGGTCTCAAACAGTTAACATCTTTAAATTCAAACTTGTATAGATCTTCTGGATGGCTATGAGGAAAGTCTGATGGGTCGTGAGTTGGACTAAACCAATGATGATTTAGCCAATTGATTTTTTCCATCTTTAAGTACTTGAAAAAGTGAGTGTGCTTTGTTCCCTCCATCCTTCTAGCTGGCAATTTCTTACTATGTCGAGTAGAAGGGCCAACGCTAGGCTTAGTCTCTTGAACTGTAGGTTGGGATCCTGTCATGTCAATCTCCATCTGCCCAACTTGAGGTTGCGTTGGATTTGGATTGATTGGAACCCCTCTATAGTCATTCATGAACGGCTGGTATAATGTATTGAACCATGTGTCATACATGGTTCTTAACTCAGGTGGATGTCCAATTGACAACTACTTTTCAAATATAGCTTTTGCACTCTCAATCTACAATTAAATAAAAAAATTATATTAATAAAACAAGATTATCAGTTTTATTAAAACAAAAACATTAATAAATATTATAAATTGAATAACTTATAGTGTTCACAGCCACATATTGGTCAATGAATGCCCGTGGCTCATAATCTTCCCCTTGACACCTAAAGGGTCGAGTATGGTGTATCCGTCGTCGAGTAATTTCTCTATACCACGTCATATAATCCTCGGTAGATATATGCTGCAAAGCCTCCAACACTTGTCCTTCTAAACTCTCCATGTATGCATCCCACAATCGAATATAGTTGGCCCTATGATTTTCAAAATTTATTCTCTCAAATAATTTATGTTCCTTCCGCAATTCCATCATATTTTCAGCATTAGATGGATACGACTGTAAATATCCAAATTGCCTTATAAATCTGTCAGACATTTGGAACTCAACAATGTCGTAATGTATCAATGGTATACGAGCGGCTCCACCTAACCTTGCCTCAAAAAAATCCCAAGACAAACGTCTATCAAATAACTGATATGGACGCCACACCCCATCTGTTTCCAACATATTATCAAACTCTCCTCGGTAAAACAGAAGATGGTGATGTGGATTTTTAAGGCTCTGATATTGTTTTGAATTAGGATCAAAGGAGGAGTATGCCCTAGGTATCAACTTCTGGGACATAGGCTTAGGGGTAGGACGACCAATGTTGAACTGTTCATGAGCCCACATCATAAGAAGGGTTGCACAACCTGCAAATTTTTTCGTTGTTTTGCGAGTAGCCTCATGCAAACCCCTATACAAATGCCCTAAAACTGCCGCCCCCAAGCATATGTAACTACGTCTTCCAATTTTTTCAATAACAATAAATATCTAGGATGCACAACATTTTTACACTTAGTTAGAAACAAAATAGCGCCACACAAGTACAACAGATATGCCTTAGTGTGTTTTAAGACATCATCTGGAGTAGCATAACCAGGTACTTGACCATATCTCTGTCTTAACCAGGGCAAACTTATGCCCCCCCTTTTATAGCATTGTTCCCACTCATATACTACAACTTGTTACCCAAAAACCCTTATAAAATAGCTTTTGGGATTTTCTAATTCTTCGCAAGTCAAAGTTTTTCCTAATACGGGCAACCCAAATAAAAATCCCACGTCCTCTAAAGAAATGCTAATCTCTCCACAATTTAAGTGAAACGTATTTGTTTCACTTCTCCAACGTTCAACTAGAGCAAATACAAGAGATGCATCAATCTTTGACACTATAGCTTGATGACAAAATATACCAAAACCTACTTGTTCCAACAAATATTCTTGTTGTTCAGTCAAGTTCCACTCAGTTAATTTTGCAGACATTTGACAAATTTCTAACACACCCCTATCCTACACGTCCAAAAACATAAAAACATAAATCGTCAGAACATGAATGTTTCTAACAAATGTTTAACAAAATGAAAGTTGTTATACATTAATAAACTTACAATATTTTACCATAAGTCTGACGATACGTGATTTTCTTTGTCCCATAACACAATAGGATTAGCAGGTCCGGGATTAATATCCATATGTTTCCTACAAATTCATCAAAATGTCGAGTATTAAATAATATATAAAAATTCTCATCAAAACAATCTAGGTCTTCATGACATAATTGAACTAGATAAGTAAATAGTGTAAATCATGAGAATATTCACATTTTTAATTCAACTCTGTTATGTAAAATTCAACTCTAAAAACCTTAAAAAGCTTGTTGTGAAAATATTCCAGCTACTTTATTTGAAAGCCATATTTACATTTATCTTGTAATACGAGAGTATAACCATTTTCATTCCATTACTCACCAACCTTCTTCCTAAATCTAGAACCTTAACTTAAAATCTTTTATCACTGGAAACCCTAAAAAAGCTAAAATAGTTAACTACATGTTAATTAAATCTTGATTTTTGGAGGTCCATCATCAGTTCTATATAACAGAACAACAGATGAATCACACGAAAAAAGGAGAGACATATTAGGAGGTTATATGCAAGCATGTACAAAATCAAAAGCAAAAATACCTGGCTAATCGCTTTAGGGTTTTGACAATTTAACAGATGAATCGCACGAAAAAGGATATAGGCTCGTAAGCGGTCAGAAATCGCAGTAGGATTAGATTTTCACAGCAGGAGAGAGGGTTTTAAAGAAATCGCAGCAGGTAATGGAATCAGAGAAGGGTTTGCCGGTTTGGTTTAGAGGATTCGCTTGAAATCGGTTTAGGAACTGAAATTGCATTACATATCGAAGTAGTCGCAGGTGTTCACAGCAGTCGTAGGGAGGGTTTAGGCTCTTCAACAGTCGGAGGGAGAGAGGGAGGGAGGGTTTATGCGAAGTCACAGGGAGGGAATCACAGTCGCAGGAAGGGAATATGGTTTAGGCAATGACACGCAACAACAGAACTATCGCGTGGCACTCATCTGAAATAGATAGAGATCCGCTAGTTGAAGTAGCGGATATGAGAGGGAAAATTGGTCTTCAACTTTTAAATTCAGCGTACGCTACTTCGTCTGGCGTACGGGCAGTGTTATTTATTGATCTGCGCCATTGATTTATAGAATGGGCGGATATGATGCTATTTGCCCAATTTAGATCCATAGCAAATACTTGCTATGGATCATTTTCCTATATATATATATATATATATATATATATATATATATAATACAAACATTTGATTACAAGGTAAATCCGTAAATAAAAAAGAAATATAGATGTTTCCATGTATTATAGTCATTTCAAACTCTTCTTGTTTTAAAGATATATAATTAGAACAATTAAAAATGTTGATTGAGTTAATTGGATTTTTTTGATTGGTTATGAGTTGACTCAAGAAATAGATATTCTTTTTTTGAGCAATTTATGAAAATAAACTTCCGAAAAGTAGATAATACTTGTCGTATTAAAAACTCGTATCATTGGTATGTACATTTGAGTATAGCTTAAATTAAACTTCCGTTCTTGAGCCATTTTCTTGCTCGTAACATCCTTTACAAATCTCCCCGAAAGAAATATTTTTTCAGATTCATTAACTAGCCAAAACAGTGGCTCAAAAATCATTCCTGGGCTAGTTTTTACTACTTGACGATTCTAACGTCCATTTTTCAAATCTTCGTAACTTGCTCATTCAAAGTCGGATTGAGCTCGTTCTTGAGCATACGGCTCACTTATACTACTCTCTACAAAACCTCCAAAAAATAAAAATTTTTCGGAAGCGTTAACTAGCCATAAAATTGTCCTGAAAGTCGTACCAAGCCAGGTTTTCGACTTTTAACATACTTTACTAAAATTTTCGCCATAATTTTATTATAGTATATTTTTACTCTGTTCCAATTGGAACATTTTCGTAACTCATGTACATATAATTTCTTCTTTTCGAAATTCAAATACGACTTACGAATGAAGGATTATACTAGTCCGTTTACAATCCTCCACATAGTTTTTGTCCATCCTTTACGCATAGGCTTACGTTTTTATTTTCTTTCCACTTTTCATGCATGTTACCTGTAGTTTAAGCATAAACCACCTTATTACTATTGGATCCTTCATGATCCACCACAAACCACCACCAATCAAAGAAAATAAAAATCTTAGAAAAGATGATGTTAAGAGTTAGGGTTTGAGGTTTACCTGTCTTAAGTTCTTTTCTTCTTCTTGCTAATGGATGACTTAGTTAAGCTTTCTGCTTTGCTTGCTCCTTCCTCTTCTCTTCCTCTATCCGTCTCTCTCTTTCTCTTGCTCTCTAACTCTCTCTTACTTTTTACTTAATATTTTAGATGAAATGAAGGAGAAAAAATGATGGTTTGTATATATAAATCAACTTTTTCTAGCTTCATGAGTTGATCACTTAACTTTGAGTCTTCATTGGTAAACACCCCCAACTTCTAACACCTTACTAACCTTCCCCCAACTAACCTTAATCATCCAACATATAGGCTAATCAAGGTTAAGTAGAAGGGAACAAAATGATGAGCATAAGACTAATTTGGCTAGGAGGCTTAAGGAGGATAGTTGGGCATTTAATGCTTTGCTTGTTAACACCAAAACTTACCATTTATAGTAAGTTTCAGTGGCGGAACCAGAACATTTATTGAGGGGGGTCAAAATACATCAGTAAAAAATTTATTTATTAACGCTTGGAGTGCTTCTTTCAAATTCATTTTGCCCAATTATAGTATTTCACAACATCCTATTCCAATCCTTGTCAACTTTTGAGTTGTGAGTCTAATGACTTTAAATACATACACACACACACACACACACACACACACACACACACACACACATATATATATATATATATATATATATATATATATATATATATATATATTTTAATTTTTCCAGAACTATGAGACTATTAATCAAACTTTAAAATTTTTAATCAACTGATTAGCTACTTTTATAGATAAATTATCAATTATAATATTATATATTCAAAACCTTATATTGTGGTTCATGGGATTAATTAGCTTGAAAGAATGAATTCCAGCAACAAAAAAAAAAATAATAGAAGAAGACAGATTTAATAATCTTGATAGGATAGAACTATGGTGAACTTATGGTCACTATAGTAGGATAAAAAAATTGTTTTATTTCTTTAGTTTTTTATTTTTAATTAGTTTACAGAAAGAACTGTTATCACTTTTTTTGCCTCACTTTGATGATAAAGTAAAAATAAAAAAAAGCAAAGGAGAAAAAGAAATACAAAAAAAAAGAGGAAGGAAAAGAAAAACAAATAACCCCTAAAAATTCAAGGGGGTCATATGACCCCCCCTAGACCCCCTGGTTCCGCCCATGGTAAGTTTAGCCTTCTTTTGTCTCCCCTTTGCCCTAACCGGTTACTCCCCTTTTCCCCTCCTTTTTGTTTTACTTTCTTATCATCTTAATTTCCCAATACCGGCCTTGACCAAGACTTTGACTATTGACTTGGGTCATGGTTTGAACTTGATTTGGACACACTTTGGGCCTTTCATTGGGTCTCAACCATCACATTGTCGGGCTTCCTAAATATTCCTTTTAGACCCCCAATAACATCTCAATTGGGCTCGCCAATTAATTTAGTCTTTTGTTAGTTTTCATAACTCATACGTTTTGTCGAAAAATTAACTTTTACGTTTCGTATTTTTGATTAGGGTTTACAATCTCATTTTTCGAATAAACGCTATGTCGTAATTTGAAAAGTTAAAAAAACAAAAATAGCGTTTTCTGCGTGAATAGTATTTTTACGTATTTTCTCAAAAAAAGATTATTTTCCTTCTACAAAACAAAAACACACATATTCACTTACATAAACATAGTTTAGGTCATATATAGTATAACCTTAAATCACATAACACAGATTATTATCAATAAAAATTCATTTTATTAGATAAATATTTTTAATCCAAATTACAAGGATATAAACTGTATTCACACTCATTACATTCATCTTCCCTTATAAGGATTCTGTCCCTAGAATCACAATACAAAGTTAAACAAAAAGATGGGGATAATCTCTCTTCATTTTATCTTCGAATTCCCACATTGCTTCTTCGGCATTGTGGTTCCTCCAAACTACATTCACTGAATGTATTATCTTACTTCTCAAGACTTGCTCTTTCCTATCAATTATTTGAATATGAATTTCTGTATATGTTAAGTCTTTCTCAATTTGAATAAGTTCATATTCAATTACATGCTTATAGTCTTGTTTATAAGGTCTTAATACTAACATATGAAACACATTATGTATGTGTTCTAACTTAGGAGGTAAGGCTACTTCGTAAGCCACCTCTCCTACCTTCCTCAAAACTTCGAAGGTTCCAATAAATCTTGAACTTAGTTTTCATTTCTTCCCAAATCTTATCTTCCCTTTCTTGGGAGATACTTTCAAAAACACGTAGCTACCTACGTTAAAATATCTTTTTTGGTGATGCTGATCAGTATACTTCTTCTGTCGGTCTTGAGCTGCTACTAGTCTTGATCTTATCAATTTAATAATTTCTGCGGTCTGCTAAACTAATTTTGGCCGTAACAATTGATGTTCTTCTACCTCATCCCAACATAGTGGCGTTCTGCACTTTCTTCTGTACAAAGTTTTATAAGGCGATATGCTTATACTCGCATGATAACTATTATTATACGCGAATTCTACTTAAAGTAGGTGGTCGTCTCAACTTACTTTAAAATCCATAACATAGGCCCTTAACATATCTTCTAAGGTTTGTATCTTTCTTTTGCTCTGCCTGTCTGTTTAAGAATGGTACGCTGTACTCAACCTCAGTTGCGTTCCCATACGCTCTTGTAAGCTTTTCCAAAAATTTGACGTGAAATGCGGATCCCAATCCAATACGATCAAAATTACTGGCATTCCATATCTGTAAATAATTTTCTTGACATAAAGTTTAGCTAATTGGTCTAAGTTAAACCATATCTTAATCTATAAAAAATGTGTCGATTTCATTAAATGATCCATATAACCCATACAACGTCGTATCTTTTCCGCGTAACTAGAATTCCTACCACAAAATCCATCGTGATATGTTCCTTCTTCCATTCTGGAATCTCTAAAGGTTATACCAAACCGCTTGGTCTTTGATGTTAGGCCTTGACTCTCTAACAAGTCAGACACCTGCTGATAAATCCCGCGACTTTTCTTTTTTTGTTCGACTACTAAAAATGTTGTCGGAGGTCTTGATACATCTTTGTGCTTCCCTGATGAATAGAGTACCTCGAACTATTGGCCTCTTGCAAAATTTCTTCTTTTAACTTCGATACTAACAGTGTGACGCCCCCAAAACAGGTATACATCACCCATCTTGAGTCGTCAAATAAATGGTACAAAATTCAAATACAACTTAATTATACAACAGTCATGTAAAATACGACAAAACATAATCTAAGAATTTTAATAAGAATATTGTCATCCAGACAATATCCACACTCAATGGAGTCCTCATTACATTTATTGTCACACTATTTAACAGAATTGTGAGGACTACTAAAGCCACTTATCCTGGACCATCACTCCATTTCCCTACTCGTCCCAGCTATATTCTCATTTTCTGAAGAGAACAATGAAAAAAAGGGTGAGCTCAACTAGCCCAGTAAGAAACATTATGACTAAGATAATGCAGAATAAATTATCCTTAGCCTTCAACAGTATAACAACTGATAGAATATAATAGACAACAAGTTTTAGATCAACAACTGCAGCGGAATAAGCAATCCATTAGAAGAGTCAAGTAGAACATAAAATGTATTATCTTCTATGACTTAAAAAGTTTTCATCAATTTTTATCGCTGTGACTCAGCTTAATAAATAAACCACATCATCGAATCATCCCTGCACTACGGGCCAAGGATATTCATTAAATCATCAAGGATTATGATTATACCGAATAATCCCTGGTCATAATCATACTAAAAACTGTCCATCAATGCACTACAGGCCACTGAGGACTTTTACCACATCATTTATAACATTACAGGTCATGATTATACCGAATGATCATTGGTCATAATCATACCAAGTCCATCTATGCACGTAAGCCAAAGATGACTTTCATCACAATATAAGCATAAGGATGATGACAATGACATAATAATTCAATAAAACAAGTTCAAGAATAAATTTTAAAGATTTATAAGTTAATTTATCCTAAAATCAATAACGTCCAAATTGTCAACATGATACTTCTTTGTGGAGTAAAATTTAAGAATGCTCAGAAGAATATTTTCATGAAAAGATACTGGATGAAGCGCAAATATCAAGGATATTCCACTAATTTCATAGAGTATATAAGCCAAAACTTTAACCAACTGAGTATAATAGAATATATGAATTCGCAAATGGATTTTTGCCCGCCATGCGGTAATCCACGTAGTCAGATCATTTTCATAATTTAATAAGGAATGAATACGAAGGGTCATTCATCATGCATGCGGTAATCCACATAGACAGGTTATTCTAACAGAATAATAAAGAATGGAATAACAAAAGAATTCACCATGCATGCGGTAGTTCGCGTAGACAGGTTATTCTAACAGAATAATAAATAACGGAACCAGGTCATGCGTACTCCGCACAGACAGGATATTCCAACAGAATAATAAAGAATGGAACCAGGTCATGCATAATCCGCACAGACAGGATATTCCAACAGAATAATAAAGAATGGAATAACAACAGAATTCACTAGGCATGTGATAGACCGCACAGACAGGTTATTCCAACAGAATAATAAAGAATGAAATAACAGAAGAATTTTACCATGTATGAGATACTTCGCATAGATAGGTTATTCCAACATAATAATAAAGAATGGAATAACAGCCCTTACGAGTATTGAAAGAAAATAACTCTTTTCACGAATACGAAAGAATAATACCCCTTACCTTAGAAGAATATTAGACACTGGAATAGTGAGGTAGTAGACTTCTCTTCTTCTTTCTCTCTATAATTTCTCTCTATAATAATTGCTATTGTGAGACTTAGTGAATTGGTGAGAAATGAAGGAAGAATGAGGTTTTATTTATAGGAAAATATAGTTTCAATAATTATAAATTTTGGGGCTCAAAATATTACAGTATAATACCTCCCTCTTTTCTTCATTTTTAATTTAGTCCTGCAAGTATTATCAAACTTGCACCACCTCCCCTAATAGTAAATCATGTGAATTAATAGTTCATTCATGTGACCTAATAGTATAATCATGTAAAAAAATTAATTACAATATAGTACCTTCATCTATACATTCATTTTTAATTTAGTCATGCAAGTATTATCAATCTTGCACCAAGTCCCCTAATAGTAAATCATGTGAATCAATAGTACACACATGTGAACACATAGTTATAAGCATGTGAATTAATAGCAATTAATTGCTCATTTATCCGGTTAATTACCCGATTGGTCAATATAACCTCTAGACATTAATTATTATCGAAATAAATGTCGATTTCCATTAACACTAATAATTTTCACACAATGGAACTATCAATTTCATCTTTAATCAACATGAATTTATTCATCATTAATATCATAAACAATATTTAACAACCAGATCATTCTCAGGAAAGAGGGGGCTTTCCAATAAAGATTTCTCCCTATTGGCGCGCAATTAGATTATCTAACCTCTCCTTGACAGAACTTCTAGATATTGTCAATATTGTAAATAATAATATGAATAACTTTGTCGTCTCAATTATTGATTTAATAATATAACATATTATGCAGATGATACTGTGACAATAATTGAATCAATAATATGAGAGATATGATGCAATAATTACTGTAGCAATAATTGAATATAACTAAGTAATTTCTCACGTAAGCATCAATAATCAATATCGTGTGCTACTATGCAACCACGCGTATTACTGTACTTTTACTACCGGGTAGTTCAACAGTTTTAACGGTAACACTTTCCCCGTTAAAAATGATAATTCTATCATTTTTTTACTACGACAATACTTCCGTTGTGGGGTCCACCAATGATTGTGCCGTCGTACGAATATTTTCTGACAAAAAGAATATTCCCCGATCAAACGAATATTTTATAACAACTTGCATACTTTGCAAAATTTTCACATATCACTCTTAACTTTAACCTTTTATTAATTTAACCATCTACAAAATAAAATAATAATTGTAATAAAATTGAATACTTTCATTTCATAAAATTCGAGGTCTTACATACAGTACCCATATTCTACCTTCGAATCTCAATAACCCATCGTTATCGAGTTTAAACTTAACCTTTTCCCCTTTAAAAAATCTCTTCCTTAACTTTTCACACTCTTCATCCTTGAGTTGTGCTTCTTTTAATCTGTTCAATATGGTTGGACGAGTCTCTATTATAAATAGCTTCTCATCCGACTTTTTTGGATACTTCACTTCTAATTCCATCTTGGACATCTCTCTTATTAGTTCATCTTGAGTCATCAATATGGACAACTTTTTCGAACCTTTTCTACTCAAGGCGTCTGCAACTACATTCGTCTTCCCCGTGTGATATATAATTTCACAATCATAATCTTTGATTAATTCTAACCACCTCCTCTGCCACATATTCAGCTCCTTCCATGATCTGTGTGGAGATATATTTCAGACTTTTATGGTCCGTGTATATCTCACATTTCTCGCCATACAAATAATGTCTCCATATCTTCAAGGCAAAAACCACCGCTGCCAATTCTAGGTCATGATTAGGGTATCCCCTCTCATAATCCTTTAACTGTCGTGAAGCATACACAATGAACTTACCATGCTGCATAAGCACGTATCCCAGTTCTTTATGCGAAGCATCACTATACACTACAAAATCACTAGTATCATCTGGTAAAGATAATACTAGTGCCTCATCCAATCTCTTCTTTAGCTCTTAAAAACTTTTCTCACTCTTTTCTGGCCATACAAACTTTACCGTCTTCCTCGTCAAATTAGTTAACGAGGTAGCTATCTTGGATAAATCTTCCATATATAGTAGCTCGCTAACCCTAAGAAACTACACACGTCCTTCGACATTTTTAGTTGCTCCTAGCCGATCACAGCCTCCACCTTCGCTAGATCTACAAATATTCCATCCTTATAGATCACATGTCCCAAAAATTAGACCCTCTTTAGCCAAAATTTACACATCGTGAATTTCGCATATAACTTTTCATCCCTTAATGTTTCCAACACTATCCTTAAATGTTCAACATGATATTCCTATGTCTTAGAATATACTAGAATATCATCTATGAACACTACTACAAATTTGTCCAAATACTACTTGAACACATGATTCATCATATCCATAAATGCGGCTGACACATTCGTCAACTTGAATGGAATAACCAAAAACACGTAATAACCATAACGAGTCCTGAATGCCGTTTTCGGAATATCTTCTCCTCTCTTCTTCAACTGGTGATATCCAGTTCTCAAATTTATTTTAGAAATATACTTCGTGCCCTTTAACTGATCAAATAAATCATAATCTTGGGCAACATGTACTTATTATTGATTTTTACTTTGTTTTACTCCCGATAGTCGATACAAAGTCTCAATGATCCGTCCTTCTTCTTAACAAACAACACTGATGCTCCCTGTGGAGACGGACTCGATTGAATATACTTTTTATTTAGTAATTCTTGAAGTTGAATCATCAACTCCTTCATCTCTACTGACGCCATCCTATATGGGGCCTTAGAAACTGGTGCCGTCCCGGGCACTACGTGTATGACCCAAACTTATTATTAATGAAATTAAATTTTCTCTATTTATTATTTTGAAATAGTAAGGGTTGATTTGATTAATGTGGTTAGTTATGGGTAAAATGCGCAAATATTTTAAATAAGCAAGTGATTATAAAATATTCATTTTTATCGGAGAATATTCATTTGGTCGTGGAATATTCTTACTGTCGGGGAATATTCATACGACGGCGCAGCCTTGTGTGGGCCTCATAACGGAAAGCGATTGGATGAAGAAAACGACAAGTATAAGTTGTTTATAAATAACGACGTAGTTGTTACCGTTAATACTGTTAGAATATCCGATGGTTAAAACACAGTAGCACACAGTATTACACCAATTATTGATTCTTACGTAAGAAGGCACTACTCAATAATTGTTACAGTAATTACTGTTCAATATTATATTTTATTGATTCAATAATTGCTACGTTGATATTTTATATTACTGTTATTTTAATAATTGTCACTACACAGTAATTTCATTATCGGATCAATAATTCATATTATTTGAATAATATTATTAGATAGTAATATTGGCAATGTCTAGAAAGTTCTGTCTAAGGAGAGGTTTGGTCATCTAATTGCGCGCCAGTAAGGAGAAATCCTTATTGGAAAGCCCCCTCTTTCTTGGAAACGGCCTAGTTGCCAGTATTGTGATTCTGTAATATTATTTGTGAATAATTAATTATTAATTTATATGATGAGAAAAATATTCATTGTATGTGGATATAGATGGAAAAAATTTTTAAGTGACAATTGTTGAAAAATTGATATTTTATCTTTTTCTGTTAAAATAATTCTTTTAAATATATTATTATATTTTAATAATAGTGATATTTTTACAATGAATGTGGGATATATGAGTATATGAGGAGGAAGAGTATTTTTGTTACTAAAAATATTTAAAACATGTTTTTCATGTTTGTGGACCCTATTTCTTGACTGAAATTTGATTATAGTCTGTAAAATCGTCCGTTTGTGGATTTCGGTCAATTTCTATTTGAAATTTGGAAAAACTTTCTTCTGTAAAGTTGTAGAGAATGGAATTTCCTATGAAAATGACATAAGGTTTGAATTTTTCTGATAAAAGGGCTATTTATTATGAATTATTTAAGTTTAGAAGTTCCGGAATAATTAATTTTTGAAGTTTAAAATATTTTAATTAAGAAAAATGTTTTTGTTATTTTTGTGGGGTGGGTGGCTGATGATTTTGGTTTGGTGTGGTGTGCGTAGAAATATAATTTGAAAATATTAATATTTTATTAAATTTTCTGCTTTGGTGTTCTAAGCATTTTTCTATAAATAGGGTGCTTAGGTTAGAATTGAAAATCACACCAGAAACTAAAGTTTTCTCTCTCTATATTATCGAGCGTATTCTTGTGAGTATTTTAAGACTTTGAGTGTTGCTATACTGAGTAAGTTCCTTCAGCACTATATCCAGTATTCCAGTCAGAAATACTGTCTTTTTGGAGGTAAGAGATGTTATTTTTTTTATAAATGATATTATTTCATTCAATATCATTATGCCGAAATATTGATCTGAATTTTTTTTTATCAAATTTGGAACTTTTTGTGTCGAGATTACTATTCACGTATACGACACTATTCACGTATACGGCACTATTCACCGAAAAATTAAATTTTTATTTTTGTCCAAGATATCTATTATGGATATCAACTTTGATTGTATCCATGTTTTGATCATTCTTGAATTTTACTTCACTATGGTTATTTATGAAGTATTTTTGAACTTGGAATGTTTAAAGTACGAATCCTTAATATTTGTTCTTTTGTTTCACTGGATTCGTTTTTCTTTAAAATATTTTTCATCATCCTCAGTCCTAAATGATGATATTACTGAATATCTTTGGCCTGTAGTGCAAAGTTGAATGATTTTTTTGATGAATATCTTTGGCCGTAGTGCAAAGATGAACAGGTGTTTAGATGAACATGACCAACTGATGAATATCTTTGGTCTGTAGTGCAAAGATGAATATTTGATTCAAGATGTATATTGATTGATGTTACAGGGATAAAATATTGATGATGGACTTTTAAATTCATAGATGATAGTAGATTTCATTCTCTACTTAACTCTTCTAATGAATTATTATTTCCGCTGCGGATATTGATTTAAAATTTGTTGTCTATTGTATTCTATTAGATTTTTTCCTGTTGAAGACTAACGATAATTTGTTCTATATTATCTTAGTCATAATATTCTTTACTGGGCTAGTTGAGCTCACCCTTTTTCTTTTTGTTCCATTTTTCTTCTCAGGAGGCGAGAATGTAGCGAGTACTAGTCGAGGTATGGAATGATGGTTCTAGAAGTTGTTTTAGTAGTCTTCACCATTTTTATAGAATAATAATTGTAATGAGGACTTATTTGGGTGTGGATATTGTCTAGAAGACAATTTTTGTATTTAAACTCACAGTTTAAGTGTTGTCGTATTTTGTACGACAATTGTATTAATAAAGTTGTAGTTATTTTTGTACCATGTATTTGACAACTCAGAATGGGTGATGTATACCTATTTTGGGGGCATCACACTACGTTTATAATAAACTCGATCTCCTTATCTGACGGAAGACATGACTATTTGTCTGGAAATAAATCCTCGAATTCTTTTACGATAAGTATCTGACCCATTTCTACTCCCACTCGCTGGGTATTAACAAAGTGGCACAGATAACCAACATATCATTTTTTCAACAGCCATCTGGCTTGAGTTATCATCAGACAACACGAATGTCTAGGATATTTACTACCATAAAATACTACCTTAGATTGCTTTGAAGTATGAAGGTTTACACTCTTCTTTTGGCAATTAATCGTTGCCCCATCGTTATACAACCAATCCATTCCCAATATTAATTATTTCCTTATTCGCAACTTCTATGTTTAAGGGAGACTCTAGTATCTCTAGAGGCAATCTTAAATGTCTAGCAAAATCACATGATATAAACGAACAGGTCACTCCCGAATCAAACAATACATAAACATTAATACTACTGACTGGGATTATACCTGACACTACATCTCAGGATGCCACGACATCTTGGACCGTTATGTTGAAGGTCCAGGCTAGTGGTGCATAAATGACCTGGGGCCTGACCCGGCCTGGTAAAAACTTGACTTGATCAAGGCCTGAACCGGTCGGAACCGACCTATAAGGCTAAGAAAAGACCATAATTTTTTAGCTTAAATATGGCTTGGCCTAACCTTTTAAAAATCCTAAACTGACCTGGCTTAAAATCTAGACCAGTCTAAGGCTTGGCCTGGCCTATGTAAATTGGACCCCAACTCGTGTCTCTCTTAATTTTTTTAAGATGAGGACGCATACTGGTGTGAATATTTTAACAAAGGATGCATGTTTTTATTTATACTGCTAATGGCCTATAATAAATTGGTGGGTAAGAGATGTGGGACTTAAAAAATACAAGTTTAGGTATTTAGCCGAATTGATTGCCCATATGTTGCAAAATTATTTATTGAAACTTTGTTTCTTTAATCTCCTATCAAATTAGAGATGGAAAGATACTTTGCATATAATTTGATGTAGAACATGTCAAAAATCTACAAAACAAGAAAAAATTCCAAGCATACTATTGTTTTTGACCAACAAACAGTATGTAGACAATTTTCTACTATTGGCAGTAGCAGTGATACCACCACCATCATGGAAGAAAATTTAATGTAGATCTGTCTCTATTAAAATTTATGAGGGTTGGGATCTCTTTCTCTAGTTAGTTCTATTCCAGAGTTGTTTCAACTAGAAGGAATAGATATGTTATGGTTGTCTTTGTAATGGTACATATGATTTATGAAGTATGGTTTACACCTTAAAATCGTTTACTTCAATATGCTACAATGTCTTATCTCTTTCAGTTATGAAATCACAATACTCTGCCATATCTTTATACTCTTTAATATACCTAGGTGATGCTAGGATTTTTATTTGTCCATGCAGATTAGGCACATTTGATGCTATTTTAAGACTACAAGTCATTCCTTACAAGAGTTACATTTGAACAATTTAGTTGCATAACCTCAAATGGTACATATATCCATCGACATTATCTACAACTTCTATGAGATTTTGTAATGGTGTACACACTATCGTTTTATACATTTTTGTTGCCCTTATTATTGTTGGGCCTTGTGTTTGTAACAAGTTATTGAACTGATTGAAGAAAAGGAAAGGAAGAAGTAGATACCTTTGTGCTTTGTCCCATATTAACACCTCAAGAAACATAAGTTTAATAGCAAGCTATAAGAATGAGAGGCATTTGTTTCAATTGTGTTATTGTGACAACCCCAAAATAGGTCCATTCCATCCAACCTATTCTGAGTCGCCAAATACATGGTACAGAAAATAACTACAACTTTATTACAACAATTGTCGTGCAAAATACAACAACACATATGCTGTGAGTTTGGACACAAATATATACCAAATATGACTCATGTCCCAATCGTGGACAGCACCTCACAATGATACCTTACATAAAGGTATAGTCAAAAACTGTTTTAGAAATTAGAATCTTTGGGAAGTGCTCAAGGAAACCTTCGTACATGGGAGGCCACGCATCTAGGTTATGATAGATATCATATGGCCACAGAATTATCCTTGGTTAACCCAATAGACCCCAAAGAAAAACGAGAAGATTACTATCATATTCTTCCCAATGGTGAGTCTTCTCTTGACTTATCATTATCTCCACTGTCTCTAATTGAGAATTATACTTCAAACAAACACCAAGATTATATAGGTAGTGCCCATAGATATACTCAGTAAGTGGATGAGCACAACCCTGTCTTATGATGACACGAGGTTGTATGTCGTTAGACATCTTGTATTATAGTGGCAAAACACCCTTCCAACGTAGGGTTCGCCTCACCCTATTTTTTTCACCAAATATAACTACTAAATGATGACCACCGTTCTATTCCCTTGTTACCCTCGCTCGACCCAGCTACACTCTTATTACCTGAAAGGAATTGTGAAGCAAAAGGGTGAGCACAACTAGCTCAGTAAAGAATATCATGACTAAAGATAAATAAATTATCAATAGTCTTCATCAATAATAAATCAGAGATTTAGAACATATGGTAGATGATAAAAAAATTTCAACCATAGTTGCAGCGGAACATGCAATCCATTAGAAGAGTCAAATAGACTATAAAGTCTATTATCTTCTCCATGTTAAAAATCCATCAACAATGTTTTATCCCTGTAACATCAATCAACAATTCTGGTCCACAATCATATGAATAACTCATAATCATAACTGTAGTTCTAAATTCCTCTTCTCATCCAGGACGAAGATAATTTTCATCACCTATCTTTACCTGAAACATCAAAGATCATGGTTATACCAAATCACATTTCCTGTTCATAATCATACTAATAAATCCATCTTTGCACTACGGCCACAGATATTCATTTGTATCACCAGTTGGTCATGTTTATCTCAACATCTGTTCATCTTTGCACTACTGGCCAAAGATATTCAACAACATGTCATCTTTGCACTACGGGCCAAAGATATTCATCAACAATTCATCTTTGCACTACAGGCCAAAGATATTCCTCAACAGTTCATATTTGCACTACGGCCAAATATATTCATCAACAGTTCATATTTGCACTACAGGCCAAATATATTAATATCTCAAAGAAATATATAATCATTTCAGAATTTATATAAACAATAATTATAACCATATTAATCAATTCACCTTTGCACTTAAGCTAAAGATATTCACTTATAAATTCAATGGTCATGATCATACCAGTCAACAATTCAACTTTGCACTACTGGCCAAAGAGAACCCATAGTCATGATCATACCAATAATTTACCCATCTTTACACTCAAGCGAAAGAGAATTTCAACATCAAGGTTATAAAAATGTTATATATGATAATAAAAACAATATGATCAACATATAGATTTAATCTCAAGAGTAATATTCATAAATCAACTAAAATTTGGTTAGAAAAAGAAACCAATTTTGTCGTGAATAGTAACTCGTGAATATTAACTCATGAATAGTAACTCGTGAATAGTAACTCATGAATAGTAACTCGTGAATAGTAACCCTGACATGAAAAAGGTAGAAATTACACAATAATATACATACCAATATTTCGGTATAATGATATTGAAAGAATAATATTCTTAAGCTTATAAACAATTTATTTAAATTGTTTACACTTTACTAATTAATGCATTTAATCATCATAAAATGCCAACTCTTAAGATTTCATCATCAATAACCAAAACCCTCATCAAAAATCTGCATATACCTCATATATAGGATTCTCAAGCCATAAAATCTTATTTTCCAATTTTCTTACTTCACATAACATATTTAATTCATTTTCTCATAACTAGACTATTTTCATGAAAAATACCAAATCCATTCCAAAAATATTTCTTTTCTGGAATTTAGCATAATATAGTCCCATAGTGAACATATATTTTTTTCAGAATTTTTAAAAGTCATTTACTATTTTTCATATGGCCAAAATAGCCGAATATTTAGACATTTATCAAAAATTGTACTTTTGTCTAAAAATTCTGAAATTTACAGAGTATACTTCTATCATATACATGTACTCCCAATAAAAATTTCATCAATTTTGGAGTTAACCACAAGGAATTATAAGCTGTTACTTCTAAAATAGTCTTTTCTCATAAAATTCATAACTCTCAATCTATACATCCAAAAATCACCATTTTTGGACACAATCAAGAAAACTCATCAAAATATCATTTCAAATTTTTCCAGAATTTTTGAAGGTTAGAAAAATTACGAAACTGAAAATCATAACAACCCTTAAAATCCCTTACTATCCCTTACTATCCCTTACCTCAAAAGAGCAGTACTTCTGACTGGATATCGGATATGATGCTGAAAAAAACTTGCACTGATGAATAGCAACTCACCAAGTATCTAAAAACTCACAAAATATGCTTCATAATATAGAGAGAGAAAGAGAGAAAGCTTATGTTTCTGGTGTGATTTTCAATTCTAACTTAGCCCTCTATTTATAGGAAAATTTTGGTAGGTTTGACCTGCAACCTGATGGCTTTACCTGCTACTATTCCCACCCACCACATTTGAAATATAATTCAGCACATTTCTTCACCAACCACAAGTGGGGCCCACCAATTCTAGAATTTTCCACCAAAATGATAAACTCCGAAAATTCAACAATTTCTGAACCAGTCATCTCGTAAAATTCATAACAAATCATACGTTCATTTTTAACGGTTCAAAATTTGTGGGCATATACTCAACTTATATATGTATAACATATCCAAAAATTACCACGATCCAACGGTCGGATTAAAAATTATAACCCCCGCAAAATATCTCAAAAACCCTGATTTTTAATACCTCCATTCCGACAAAAATACGGATAAAAATCTCAACATTAACTCCTTCATTTTTTAACCACAAAAATATATCCCTCATTTATATCCCCATAAAATAAATATTTTCTTATCACATGAATCAATAATTAATTATTCACAAATAATATTACAGAATCACATTTATGACAACCAGGCCGTTCCCAGGAAAGAGGGGGCTTTCCAATAAGGATTTCTCCTTACTGGCGCGCAATTAGATGACCAAACCTCTCCTTAGACAGAACTTTCTAGACATTGCCAATAATGCTATCTAATAATACTATTCAAATAATATGAATTATTGATCTGATAATGGGAAATACTGTGCAGCAACAATTATTGAACAACAATAATACAAAATTTCAACGTAGCAATTATTGAATCAATAAAATAAAATATTGAACAGTAATTACTGTAACAATTATTGAGTAGTGCCTTCTTACGTAAGAATCAATAATTTCAAAAATACTATGCAATACCGTGTGCTACTGTGCAATAACGCGTATTACTGTATTTTAACCACCGGGTATTCCAACAGTGTTAACG
The DNA here is from genome assembly GCA_016801055.1 of Panax notoginseng. Lineage (NCBI taxonomy): Eukaryota > Viridiplantae > Streptophyta > Magnoliopsida > Apiales > Araliaceae > Panax > Panax notoginseng. The sequence continues at coordinate 193,065,127 of CM029019.1, read as the reverse complement.
GTAACAACTACGTCGTTATTTGTAAAAACTCAAATTTGTCGTTTTCTTTATCCGACAGTTATTCGTTATGGGGCCCACAAATAGCTGCGTTGTCGTACGAATATTCCCCGACAGAAAGAATATTCCACGACCAAACGAATATTCCCCGACAACAATAATTATTTTATAACCACTTGCTTATTTTAAAAAAAATTCATATTTCACCATTAACTTTAACTTTTTATCAATTTAACCATTTACTGAATTGTAATTATAAGAAAAATTGAATACTTTTATTTCATAAAATTCGGGGTCTTACAGTTATTGTTTCAAAGTCCCACATAGTCTAATAAACATCTCTTGTCCCTACATTTCTTTAATAAATTGAGGAGAAGTCAAAATAAATATTTTTAAGTAAATTTGGTCTGGGCTTATCTTTGGCCTAACATGGGCCTTGCTTGTAGGCCTTAACAAGCTACAATTTTTCCTGCCAAGCCTGACTTGGTGCGACCTATTGGTCCGAAAGTCTAGGCCGGGCCTGGCCTGGTTAACGACCAAGGCTTGATAGGCCCAGATTAGGTCAGGCCGACCTGTTGTGTATCCCTGATCCGGGCTATCAATCTATTGGGTGGAGTTGGACCTAGTCAGCTTCCCACTACTATTTCCCTTGATGTCGCTTCCCCTGTCGACTCCCTTCTTCAGGCAATTTCTTGCCATATGATGATATGCCAATCCAAGACAAAACATCCTCTATTCTTCTTCGGGTTGGGGTAGTTAGGAGCGATGTGTCCGTCCTGCCCACAATTATAACACATCGACTTCCTCTCCAAACATACCCCCGTGTGATTTCTTCCATAATTCTTACATTGTTTGACCCTCTTCTTCGGGTCTCCTTACTTGGTTCCGATATTCCCAAAGTTATTCCATTTTATCTTCTGGTTTCCATTATTTCCTCCGCTTCCCTCAGCGTTACTTCCTCTTTTTATCTTCTTCTTATTCTTCGTCTCTTGGTTGAACCTTATCAACGCTTCACTCCCCCTTTCAGTTATGATAGCCTTCTCTAAAATTGATCCAAATAAACCAATTTACAACAACAATATCTTATTATAGAGACAGGGTTTAAGCCTCTGCTCAAACCTTTTTGTCTTCATCTCTTCAGTGTCGACTTGATGTGGAGCGAATCTAGCTAGTTCATTGAATATGACAGTGTACTGGGGCACTGACATAACCCCCCTAATTTAATTCCAGAAATTGCATCTCCATTCGACTTTGCATGCTCCTGGAAAGTAGTTCTTGAAATACAATTCCTTGAACCGTTCCCATGCTATACCCCTGAAATAGGATTGTTTTTCTCAGCTTTATCATCAAAATCCGCACCAAAGACAATTTCGTTTGGAACAACTTCAGAAATAACCATAAACTTTTGGATCGTTCATCGACTATGGACTAGCCAAATCAAATGAGTTCGATAATCAATCAAGGATTTGATAACAATATTATCTCGAGTTATTGCACATAAACATGTCATAATTGAATAATTCTATTTTGAATAGAGTTGCAATGATTCATATTCGAACAATTATTATTTATCAAAGTAATGATTTCAGGAAGAATTAGAAAGCTTGTCATATGTACATATGAAATTGATATAAGTACAAAGGAATGGTACGAGATAGGAAACTTTGCTTAATGTTTAAGTATAAGCAAAAGTTAGGAAACTTGCCTTGCACGTTCGCTACAAAATTACAATACACTTCCTTTAAATATCCTACACATTTAAATCACATAAATATAACAATTAGTCACATATCGACACTTACTGAATGCTTTCATTAACTCCATACCACGTTCCATGATTTTTATCTTTTATTCGACACTTAATATTTAAATAAGTTTTTTAAGGTTTACTAGATCATTATATTATGCTCATAATGTTCATTAAATTATTACGCAACCACCACATATAATTAGGTAGCTAAGTTTGTTTCTACACCACACCACATTACATGCTTAATGTTAAATTATGATAATTAAAATAGGTTAGATTAACATCCCCTGTACCATACATTTAAAGTCTCATTTCGGGGCTTAATTTGCTACTAGCTTGGTCGCGCCCCATTTACCCTTGATACCGGAGTGACAACGCCCAATTTGGCCTGGTTTCTAACGCTGCATCGCTGGGTCACAAATTCAGTTTCTTTAGTTTGCGAATTGGTACTCTGTTTTCTTTCAAACTTCCTATCTTCTTCATTTAAGGTCCGAATCAGTTGGTTTTCAACTCTATGAATTCGTTAAACACAAAAGTATACATTTACAAAATAATTATGCATTCCAGAACTCTAACAAACCGTTTTAATGACTCAAATTTAGTGTTCATGCTCTGTTTTCCATGTTTTGACATGTTTTACTAAATCTTCCAGATTCGTTTTAAGTCCATTTTAGTTCATCCCAATTGGAAAGTTTTCGTATCTCAGAGGAGTATAACATACATCCTTCAAACTAATTTTTTAAACATAACCACACAACCATAAAAATCTCTAAAGCAGACCAAAATGTCTAAAATTAGTCCAAAGATCCATTTCTTTCTTTTTTACGTATAGATTCATATTTGTTTGCTTTGGTTTCACTCGTGGATGACACTAGCAGTTCATCAATCAATTGAAATCACATAATTGTATTCTTCTCTAACTCATACAACCAAAATAATTTCTAATAACGCAAAACTTAAGAAATGGAGATTAAGAGTTTTAGAGTTAATTTCTTACCTCTTAGCAGTGGCGGAACCAGAGCATAATTTAAGGGGGGGGGGCAAAATACATCAATAAAAAAAATTTAATTATTGACGCTTGAAGAACTTCTTTTGGTTGTACGAGTGAGAGCAGGCAACTGTATCCTGCGAGTCTGCATATTTTGAAAACGTCTCAAAATTTGTTCGTTTTCAATTGTTGAAAAAATATCCTTCTCAATATAAATTACTAGACTGTCATTCATCCACTCGTCTCCCATTTTGTTACGCAAGTCAGTCTTGACAATTTTCATCGCAGAGAATACTCTTTCAACAGTAGCAGTTGCAACTGGTAAAACCAAAGCCAACTCGATCAATCGATATACCAATGTAAAAGTCATATGTCTTCTTGTTTCAATCAACTTCTTAGCAAGACTTCCCGAACCCAAATTTCCGATCCCAAAAAATTGACTATCGCATCGCATATCATAAATGTAATTTTCAAGTTGATCCCCAAGTATCATTCGATCAGTCAATGAGAAGTCTTATGGATAAAGCTCAGCAAGACGGAGTAATTTATTTTTGTCAAATTGAGAGAACGAATCCCTTGGATCAAGGCATGATATGCATAAAAGTAACTCTGTGCTTGCTTCTGAAAAACGATTGTTCATCTCTTGAACAATTGAATCAACAACCTACATTGTAATAATGAAAAATAAAAAAAAAGATAAAATTTTAGATAGTAATATTGAAAAAAGAGTTATAGAGATTATACCTGACAAAAAATCTCAACACGATAATGATGAAAATTAGTAATAATTTGTCCATTGCGCCTGCTACGACCGCAGGATTTCATGTTGTCTTCCATATTAATTATTGGGATCGCGTTCTTCTCACAAAATATATTGACTTCCTTCAAAAAATTCTCCCATTCCGCCTCCCTAAAATCTTGTAGTCGAGCTTTCATTACCCCAATCAAGCTCACAGCATGCACAATGTTTTGATCTTTTTGTTGCAAGGCAAGTGACAAATCATTTGTGATTCCCAATATATATTTCATCAAATGCATCACAAATACAAATTCATAATTCTCCATCTTATCAATCAAACTTATGGCTATACCGCTATTATCATCAGAAGGACCATCATCATGCACATTTTCAAGCACTTGTAATACGGAAGTCCACATACACATAAGACGGATTATTGTTATGTAATGTGACCCCCAACGAGTATCTCCTGGCCGTCTTAAACTGATTTCTTGATTTTTTCCTTTACCACTAACTATCTCTCCCTTTTCCAAACACTCCACGATCCTATCATGTTCAAGCTGTCTAAGTTTATCTTTCCTTTTACATGATGCTCCAGCCACATTCACAATCATAGTAACATATTGAAAAAAATCACTCACAATACGGCTGCTCTTGGCAACAGCAACAACAACTAATTGGAGTTGGTGAGAAAAACAATGGACATACCTTGCATATGAATTTTCTTTTAAAATAAGAGCCTTCAATCCATTGAACTCGCCTCGCATATTTGAAGCCCCATCATATCCTTGACCTCTCAACCTCGATAATGACAATTTATGCTTTGCAAATAATTCATCAATAGCATTCTTCAAAGAAATAGATGACGTGTCAAGCACATGTACCACACCAAGAAACCTTTCAATCACATCTCCATGGTTGTTTACATATCTCAAAACAACTCCCATTTGCTCCTTTATTGAAACATCTCGAGACTCATCAACCATAATAGAAAATATTTTGTCCCCAATATCATTAATGATGGCAAGTGTAGTTTCCACGGCACAAGCACTTGTTAGTTCTTTTTGAATTTTTGGAGAAGTCATTTGATTGTTTCTAGGAGCATTCTCATTAACTACCTTGCCTACCTCTTCATTTCGAAGGCTATACCACTCAAAAAACTCAAGAAAATTTCCCTTATTTGATGAAGTCGATGACTCATCATGTCCACGAAAAGGCAAACCTTGTTTCAAAAGAAGGCGTGTGACATCCAAAGCCGCCGTTAAACGTGTACGATAAGCAACCTCCATCTCTTGCCCTTGTGCTAGTAGTATATGTGACACACTCTGTCTTTGATTTTTAAAACCTTGAAGTTGTATTCTAGCATCATTATGAACACTATTCGAAGCACCCACATGTTCTTGAAATCTTTCAGTTGCCTTTTTCCAGTTGCTGAAACCTTTTTTTGTAAAAGCATCTACTCTGTTTGAATTGTCGAATAGATAGCAGCAAAAGCAAAAGGCCGCATCCTTGGAAATGCTATAGTCCAACCATTCAAAATTTTTAAACCAAACTGGCCGAAAGCTTCTCTTCACATTAGAAAAGTATTTTTGGGGATAATTATGGGCAATTGGTTGACATGGACCTCTAGTCAAGTACTCTCTTCGAACTTGATCTCTAATCACAATAGCAAAGTCTTCAATTGATTTACGTAACCCCGGATCACTAACAATATCATTCAGATTGAACTACACACGTGAATTATTAAAATCACCACTTGCTTCGAAACTTGGTATTTGATTATTAGAAGAATCAACAGTCCTTTGTCGCTTAATCAAGTATTTATCCATGATCTAGTATAAATAAAAACATCAATTGCTAATCAATAATTTCATTAATTTAAACATTTCATAGTAATTTTATAATTAAAAATAAAATCAATTATTCCTAAATTATCAGAAAATCAATTAAAAATAAAATCAATTTTTATTCTTTTTCTTATATTCCCAAATTTATTTGTCATCATCAAAATTACATAAAAAGTGGAGACCTAACTAACAGAAAACATTAATAATATGCATATTTAGGCTAAATTAAAATTAATAGTACCAAAATTGATGCATATTTAGGCTAAATTAAAAATAAAAATTAATTATATTACTTACCAAACTGCAAAGAGGGAAGAGATGAGGCGGCGGGCGACGACAGCAGCCAGCAGTGGCTGGCGCAGGTGAGGTCGGCAGGGTCGCAGGGAAGGGAAGAGATGAAGCGAGCCGAAGAGGGAAGAGGGACTGAGGGAGGCGGCACAGACTGTAAGAAGTGAACGCACAGTGAAGACCCAAACCTAATAAAACCCAAATATTTTTTTTAAATTTTTTTTAATGAAACGACGTCGTTTCATGTTTTTAAAAAAAACTGAAGAAATTCGGAGAAGAACTGCTGGCAGTCGCCGGTCAGTTGCTGGCTTGCTGCCGGCCTGCTCTGTCTACCGGGCCTCCGGCTGCCCCCCCGGCCCCCCCGCCCCTGCTGGCTTGCTCGGCTGCTCCAGTGCTCCCCCGTGCCAGCGCTAATCTACCGGGGTCAGCTGCCACCCACTCCTCCGCCTGGTTCCGCCTCCGGCTGGCCTGCTCCCCCCTGCCGGCGCCACCCTACCGGGGTCAGCTGCCCCCCCGCCCCCGCCTGGTTCCGCCTCTGCCTCTTAGAACTTCTTTAGCCTAGTTAGATGATGTATAATGCTTTCTCAATCTCCTCCTTGTTTCTCCTTGACTTTCCAGACACTATGTTTCAACTCATTGTAAAACCACTCTCTCTATATATGAACACTGCCTTACTTTGCAAAATAAACTAAACAGATGGAGAATAAGGGTATATATTGATACATTTAGTTACTGAACGTTATTGGGGAGAAGAAAGGATCGGAGCGTTACTATTTGCTCAAGGGTTTGATTGCCTGCACATTTCATTCTCCCTCATCCTAATTGGTCCAAATATATCTTCCTTGTTTTTAATTGGCTAACACATATTTACTTTGTCTGCTAAATTATTTAGTCAGCTCCACTTCTCCAATTATATCCGGTTAATACCTCCCAAATTAATATTGATAATTATATCACATTTATCAAATTTTGGCTTTTACAAATTGAATTTTAAATTAGGTTCATTATGGACATTTAATTCCCACAAATTTGAAATATTTAATTTCGTATACTAGGACTTTATCAAAATAATTAAAATTTCATTTAGCCATCTTCTAGCCCACTAATTTAATTATTTAATGGGTTCTTTTAGTTGGATTAATTATTTCCTTAATCCATTAGCGTACTAAAATTACACACCAAAATATTTGGGCAACGAATTACACCAAATAAAATAATTCCATTAAAATATTCGTTTAATTCGATAACTATTTATAATTCTTATTACAAAATCTAACCTGGGTTACAGTCGTTACAATTAATGTCTCCTCCTGAAGATCATGCACTCTCGCCTATAATGTTTGGGCCCTATTCTGTGTATCATGTAGCCTGATGTTCAACTTTGTGTTTTTTTCCACTAGATGATGAACCAACACTCCTAGCTGAACCAATGCTTCCTAAATCTCGGGATTTATATAATCATCCTGCCATTCCTCCTCAGAAGGTACAACATCAATTGCTGCATCATCAACCACATCAGCTGGCTTCCCTATGGTTATTCCTCATGTTGGTTTGTAATATCTAAGAACATACAATCAAATTGCATATAAACTAGAAAAATCATGGTAAAATTATAATTTAAAATTTTACAAATCGTAACCAGGATCGCTCTTTATGCGCAATTGCGCATAGAGAATTATACCTTTGTAGAACTAAGCTTCTTTAGGTATAAGTTCAACTCCAATTCCTTCGCGTTCTCCTTGAATTTCACTAATTAGATTCTTTGATCAACGTTAGCCACCCAAGTGTTTGGCCTCTAGAGGTGATCCACCGAAGAATAATAATGATTCAAGAAGTAGGTAGTGGCCAACCCTAACCCTAATAAGACTTCTCTTATTTATAGACAATCCTCCTAAACTATTTAGAAATAAGTTTTTAATTAAACTCCTAATTAATCTAATTAGAAACTTATATGAGAGTGCTCTTATTAATTAATTTCTAAACCATTTAAGAACTAAATAATAATAATAATAATAAGACTCTTCTGATTAATTTATATAATTAGTATTTCTAAAATATTAAGCAATTTAATTTATTATATCACCATTGCATAAATTAAATATATTTAACTTGTTATTACGATTATGTCATTCACTTCTTAAATAAATATTTTTCTTTTGCGGTGTACCCTTTAGGTTCTCCATATTAAACCGGTTGTAGAATAAGTCAATTAGAACAATTCTAATCCTATTTAAATAAATAAATTGTAATTTATTTAAATAAATAATATTTATTCCACAATAAGGGTAAACCCCCTTAGTGATCAACGACTTTCCAGCTAATATAAATTTCAACATTTAATCATAAAAAAACCTTTCAATGAGTAGTTATTGTATAATTCAATCCTTCTACCATACAATGTCTCAATCAAATATAAGACATAGAATTACCTTCAAGTCTTATGTTATTTGATTATATGCATTTCGATTCTCAAATGCGCAACTTTAATTAATGCAAATTAGAAACTCCTTTCTAATTTTATTTTGCCTTGACCAAGGACTTTTGAGTTGTCACTTATCGAATCACATAGGACATTCTCTCCTTTTACTAGAAGCGGTAGATTCTTTGTTGACCATTTACCTATCTCAATGTACAAATTATTATACCAAATTATACCTTTTGATATACCCTAAAGGTCTTAAGGGATATGTCAAAGGATAACTCATCATACACAAGATATTATAATGATCGTAAGTCCAAGGATTACTTATACTACTATCATATTAGGAATTCTTATTGACATGTAAGTAAAACTCCATTAGGTATTCCTTTAGCGAGTCACGTTCAGTGAACTTATTCTCTAATAAGTACATACATACTTGCTTTAGTGTCTCTACACAAATGATTACGAGATCAATCATCTTCTTCATAAGAGCAAACATATTATGTACTAATTTATGTAGATTTAATAATTCCCTTCTTAATTAGTGATCTAACGATCAGGAACAATTTTAGTTTTGAGTTAACTAGAGTTTAGATCTCATTAGCATGATCACTATCATGATTCTAAAAGCATTACTCAAAACTATGAGTTTATCACAATTAATTCAACAACAAAATGTGGATAACAAATGCCTTTAAATAAATTAATTCTTTTATTAATAAACGAATAAGATTACAAAAGTATATGCTACATCAAATCAAATGTTATTGGCTTTAGTGCATATCACTTTCATCTCATGGTCAGTTGGATCCTCTTCAGATTAAAGTTCCATATCAGGGTCACTCTCAACTAGCCCCTCTGATGGCACCTCAACTATTGGCACTGGTGCAACGATAAGTTCCTCACTCAAGACATGTATGTCTCTATAATATAATATTACATCTGTACTAAATTATTACAAATATAGTACAACGTCTTCTACTCGTTCATCTTTCCTTTCCCTTTATCCTTACTAGAACTTTTAGTTAGTTCCGGCTTCATTGAAAACATTTAATTTAAAGCAATAATGAACATTCACATGCTTAGTAAGTATAACAGTTGTAGTAAAAACAAAATCAAGAATCATAATATTCTTTCTCAATTGAACAATAGTTGTGAACGACATACTGAGCACTCGTGCTGAGCGATCATAATACCTTGAACTTTCTCTTCTCATGAAAAGGTTTAACAGTAATTCAGTTGTAAACCTTCTGACTTACGGGCACGTTAGGTGATTAGCCTAGTGTATCCTATATTGTGCACAATACTACTGGTTAAACGACTATATGCATACGTTTATTTAGGCACCTCATGGCCTTGCAGGAATTTTCGACTAAAACTACCCCTAATAATTAAGGTTTTCATCTTAGACTCACTTTTGAATCCGCATCAAAACAATTTAGTTTAGATAGCTCTACTTAACATCAATAATATTTTAAAGATTTATTATCAAATTAATAAAATATTTCAACTTTTGTCTAGCCGAAAAAAATGGCATCAACGTCTTTCTAAATATTTCATGTAGACATAACTTTAAAGCTGATTGACTCCACGTCACGCTTGCGTGAGGTGGTCGTCGTCCGAATCGTTTCTAGAAATGTTGTAAGAGTGAAACTCTCTCGACACCTCAACCCAACACCTATAAAGGGACGTGAACCTTGGTCAATCGATCAAGTAATGAATTATGCGTTGAATGGAACACCAAATACATCTAAACCCCGTGTTTATATTGAAACAAGAAACTCGGTACAATCGACGTTTGATGCAGTAAAAGACACCACACACAACTATGAATTATTTTATGATAAGTCAAAGATTGAATATCATAGAAAATTATGAACAATTCAAGAGTTCATAAAGAACCAAAAGAAGAGAATAATCTCACCAATTGTATTGAATAATAATAATGTGTTACATCAACCATGCATTCTATTTATACTAATAGAATAAAACCCTAATTCTATAAGAAATAAGAATTTGAATGGAAATAGAAATCCTATCTAATAAGGAAATCAGATCCTATCTAAAAGTAACCTAATTATAGTAGGAATATGAATTATATTGAAAAAGCAAATTTAGAAAGTAAATCTGCGTCTAAAACTGTTAAAACGCGTCTAAAATCCAACCGAAAATCGACGAACTTTATGGGGCTAACCTAGACAGAAAGGAACTTGGCGGGGCGAGTTCTATAGGCATGATTAGCTCGCGCACCGGGGCGAGCTGGGTGAACTTGGGCAGAGACGAGCTCGCGGGGCGAGCTTAGCTGTCTTCAATATCCCTCTTCTTTTGGTTTCCTGACTTGGCATGCTTACTTGCAACATAATCACGAGCTTAGAAGATAACTCAATAGCCTTAGAACTTGGATCGACCCCGTTCGCTTATTCCATTCATTGCAATCCTGCGTTGTCGCGTGATAGATTGTAAGCTCCCATCCATGCTTGAATATTCAAAACGTCGTACATAAGCTTGAAATCTTCCCGTGAACTGGAACATAACTTTGACGCAGATTAGATGACACAAACGAACACAGTCTTGATGAGTTAACTTGAGCTCCAACGGAAGCTTCCTTGAGTACTCTTTAGCCCAATTATCACTGAAGGTCATTCCTGGAATCCTCAAAACTTGAGTTGAGTTGATGTTGTTCGATGCGAGCCTGGTCAGGATCATATAAAAACTTTGTTAATTTATAACATAACATAACTTGAACAACTTGTACAAATAATAAATGATTTGCATAAGTTTTAGAATTTACACAATATATAAACATTGAGAATTTGAACTTCAAAGCATCACATAACATTCATAAGAACATAAGTCGAATGAATTTGTAAAACTTGTAAAAAAGTTTAGGGATACTTGCCTCAAGCGTTCTTTAATAATTACGCTACTTTGCTTTTCAAATAGCCTACACAATATCATTCATGATAACACACTAATTAGTCACATATAGACTTCATATATTGGTTACGTTATCTTAATTCTCATTTCATATTGGACGTGTTTTATAATTTAATTCACGAGACCAAGCTTCTAAAATGTCTCTTGGTATCACAGCGTTCGGGAACAACACAACCCTCATAATACTCTCTATAATGGTTCATTTTATCCTAAAACACATCCTTTATGTTCATTCTTTAGATCACTCAACATCATCTAATAGGTATGACATAACGTTATGGTGTTTAGAAAACTCAACACGTCGTACGCTCGATTGCACGACATGCCTTGCATTCGCCCCTGGACAGCCTTGCCTAGTCCCAACCTTGGCCAGGGAAACACTCAGCTTCCCAAAAATTTCCAGCATTTTTGATTTCAGTGACATTACTTCGCAACTTCATAACTCGCTCATCCGATATCGGAATGAGTCCGTTCTTAAACCATTTTCTTGCTCGTAATATCCTCTACAAATCCTCCCAAAAGAAATAATTTTTTCAGCTTCATTAACAAGCCAAAGCAGTGGCTCAAAAATCCTTCGTGAGTTAGTTTTTACTACTTGACGATTCTAATGTCTATTTTTCAAATCTTTATAACTTGCTCATCTGAAATCGGATTGAGTTCGTTCTTGAGCCTATGGCTCACTTATACTACGCTCTACAAAATCCTCATAAAATCAATTTTTTCCGGAAGCGTTAACTAGCCATAAAATTGGCCCGAAAGTCGTACCAAGCTAGATTTTCGACTTTTAACACGCTTTACTAAAATTTTTGTCATAACTTCGTTATATCATATTTTTATTCCGTTTCAATTGGAACATTTCTGTAACTCATGTACGTATAATTCCTTCTTTTTAGAATTCAAATACGACTTATGAACTAAGGATTATACTAGTCCATTTACAGTCCTCTACATAGTTTTTGTCGTCCATCCTTTACGCATAGGCTTGCGTTTTTATTTTCGTTCCACTTTTCGTGCATATTACCAGTATTTTAAGCATAAACCATCTTATTCTTCTTGGATCCTTCATGATCCACCACAAATCACAACAACAACCACCACCAATCAAGACAAATAAATTGATGTTGGGAGACATGTATCCGATACAAGAATAATAATAAAACACCAACATAAATTTGAAAAAGAGAGAACAAATCCCACTAAGAAGCATGCAGCAACTGATACTTAATTAGAGCCAGGCTGCACAATTCATTTCAGAAATAAAAGGTCTCAAACAGCACAGTAGGCTTTTGCAGTGCACTCGGACTGTCCCTCCACATTCTTGGCATAGAAGTCAAGTAATCCAAAATGATCAAATGCCTTGTATCTTTTTGGATGTTCATCATCAACAAGCTCTTCTGGTATTTGTACTATCCCATTTATGTAAGAAAATAACCCCAATGAGTATCTTTCTTTATCCCCACTAATGACGACTCGATGAAAAGCAGATAGTACCCTGTCATTGCTCCATGCCTTATCCACAATAAAAAACATGCATTCCTTAGAAATTTTTATTTTTATATTTTCCTTTTTTTATTTATTTATTTTAAGTAGTTTTCTAATAAAATAATTACTTATGAGTGGCACTTTAAGAAACATTGTCAAATGTATCTACAAGCAAAAATTGTTTATTTTAAATTTAGAAGAACCAAATTGTTTAGTAGAAAATAAGAAGTTATATTTAAGTCCATAAGATATTGATTGGTATCATGATTCATCTTTTTTCTAGTATTGAAATTATTACCTTCCGCCCCCTAAAAAAACCCAAATCCACTCCATTAATTAGGGTTTCCATCCAATTTTTGTCAACACACTTAGTGACAAAAAATTTAGATTTAGTGACAACACATTATCGGTTGCTAAAAATTGTCACTAGTGTCGTTGTTAAAAGTATTATTTTTGTCCTTAAATGCATATTGGAGAAATTATGTGAAAAGTGTAATGAAGTAGATCCTCTTCATTGCGGTTCATACAATTTTATTTAGGATCTCCTCAATTACACTTATCTTCCGATTTCTCCAAGTGCACAATTAGCGACGTAAATATTACATTTAGCGACAAACAAAATTCATCGCAAAAAATTGTGAAATGTAATAGTTGTGTTGCTATGTATTGAGAGAAATTGGATGATAGGTGTAATGGAGGAGATCCCAACACATGCAATGACAAAAAATTTAGATCTAGTGACTATATATTATCGATTTCTAAAAAATGTGTCATTAGTTAAAAGTACTATTTTTGTCGTTAAATTTCTATCAAAGAAATTATGTAAAAAATGTAATGGAGGAGCATCCCTTTGCTATAGACAGATAAGGACTTTGTTAACCTAATTTTAGTAAAAATTAACTCTAGTGTTTTTTTTTGGCCGGAATTTAATTACTTGTAAGCAGAAGATGAATGAAGACCTACCAAGAATGCATCACCAGCCATGACTATAAAGGAAGAAGGTGGGAACTGGACAGATTTCCATTCGCCATCCTTTGTTCTTATTTCTAAGCCATTGACTTGATTCTGATGAAGAATGGTTATGAAGCTCTTGTCTGTATGACAATGGGCACCAATATCAGTCTCTTCCTTTTGCGGCTGTCTGTATTTCATGAATCGAAGGAGATAAGTTGTTGATTCAATGTGCGAGTCACAGAGTTTCTCCACACCATAGCTATGAAATACCATTTTGTTGACCATTTGTTCTAATTCTGATACTAGCTTTGCATAGGAATTCATAGTTTCACTTAAGAGAAAAAAGAGAGAGAGAAAAATGAGAAGGTGATAGAAAATGTATGCAAATACACATGATATAGAGATTAATAATAAAACAAGGAGTATTGAGTTAAAAGTCCATGTGGGTCATGACACCGGGGGGAGGGGGTTACTAGGTGATTAAGTTTGACCTGAAAATTATGTATACATTGAAAGAAATTTATCCAATTACAATCAATTGGTTTTAAGTTGAATGCTTCAACCAAGAGTTTTACTTGACCTTTTAACTTGTGTCCTCATATTAATTAAGACTTGTCTAATTAAGAAATATTTAGATATAATCATTGTTTTTTCAATTTTTAAATTTGATGAGACGAAAGTATTCTTATTAATTAGGAAAATAATATTGCTTATAGTTAAATGCACATTAAAACTTCAAAATGTGTCTAGCAATTCCCAGATGGAGCTAGTATGTTATACCTGAAATGCTTATTTCCAGAAGGGAACATGAGTTTTGTGAAACTTTCAATTTCTTCAACACCTGTTGCATCTCCAATCCCCAAGCTTTCATAGAGAGGAATACTAGGTATTTGCCCTATGTAACCATAGTAAGGCTTATCAGAAACATTTTGAACTTTGCTTTCTAATGGAAGATCAAACAATTCTTGCAATGCACCAAAAACGTCTTTATTTAGCTCTGTTGATACTTTATCATACACCGCGAAAAAGCAACCGTACTGTTCTAGCGCATGCCGGACTTCATTGCTTGACGAGAGCCAAGAACTTGTGCCTGGCTTCAAGTTTTCCTTTGTGAAATCAACAATGGGAAGAACTGATGTTGCTTGGAAACCCATATTTTCTTTAGTCAGGTGTGTTTCTTTTTTGGTTTTTGACTAGCTAGTAAGGCTTATGATAAATGACTGTACTGGTGCCAGATTCATTATCAGTATGCTTGCTTATATATTGGTGGTAGAATGTGTATGTCCAATTACAACTGACAAAAAGAAGTATTAAAAAAAACTGAGAAGCAAAAATATATAGAGATAAAAATTAAAGAATCCATTGGAATCGGCTCCTGAAAGAGAAATAATATTCCAAGTTACTTAGATTTGGCCAGCTAATAGGCAGACAACAATGTTGAAACGCCTCAGCTATTACAGAGTGTTAAGGTTCCTTGCTGGTTTGTGAGTTTGGAGAGATGAGATGAGAAGGGAAAATATAGGATGAAAATAGATGGGAAGAGATGTGGTGTATTATAATTTTCCATTGTCATCATTGTTTGCGAGTTTTAGAAAGGAAGGGCATTGATGTGATTTTAATTATATTTTTTCTTATTTGTGAGTTTAGAAAGAGGGAAGGGAAAATATTTTTATTTTTAAATTACACTATTTATATATTACCCTTAGTAACGTGATTTATTACATTAAACTACACTATTTATTTTGATGGGAAAGTTTTGAGTTAAAAATAAAATCAACTTTACCTCCAAATTCCTTTCATTCATTCCTAAAAAATTCACAAAGATGAAATTTGGAGGGATTTTAATTGTTTTCCTTTCCCCTAAAAAAAACTTACAAACA
Organism: Panax notoginseng; assembly: GCA_016801055.1. Lineage (NCBI taxonomy): Eukaryota > Viridiplantae > Streptophyta > Magnoliopsida > Apiales > Araliaceae > Panax > Panax notoginseng. The sequence goes on along the minus strand of CM029019.1, from coordinate 193,049,843 downwards.
CATTATTAGGTTCGCTTCATTTCAATTTAATTAGTTGACCCCTTTCAGGATGCGTGCGTAATTTTAAAGACGTGTAGGAAATAAACACAAGTATTGATTATATTGTTTTGTGTGTTATTAACTTAGTTGAATGCGCAAAATATGTAGGAGAAGATAAATCATAAATGTATGGGGAAAAAATGTATTACATAATTAAATATGCATATAACACAATCGGCAACAAAAATAAAAGAGAAAATAGGACAACTATATAAATTGGGATGGAGGTAAGTACTATTTTTATTAATTCGGCTGATCATTCCTAGGGCCGTATAGACGCTATATATAATTATTTAGGATTTTATGCATAACGTCATGATTGAAATGAACAAAATAAGTTGTCATAAAACGACCTTAATTAGTCTCTCTCTCTCTCTCTCTCTCTCTCTCTCTCTCTCTATATATATATATATATATATATATATATATATATATATATAGATTGTATTTGCCAAGGATTTTGTATAGGATGTGCGAATCAATTAGATTGTTTTTTTTGGAAAGAAAGGGTACTTGAGTAAAGGCAAGAAGAACTTAAGCTATATAGGGTATATACTGGTTGGATTTAAGAATGAAGCTTTGCTTTTGTTTTGTGATTCTATGGGATATCGTTCACTTATGTTTGTTTGCAAAGATTATAATCCCGAAATTATAATTCATGATATTATAATCTTAACTATTAATCCTAGGATTATAATCCCGGGATTATAATTATAATCTCAAGACTATTAAATCATTTTATAATCCCTAGACTAATAATATCAAATCTAAATTTAAAAATAAATAAGACACTTAAGATTAATAGTCCTATCCCAAGTATAATTCTTACAAACAAACATAGTCTTAACTTTATTTGTTTGTTTTGTTATGTTTATGTAGGGATTTTATTCATAAAAACTTGGAATATTCTGTTTTGTGGTGCAATACATATAATACTAGATACAAATTCGCGCGTTGCGGCGGAATTATTCAATTTTTTAATAATAAATGTGTACGTACAATTAATAAATTAAAATATAATAAGAAGATGGTAGATTGTTATGCGATGATCAAATTTTATACAGAAAAACAAATGAATATACATTGTAGGGGTAGTGTTGAGATAAATTAAAGATTTACTTTGATATACCCAGGTGTTTCAGATAACCATAAAGATTAAATCATACCCCTCTCCAAGTATATAAAGTGATCAACTTCATTATACCCTATATTATGCATAATATTCAAACGCGCGCAAAGGCCGAATATACGACCAAATATGTTCCCTTTATATAAAAGATTGTTCTTCTCAGTCTTTGAATCAGAATTTGATTTAACAACGAAATACAATGATTTCAATATCTAATCACTTCTCTTCTCTTCTCAAACCTATCAAGTTTTCTTTTTCGATCTAGCCGAAACAATTGGCATCGATCTATCAATAATAATTGAATTCTTATCTTCTCTTTTCGAACCTATCAAGTTCTAACAAATGTTCGTTTAGCCAGAACAATTAGCTAAGATATTTCTCAACACGATTCAACAATAAACATGAATTATCTGTACTATTTGCAATCACTAATAGCTTCTACGGATGTGAGTATCCAATAACAATTATTCTTTAAGTATATTCTCAGAATCATTAACTCAGTTTGAATTAATAAACATGCACTAACTACGAATAATCAATAAAAATTCTCAGACGTGGTCTAATCAACAATAATTAACCACCATAGTATTTAAACAGATGTAACTCAAGGTTGAGTTAGGAAACTTGTCTTCTCTATTGATTACTGCTACACATATACTTATCTGCGTTTGAAAGACCTATAATGAACAATATCGATTTCACAATTAGCACAATTAATCACAACACACAATATTGTAATTTACAGTCAATCTTTCTTCTAGGCACATTACCACATAGTCACATCAGTGTTTATAACCTATATAAACACTCATCAAGTCTAACTAGTTCGGTCTGGTTGGACTTCAGTCTATTCTCGGTGTACTAGTCACCCTATCCGACAATTAATATTTATATTGTCAACTAAATTCAGTCTCAAAGCTTCAATATTATTTTAGATAAGTCAAATATCATTTATAATATTTTTCAGAAGCTTTTAATAATTTTCTAACAATTATTATAATTTATAATAATTTTTCAAACACCGGAATCATTTTTAAATGATTTAAATACTGCATAATACCATCATCATTAATATTTAATAATATTAAAATATTAATGACATACTTGTCAAAATATTAAAGTTATTAATAATAGCTTAAAATATTTTTAAATCACCAATATTATACTTAAATAATTTTAAAAATAATTAAAAATCATTTTTAAACCATAACCATTAATATTTAAATATTAATAAATTTATCATCAAAATATTAAAAGTCATTAATTATAACTTAAAATATTTTTAAATCACTTTTCCCATTTTCAAATCAATAAAACCATCTTTAACTCATTTATTTAATATAATAATTAAATAAATCAAATATCATTAATATTAATTTATTAATGAAAATTCTCCAAAAATATTAAAAGTTACACTTTATAACTCCAAATATTTTTAAACACCTTATTCTTATTTAAAATGATTTTAATAATATTAAAATCATTTTTCTCTAATTTATTTAATACACTAATTAAATATCATTAATATCCAAATAATTATAAATATTAATGAAAAATATCCCAAATTATCAAAAGTTATTTTTCATAACTTAAAATAATTTTTAAAACTATTTTTGTAATTTTTAAGAATTTATTTCTATTTTTAATCATTTTTCGAAAATTTAAAAAATTAAATTAAATAAACCGTTGCTATTGGCTATAGCGACACTTTCTGTCGCTGTAGGTGTTCTTGGGGCTCAAGAACACTAGAACACTGATAGTCAGTGTTCAAGGGTCAACGTTTGACCGCTTATAATTTCCAATCCAATGTGTTTCTAGACTTGCTTATGCATCGATTTTGTAGTTGGTATGTAACACTACCATTAACAACCAATATCTTGGTCATCCAACAACTCAAATGCCAGATATGATCCTTCAAAGTCGTTGTCAGACAGCTCCTGGGTTTTTTGGGTAACCCAGAAACCCAGGCAGTTCCGAGTGCCTACTTTCTAGTTCATTTCATTTGGTGTTCTGGTCATTAACTGGTCATTCTCATGATTCAAATCTATAGTCCATGTGTCAAGGAACATTTACATAGCAACATCTCAGTTCAACAACATCCAAATCTCCAGATTTAGCCCGGTCAAAGGCTGTCAGAAAACTTGTTCATACGGTTTTTGGGTTTTCCAGAAACTCTAACCGTGACCGAGTGGCCTAGTTTGACCACCCACTACACTTGATCTTTTGATGTTTTAAAGGATCTAAAGACATGGATTTAGAGTCCATACAACACCCTACAATCTGGTTACAATAACATCATCAAATAACATAACACCTGATAGATCTCGGGCTAACAAAATCCTGTCAGGCACTGAAAACGAGTTTCTAGGTTGCTCGGAAACTCTTGGTCATGCTCGGTCAATGGGTTTTGACCATGGATAACATGCAATCTGGACATGGAATGGCTATGATTCCACTTCCAGATCAAAGACCTCATGTCAGACTATGGATCTAACACGTAAAACAAGAAAAATCATAAACAAAGAAGGATCTAGGGCCACTGACATTAGCTTGTCAGACCACTTTTTGTGTTCTTGGATAGTTTTTGAAAAACTTCATTTTTGAGACTTTTGATGCTATAGATCTATGATGTATCATCATAGATCAACATAAAACATCTTCTAGCATGAATCTAAACACATAAACACATACTAAGCATACAAGATCAAAGTTCAGTTTCGGTTTAATACCTTTCTAGTCCAATCTTTGATCCTATCTCTCCTCAACTGATTTTGATGGGTTATGAGATTTACTAGTGACTGAAACACTTAGTAAATTAGTGGGTTTGGAGAGAGAAGAGGTTTGTTGAGAGTTAGAGAGCAAATGTGCAATTTTGGTGAACTTTCTCTCTCCTAAATCACTTATAACTTAGATGCAATGAATCCAAGTGTGCAAGGTGGCATATATGGATCAGATTTGTATTGAAATATCATCACATGGGCTCACCTAACATTGGTGAATCACAAGATTTATCATATCTCTTATAACTTAAGTAAAGGGTTATTTTGGTCTTTTCGCCCCTAAAAGGGTATTTTCGTAATTTCCCTTATAAATTTAAGGGTATTCTAGTCACTTGACCTTACTTCTCTTAATTTTCACCATTAGGGTTTGGTAACCTCAATTAGGATTTCCTAATTAGGGTTTAGGGTTCCCAAATTTAAAATTAGGGTTTCCCGGCATTCGATTAGGGTTCCTAACTATGCGTTAGGATTTCTTAATATGAGATTAGAATTTCTAATCCCTCATTAGGGTTTATTAATGTTGTACCCTACCCGATCAACCACTGATCAAAATTCTATACAGTACGAACACGTACTCACAGTTACGATTATTATAACTGTAATTTCTATCGAATCCCTATCCGGACTTAGGGTTAGGATTTTTATTCTCTGGTAAACACAACTCTACTCTTAATTCTTAGTCAATACCTAAATTGACTCATTCTCTAGAATCGATCACAAATTCTCAGCTCAATATTGATAATCAATATCAATATTAAATAAAAAAAAATTATTTGAAAAATTCGGATTATTCGAAATCCCAGGTTATCATAGGTTTCAAAACAAAAAAGAGCAAAATGAAGCTAAGTTCACAAAGGAAAGTGATAATGTACACCTATTTTTCTCTTGCTTACTTACTAAAAGTGAGTTGCAGAATTTATGGTATTTGGATAGCGGTTGCAGTAGCCATATAACAGGAAATGAAGACTTCTTCGTACAACTTGATCACAGCTTCACTTCTCAAGTAAAGCTTGGAGACGGAAAGTTACAGAAAGCTCTCGGAAAAGGTGTTATTGTTGTCCACACCAAAGGAGGTAACAAAAGATTAATATTTGACGTTCTTTATGTGCCAAATTTATCTGAAAATCTCTTGAATGTTGGTCAGTTGTTAAACAAAGACTATCAGGTTATCTTTGATGATAGCAAATGCGAAATTGTTGACATGAAAAATAACTTGACAGTAGCAAAAGTTGAAATGTCTAAAAATAAGGTGTTTCATCTTGTCATACCAATAGAGGAAAACCTTACTTTAAGAAGTGAAAGTCTAGATATATCCTACTTGTGGCATTTGAGATATGGGCATTTAAATTACAGGGGTATGAAATTGTTGAAAGAAAAAAACATGGTGGTTGGATTGCCTGCTATAGAGAATAATGGAAGAGTTTGTGAAGGTTATGTCTATGGAAAAATGCATAGACTTCCATTTCCAAAAACCTCATGGAGAGCTAAAGCCCCTTTAGAATTGGTGCATTCTGACATGTGTGGTCCTATGAGGACTCCATATCTCAACAATAAGAGATATTTCATTCTCTTTGTTGATGACTATACAAGAATGATGTGGCTGTACTTCTTAAATGAAAAGTCAAAAGCTTTCTCAATTTTTCTTTAATTCAAAGCTTTACCAAAAATAGCAAAGTGGATGTCAAATGAAAACTTTACAGACAGATCGTGGTGGAGAATTTATATACACTCTGTTCATGAATTATTGCAGGGAGAATGGAATTCAAAGGCATCTCACTGTTAGTAGAAGTCCGTAACAAAACGGAGTGGCGGAAAGAAAGAATCGCACTATCGTAGAAATGGCTCGTAGTATGTTGCAAGAAAAAAGGCTTCCAAAAAATCTATGGGCTGAAGCTGTTCATACTTCCATATATATTCTTAATCGATCCCCTACAAAGGCAGTTCGAAACAAAACTCCGTTTGAGGCATGGAATAACAGGAATCCACATATTGATCACTTCAAAGTTTTTGGATGCATTGCTTATGGCATGAACACATCACACAACATGGACAAGTTTGACAAGAAAGGTGAAAAGTAAGTGTTTATTGGCTATAGTGATGAGTCTAAGGGATTTAGACTGCTTAATCCCAAGACAAATCAGCTTGTAGTATCTAGAGATGTCATCTTTTGATGAAATGATAGCTTGGGAGTGGAAGGATGATTCTTCTCAAGATCAAAAGTCATACGAATTTGAAGAATCATCATTTTTTCAAGAAGATGCAAATCAAGAAAGCAACCTACAGCATGAAGTAACAAGAAGTTTATCTAGAATTCCATCATCAATTCATGATAATTCCAACTCAGAATCACTTCCAAGAAAGGTACGATCATTGCAAGATGTCTATGAATTTACTCTTTTTTCATGTGAACCTCACACTTTTGAAAAAGCAGCAAGTGATAATGTATGGATTAAAGCCATGAAAGAAGAAATCTCTATGATTGAAAAGAACAAAACTTGGGAGCTTATGGATCTGCCAAAAGGGAAGGATGTCATTGGATTAAAATGGGTTTATATATAAGACAAAGTACAATGAAGATGGCTCAATTCAAAAGCACAAGTCCAGATTAGTCACGAAAGGCTACTCACAACAGCCTGGCATAGATTTCACCGAGACATTTGCACCGGTAGCTCGGATGGAAACAATAAGAATTGTTCTTGCTTTGGCAGCTCAATTGGAGTTGAAAGTGTTTCAACTTGATGTAAAATCTTCTTTTTTAAATGGTGAGCTGGAGGAAGAGGTCTATGTTGAGCAACCTTAAGGTTTCCAAGTAAAAGGGAAAGAAGACAAAGTGTATAGGCTTCGAAAGGCTTTGTATGGCCTAAAGCAAGCCCCCTCGAGCTTGGAACAACAGAATTGATGGTTATTTCCAGCAAAGTGGATTCAAGATGAGCCCAAGTAAACCTTCACTGTATGTGAAGACAGAAGGTACAGACTTCCTTATTTATACATTGATGATTTGATCTATTTTGGTTCAAATATGAAAATGCTCAAAGATTTCAAGAAAATATGATGAATGAGTTTGAAATGACTGAATTGGGTCTTATGAGATATTTTCCTAGGATTCAAGTGAAACAAAGCAAAGGGCATATTTTTCTCTCCCAGGAAAAGTATGTAGAAGATTTGCTTAAGAAATTTCATATGGAAAAATGCAAAGCTGTGCGTACGCCTATGGCTTTAAATGAAAAGTTGCAGCAAAATGATGGAGAACCAAGAGTTGATGATAAGCTTTATAGAAGCTTGGTTGGCTCTCTGATTTATCTCACCAACACAAGACCTGATATAATGCATTCAGTGAGTATGATTTCTAGATACATGAATAAGCCAACAAAGTCTCATTATACAGCAGCAAAAAGAATCTTAAGGCATCTACAGGACACAAAAAAACATGGGATCACTTATGTGAAAGAGAAAGATTTCAAGCTTGTTGGATATATTGATAGCGATTGGGCAGGTTCCCTTGATGATCGAAAGAGCACCTCAGGTTATCTTTTTTGCCTAAGTTCAAATGTGATATCATGGAGTTCAAAGAAGCAAAAATCAGTGACGTTATCGTCAGTAGAAGCAGAATACATTGCAGCGACCGATTGTGCATATGAAGCAGTTTGGTTAAGAAGAATTTTGAATGATTTACAACTAAAACAAAATGAACCTACAAGAATCTATTGTGACAATAGGTCAACAATAACAATGTCAAAAAATTTAGTTTTTCATGCTCGCTCTAAGCTTATAGAGCTTCGTTATCATTTCATCAGAGACTTGGTGAGCAAAGGAGAAATTTGCATGGAATTTGTTAGCACTAACGATCAGCCAGCTGATGCTCTAACCAAACCAGTCACAAGGGAGAAATTTGAGAAGTTCAAGAACGAATTGAAGATTACAAATTAAGAGGGGGTGTTAGAAAGTAATTATGTAATCTCATATTTTTAGAATCAGTATTAAATATAGTTATTAAGTTTGCTGAGTTCTATAAGTGTCTTTTGTATTCTCAAAGAGTCTTGAAGTCTTATTCTAGAATACTCCACTCCTAGATTAAATAGAAGATTGCTGTAACCCATGAAGTATGAAAAAAGAAGTCTAGCAGTCAATAATATAAGAATATGTTCTACAGGAGCAGCAGCACTGCAAAGCCTATTGTTCTCACCTTTCTTCTAATAAAAGTCTAGTTTAATCAATATCCTTGATAAATTCATGTTTCTGCTCATTGTGCTTTCGTTTGTCCCAACAATGTACTGCGTTTTAGTATAATTAATAGATTTCATTTTTGAGAGAGTGAGGAAAAGAGAACGTCAGACAGATATCACAAAACCCCACACCCTAATCCCCCACCAATCCAAACTCCTAGAATTATAAGCTAGATTTTCTGGATAATTTGTATTTTTTGAAAATTTTTAGATATGGATACACAGATACATGAAATTAGAAGACTTTTATCAAGGTGTTTTTCTTTGGTTTTGTCAATTAAGTACATAAATGTACGTAATTAAGAGGGTAATTCATTATTTTATGGGTTGAATATAGTTTACTAAATGAAGTATCATCATGAATATGATTAGGCCCCTCAAAGAATTTGGGCTTACACTTTACTATATCAAGTATCTAATTTAATACAATTTAGTCCCTAATTTTAGAATCCGGCCAAAATTGGCCGGAATTCGTAATTTTCCGGCCAAATAAGAATTGTATACGGTTTGATCATATAGAATACGGGCTAATAACACTTATGTTACATCAAGTACCACTAAATTCACAATTTACTACATCGATCAAGTACCTAATTCGTATAAAATTTGTATAAATACTTATTTTGATGTATTAAATCTATATAAATCCTTATAAATAATTATTATATGTTAAATTATTAAAATTAAATATTTATACAAAGATTACCAAATATAATTTTTTTTATTTTAAAATTTAAAAAAAGACTTAATTATAAAAAAAATCAATAAACTTTTTAACAAATAAATTATATTTTTAACACGAATAACATTAAACTTTTAAACAATTGACAAAAGTGCCCAAAATTTAATTAATTAAATAATACCCTTTTTATATTGGAAGACCATACAAAAGGAGGAGGAAGAAATTGAAAAAGAAAAAAAAATAAAAAAATGACTCAGTTGATCTCTCTACTCCCTCCCTCTTCTCCTTTAAATTGTTTTGTTCAATTCCTTCAAATTTAAAAATTTCAGCGTCTTGGATTCTGTCCAGCAGCTGTGATCGACTTAAGCAAAAAATAACTTGATATTTTATGTTAATTCAAAAACTTTTGTAACGAAAAAAGGCTGATTATCACCATTGAAGGAAGAGAAAAGAGTAGATGGTGTATGTGACAACCCGAAAATTTAGAGGATCTTGAATGATTAAGTTAAATGTTAAAATTTAAAACCTAGAGTGGAAATAGATGAATGATTTGAAATTTTTAAGAAGAACCTATATGGTTTACTATTTGAAAAAGAATTGAGAAAATAAGGGTCATGAAAATTCAAAACCTAGAAAAAGATTTTGTATGTGAAAATTTTATTTAAATAAATAAATTTCAAATGAAGAGATATTATTAATTAGATTAAATTAAATGTGTATATGTATAAATGCGTATATACTTGGAGATGTGCTATATATGATTTAGCCAAACAATAGGATTGATTATTTAAATTAATCATATAAGAATAAATGAAAAATTCATTATAGAAGCTGGTGAAAATAAACCAAACCTAGTAGTCAAACGTTAGAAATCATATAAAAAGGAAATAATAATGTGGCAAGTCAGAATAATACATATGGCAAGCCATATGAAAAAGACTTATTGAATTTAGCAAACTGTGTTAAGAGGGTTACTAGACGTTAAATTAAATGTCTAGTCTAATATATGAGTATATAAATCATTTTATGATTTATGAAGAGTATGTATGTTTTCGTAATATGGTAAATATATTAAATTATATTTGCTATATGTAAATAAATTGATATAAACAGTTTATAATGTGAGAAAATAAAACTATTAATTATTTTCTATATGTGATGTATGCATGTTTGGTGTAACTTGTAATTGGGAGTTTATATATATATATATATATATATATATATATATATATATATATATATATATATATATGGAGAGACTCTAAAGCGAACCTTAAAGAGCGAACTAAAGACGAACCGTCGTCTTTGGTGTCTATGGCGACGGTTCGACCCGTCGCCAAAGACTACATGGCTATGGCGACGGATCGAACCGTCGCCATAGGCACCAAAGACGACGGTTCGTCTTTGGTTCGCTCTTTAAAGTTCGCTTTAGAGACGGACCGTGTATATATATATTACACGAGGGAATAAAATTATTGAAAATAATTTGCGTAATGAAATAAAAGAGGCGGTTTAAGTATATTATATTTATATATACTTTACCCAAGGATATTGGAATAAATTTTTATATGAATTATTTTAAGAAATAAAGGATAATATATTTATATAATATATTAAGGAAGTTAATAAATTCTTAATTGAATTTACGTTAATAAGGCAAGGATAATATATTTATTATAACATCTTGGGTATGTAAACAAGTGTATTTGCATAAGAAATTACGTGTAGCATAATTATTTTGTGATTATAAAATAAATATGTAAGTAATTATTTAAAATCTAAAATGAGTGGAATAGAAACCCTAAATAAATAATTAGGGTAATATAAAATTTATGTGTTGAACTCGTGATATTTTTACGTGGCCCAAAACATTAATTGAAAAGCCCAAGCAATTTAATTGTTAGCCCAAACTTTGGCCCAAACAATAACACAAATTAAGTAATTAAAATAAATCAAAAATTGGGGCATTATAAGGGGGCTTCACTCGGTCAGGTAAGAGAGAAATAAGCATGTGGTTAATTTATTTGTTCCACCAATTCAAGCCATGTGTCTCTCTTTCATTTATCCTTCTCATTTTGTTAAGATTTACAAGTAAGAAGAGAGAGAAGATAAGAGCTAGTAAAAGAAAGAAAAAAAATATAGAGAGAGAAAAGAAGAGAGTGGTCGGCTGGCCACATAGAGGGAAGAGGAAGGGAAATTTCTCATGCCATGAATGAAAGAAGAAAAGAAGAAGAAGGAATAGCACAAGAGGTATAAAAAAAAAATTTACCTTGTTATTTGTTCCATGAGATTTATATTGGTTGTTTTAAATCAAATCTTGAGTTATGATCTTGAACTCTAAAAATCTTAGATCTACATGTTATATAGTGTATTATGTATGGATCTAACCGTTTTTGGTGTTAAAAGCTTGATCAAACAAAAGAAAAGAAGAAAAAGGAAAACATTTTTAAAAACTTAGAAAAATTAGTGGACTGCTGCCCTTAAATAGAAACTTAGGGGTTAGCTAGATGTTCCAGAAAATTCAAGACTTTTGGTATGTTATATTACACTGAATAAGCTTTCCAGAGACTTTGGAATGGACTAATTCTGACTTCGGAGCAAAGAGTTATGACCGTTCAAAGTAGCTGCGTTGAAACTGTCTATCCAACTCGGGGCAGTCCCCTTGCACGAGATTTCTGGATTGATGTGTTCGGAATCTTGGAAAATGTCAGAAAGGAAGAGTTGTAATTCCAAACGTTACCTTCGCGTGGGCTCAAGAATTGCCTAAAAATGTTTTCAAACGAAAAAGTTATGACTGTTTTAGTGGAAGATGGTCAATCTGGAAAACATTTGAAAACTGTTACGAGTAGACATTTTTGGAGCATGTTTTAGGCTTCGTATGAGGTCCGAAATTAGTGGGTTACATTTTTTGAAAATAGCCTACTATGGTACCTATAACATATCCAAATTTAGAAATTTTCTGATTTACGATTTAAGCGGGAGAAAATCGTAAAGTGGCTAGGTTGATAACGAACCCAGCAGCAGCAACTGTCGGTGCCCGCGCGTGCTTCTAGGCAGCTGTGCTAGTGCTGGGCACAGTTTGCGTGACGTCCTTTTCGCCCACTGTTTTGGTGAGTTTTCGTAATTCGTTTTCGCTGTGTGAAATTTTTCTAAAATACTATGACATAAGGTCTATAGCATACCCAAAATTTCACTATTATATGACTCAAGATTTGAGAATTAAGAATGAGCGAATAGGCATGTCAGAACTTGTAAACGAGCAAACGTCAAGCGTCGGCGCGTCAATCGACTTTGACATTCGACGTTCCGAATCGCGTTCCGACAAAATAATAAGTCATAATAAATCTAATAAAGTCCTAAGAGACGAGATTTGACTATAAATCTAATCGAGATTTGATATTTTATGCTGAGAAACTTCATTTCAGGCATAAATAAAGCAATAAAAATATGTAATAAATATAAATTTACATATTTAAGCAAAATAAAAACTAAGGTTGCCTATAAAATTATTTTGTGGTGCAACGAAAGACAAGAAACCTTTAAAATTTTATATTAATCATAAAAATGATATTTTGAGGTTTCTGGGGTTCAAAATGAGGTATTTGAGCTGAAATTTATGTAACGGAGAATATATATATATATATATATATATATATATATATATATATATATATATATATATAAAAAGCAAAAATGTAAATATTTGTAAAACGAAAAATAAAGCGAATGTGTTAGTGGAATGAAATGTTTATATATGAGATTGGCTCATGAACAGACAAAAATGATATAAAAATTATTTAAATTAATGAAATAATATAGTAAATTGAATTTTACTATAAAAGTTATGTATTAGTTGTTTAAACCCCTAATTTGCGAGTATGGATGAAATATAATTTCGAAATGGAATAAAAATGGTTTAATATTTAAAGATGTAAAATATTTACATCTTAAAAAGTGTGAGACCTTTATTATTTATATATAGAAGATGATTAAAATATTATTAAATAATTAATAATATTAGATGAATAAAATATTATTAATTGATTAATAATATTAGTAAATGGTTTGAATATTATTAAGAGATTTAAATATTATTAAATGATTAATAATATTAGTAAATGATTAAAATATTATTAAATGATTAGTAATATTATTAAATGATTAATAATATTAGATGATTAAAATATTTTTAAACGATTAATAGAGAAGGAGTAAAATATTATTAAAGGATTAATAATATTTGTAAATGAGTAAGATTACTAAGTGACTAAAATATTATTAAAGGATTAATAATGTTAGACAAGAGTTTAAGATGATGGTTAAATGATAGTAATATTATTAAGGGATGATAATATTACAAATAAGTTAAAGAATTATTCAATATTTGATTATGTGGCTAAATGTTAGCTAATTTATTATTCAAGTAATAGTATTGTGAGATAAAGTATGATATGCTAACTGAAAGATCAATCTTATAACTTATAGATCTTTCATAAGAAATTAAATTAGATTGTGTAGCAGTAATCGACGGTACAAGTAAGTTTTCCTAACTCAAACTCAAGTTATTATGTTTCACGCATGCTAGTGGATTAATTATTAAAAATGATTCCATATCTATGATTATTGATTCGCACTTAATGCATGTCGCATATGTTTATCGGGTATGAAAGACTGATCACCTTCATTACTAAAGTATTTGTTCATGGTCATTGTTGGCCATTCATTATTATTGATTCAGTTATTCAATTATTGAAAATTTGATTCATATACATTATTGAAAACTTGAAAGCTTATTCTTTTTCAATCATGGTATATCCTTTTTGCATTTAACTTGCTTGCTATATCATGATAATATTTTCAGTTAAGACGAATGTCCGAAGAAAGACAGAGACAAGGACAAGTACAAGAATAGATTATTGTGCACATTTAACTATTAAGTTATTTGATGTAAGTTATTTATGTAAACCTTTTGTGAATCTAAAAGTATGTATGTAAGTTATGGTTAGAAACCTTGGGAAATGATGTGGAATTATTTAAAAATGAACAATGTATGTATGAATATTCCACAATAGTTATAGAACGTGCATAAAGAGAATGTATCGTGACGCACCAGGTCCGAGGTTCAAGGGACCCGAATTTGGGGGCGCTACTCAAAAAGTGAATTGCAAAGATAGAAGATACATAAGATGACATAGGTAATGTATTTTGAATTTGGAAAGTGAGTTATTTTTATTTAGTTAAAAGATTTTTCAAACAAATAATAGTTAATTAGTTTATCCAACAACACTTTCTTTTCGTCCATTTTTTGTTTTATTCTTCAAACAAATAGTAGTTAATACATATATTGTATTTTGAAAAAAACAATAATTTTAAAATTGTATCTATAATTTAACAAATTGTATGTATAAATTTTACAGCTTAAATCTTTCAAATTATAAACTATATCATAAATTAAAATTTTTACGTTTTAAATTTTACAAATTATATAACAACTTAAATTTTACAAATTTTATTTATAATTTTTATAATTTTATTTATAAATATTTACAATTTTAAATTGTATTTATAAATTTATACCGTATTTATACGGTATTAGTTACTTTTTTTAAAGTGCTAAAATTTATTATATTTAATTTTTTTTTCTAATTTTAATTTTTTATTCTTTGGGGGTCGAATCATGAATATGGTGGTACTTGATGTAACAAAACTGTAAATAACTCTTTTTTAAATTAAGTCAACCCGTATATTTATACGATCAACTGGTATTAAATACACAAAACCCGATCTGATTCTTGGGCGGGTCGGATATTCAGACCAATTTTGGTCGAATTCAGAAATTGGGGGCTAAATTGTATCAAATTAGGCACTTGATGCAGTAAATTGTAAGTCCAAATTTTTTGAGGGCCGGATTATGAATTTGATGGTACTTCATATAACAAAAATGTAATAAGCCCTTGTTGTATTTATGTTAGAAAATAAGAGCATCTAGCACAATAATAAAGTGAAATAAAATTAAATAAAACAAAATCACGTTAAAGACACTAATTTTTCCATGTAAGATTCCTTCCTTATATAATGCAATATAAGAATCTTAATTCATCCCATATTTGTTAGGAATATACGATCTATATATATGCTCATCTGAAACTACATCTTAACCTAAAAGGTTAACCTTTTAAGTCTATGGTCTATTAGAGTATTATGCGCTCAATGTTTCTCCTTTTGTTTTTATGTGAGACTTGACTATTATGCAGTACCTCAATAATCTCCCCCTTAACGCGTGATCTCTCCATCTACATCGACGCTAATCTCTCCCTTGAAGTTTTAACTATATACTCATTTGAGCATAACCCATCGGTACTTCTAGTTGACGAGCCATCTTCTTTCTCTTATTCGATCCACTAAGGGCCTCTATCAAGTTCATTAAATCTCCTTTATCTGACGAGCTTATCTCTCAATATCTGTTGATTGATCCACTGAGAGCCTCCATGAGAAGAGTTTCCCACTTGCTCAAAGAGTACATAATTTAGCCAGGATCTATAACTAGCTCATTGAGTCTAACCCATCACGTCTCCTGATTAACCAGCCCAACAAAATTACTCCAAAAAAAATTGGGCCAGGGCTCCTTTAGTTATTAGTAGTGATGATAATTAAATTAACAACACTAGATTATGATTGTGGGGTTATGTTCCTTCTGCTTCAAACATTCTACTCTAAGAACAGGCCGACTCAATCACCTTTTAATTGGGTAGCTTTACAATTAGATCTGAATTAAAGTCGAATCAGAATTCACCAGTAATAATCTCCTATAAAAAAACCTATAATTCTGCTTAACAATTTTATAATTTCTCGCCAACACTTTCCATGATCAACCGATTTATCAAAGTTGAGCAAATGTTCAACGTAAGACCCTAAATTTTAATAAATAAAACTTAAATTTTTTAAAATAATATTCTAAATAGTAAGGTGTTAAATTGATAAAAATGTTAAAGTCATAGGTGATATGTGCAAATTATAAGAAATAAACAGTATGTCGGGGAATATCTGGTAAAGTACGACGCCGTCAAAATAACCAATCGTTAGTGGTCCCCACAATAAAATAATTGTCGCATATAGAAAATGACATAAATAACATTTATAATAAAAAAAATGTCGGCAGAACTTTTACCGTTAACTATTGAAATACCGGTAATAAAATAATAATAAAATTAACACATTATTCCACAGTAGCACACGTTATTCCATAATAGCAAGCGTTATTCCACAGTAACACGCGCTATTCCACAGTACGAAGCACGCATTATTCCACAATAGCTCTATAGTAGCATACAGTATTTCACAGTAATACACGGTACTGCACAATATTTTATATTATTAACTCAATAATTGTTATACTAGCAACTGCATAATATCTCATATTATTGACTCAATAATTATCATAGTAATTATATTTTATTTCATATTATTAACTCATTAATTTTACAGTAAGAACTGCATAATAATTTATATTATTGACTCAATAATTATCACAGTAGCAACTACAAAATAACTCATATTATTGAACTAATAATTGTCACTGTAGCAAGGGTAGTAATGAAAAGTTACATAATTAAAAGTTACGAGTAGTAGATAGTTAGATAGACTCATTATTTGAAAAACAATGATATATGTGATATTTATACATTAAGGCAATAATAAAGAAGATGAATATATAATAATAATGGTGAGTAATAAAGAAAAATGATAATCTTGAAATGTGTAACGTGTGCCCTAAAATGTGAAACGTGTGTGGTAGATTAAAGATAATCTTGAAATGTATAACATGTGTCCTGAAATGTGTAACGTGTGGATTGTTAATGAATGATATAAATTAAAAGTAATATGAAATATAAAATATGAAACATGTGGATAAGTGATGAACGATATAGATTAAAAGTAATTTGAAACGTGAAACGTGTGGTGTGGTAGGTACGAGTTAAGTTTTAGCTATAAATGGGGGCGGGGGCGGGGGCGGCGCTTAGTATAATGAGTTTCATAACTTTCTTACTTATCATTTCTTCCACTCTCTGAAAATTGCTTAGTGTAAGTGTTTCTTTGAGTGTGCTAAGGCTAACTTAAGTATTGGTGAATATTAGTAAAAGTGCACGTATTGTTCAGGCGAGTTTTTTTTTTATTATAAAAGTTGCACAAACACTCACACACATCACACAGTATTTACAACTCTTTCTTTAGAAGATTCATTTTGAAAAAATTTCTTTGGAAGATTGTTTTGAAATATAATTTTATTTCTTCAAAAACTATTTTGAAGTTTATTTTGCTCTATTATGTATACTACACAAATTTATCTTATCAAATCACTCTTGACACTACAAGAAAAAGGCTTAATTCGAACAAATTTTTTCGTCAAAAATTCCATCGAAATAAAGGTCGTCGATGATAAGTCAGTCGAAAATAAATATGATCGATGAAATTATGGCCGATGAATTGGTCATCGAAGTTTGTTTATGTTCGACGGATTATTCCCGGCGGATGGATTCCATCGATCGTACGAGTGGACGCATGTCACCTCTTTGTCTGTTCGGACCATGCCTAATTTCGACACAATATCCGTCAGAAATAAGGACTATTCCGTAGAGAATATGGAATTTAAAAATAAATTGTAAATGGTATTTCCGATGGTTATTCCGTCGGGTATACCTTATTCCGTCGAAAATATCTGTTTTTTTAGAAAATAAAATTTTTTTTTAGTTTCCAGTTTTTTAAACTCCATTTGTGTACCTGTAACCTACTTTATCCCAACAATACATACAATAATTAACCAATAACTACATCCAACTACATATATCGTAATCAACTCATAATACAATGTAACTACTTTGAAGGAACAACAAATATACATGGCTTAACGTGCATATAACTACTTTTCTAACATCTAACGTGTATATATACGATAAGTTATCAACTACAAAGTAACTTTAATGATTTACAAAATTAAACTAAAATTCATTGATTTACAAAGAATCAAGCTAAACTATAATGATATAACCTATAAACTAAAAATAATAACTTCAATGATTTACAAAACTAAAGTAAAATGCAAAGAAACAAGCTAACTACAATAATTTACAAAAAATCAAGCAACTATACAATGTTTTACAAAAGATCTAAGTAAATGCTATACAAAATATAAACCTAAGCTAGTAGTACCACCACTATGAGGATAATCATCGGGCGGGGGTCAACTTCAATGCTTTAGCGTCTTAAAATCCTCGTCATCACCCCCTCGCTCGCGTTGATCAAGCACTATGCATATAGGTTGATCAACTACATAGGAAAAAATATCTAGTCACGCGCTAAGGTAAGTGATATTATCTTTTTTCATATTCCTAAATTTATGGAAATAAATTATTATTCATTTCTATAGCCTTATCGTTAATTAACGATGAAAATTCTTTAGATGATTAGAATATCCTTAATAGTTGGTTCTTCATCTAATATCATTTAACCTGAATATTCCTATTGAATTTTAACCATTATATTTGAACTGTGAACCTTATATATTATTCTTGAACTCTAATCATTCTTGATATCTTGTTGACAATATTTAGACATTATTGAATTTTGGACAAATTAAATTATAAATCTCTAATGTTTATTCTTTATCTTATTATTCTGATTATTTTTGTCCATCCTTCATATCATTGTTATTTATACTAATCATCAAGACTAATTTGTTGTGAATATCTTTGGTCTGGGTGCAAAGACAATATGATTGTAGAGTGTCTTTAGCATGTATGGCAAGGACACGCGGTAAAAATTTGATGGTGAATTTTTAAATTGGAGAAGATAATAGACATTAAGATCTATTTGATTCTTCATGGATTGCTCGTTCCGCTGTATGTAGTTGCTTATTAAAAACTTATGTTGTCTATCATTTTCTAAATTTTTGATTTTAAAGAGTAAGGATAACTTATTTTCCGTTATCTTAGTCATGATATTCCTTATTAGGCTATTTGAGCTCACCCTTTTGTTTCATAATTCTTTTTAAAAAATGAGAATGTAGCTGGAGCTAGTGGAGAGAGCAGGGAATTGGAGTGATGGTCCAAGTTAGTAGTTGTAGTTGTTCTCACCAAGTTGTAAAATAGTGTGAAAATAATTGTAATGAGAACTTAAAGTGTGTGTTGCCGTATTTTCACGGTATTATAATAATTTAAAAAAAATGATACTTTATTATTGTTGGTTATATTTTAACGACTCAAATTGGGTGGTGTAGACTTAATTTTGGGGGCGTCACATTTGGTATTAGAGCTTAGGGATATGATCTCTTGTGGAGGTCTGGGATTAGAACTAAGAGGGAGAGACAAGTAGAATCTTTCATTAGTGTGTCATATCTAAGTTAAAGTTCGTTTTCTAATTAGTAAGGTTGGTTGTGGTGACAAGAGGTGACTTGTCAGTTCTGTTAACTAACCTTTGTTTCGTGGCCGCATTTTAGAATGACATAAAACCAAGAGCCAATTGAAACTCTGCTAACCATTAAACAAGAAACTGTGAATCAGGAGGGCAATAATTCTCATGTGACCCCAAAAAATAACACTATTGACCACATAATGTATGATGGTTTTTAAGGGGCTTTCTACAATTCATACGAAACAATTGTCTTCCTTTTAGCCTGATCACACCAATTACTCGCCGGAGATACGATTAACTAGGCTAAACCGTATGTTGATTAACATATTTTGCTGTATAATCCAACAAATACACACCCATTTCCCTCTATAAACAAAAATGAACAAATCCATTCCCTCCAAATTAGACAAACCCATATATATATATATATATATATATATATATATATATATATATATATATATATACACGTACATACATATATATCCCTAGATAATTTGTGGTTGTAGTTCGATATATAGAGATAGATAAAAGAGAGTGAAGATAGAGTTGAGGAAAATGATTAGACGAAATAGAGGTACAAGGACAAAAAAATCACACCTTGAGTTTCATGAATGGCGGTTGTGTACTATTATTGCAATATGCCTGTTGTGTTGGTGACGTCGTGGACCTACTTCATGAACCCTGATCATCGTTTCTACTTGTGGGATAGTACAAGGGTGAGACTTTTTCATTACTTCTCTATTTCCCCAAATTAAATTGAACTAATTTGCTTTGTTTATGGTGTTCTGTTTAGCTAAATGGTTTCAAATTTTTCTTATAGTTTGACCTCCTAATGCAAGCTAGAACATTTGAAGTGATTCCTGGTCTATTAAGGAGGTTGAGAGGGCTTGAATTTCAAAGGGATTGGTTCCATCATAGAGAAAAAATTAAATCCATGTATAACACACTCCACAAAATCTTAACCTCCAACGCCAACGATATCAAATACGAAATCTTATTCACCACCTAAACATATTCACCCCAAAATTAAGTATACAATTCAAACTAATAATTCTAAATCGCTTTTTAACCTATTTCCAAGTGACTTTAATATTTATTGTCTTTAGATCATTTATTAATATCCCAAAGCATAAAAATTAATAGCAAAAGTTAAGAAATCGTAAAACCCTAATATGACAAATTATTCTTAAGACCTCTGACCATTATATCGATCATAACAATCTGACTTTATAATTTTTTTCAATTTAAATAATTTTAACATAAAGTAGACTTCAATACTCCAATTTAGCCTCAAAAATCACCTAAATCATATTTAAGATCATCAAGTTATCAATTTTTAAATATTAGCACTAATTGCTGAAAATCTGCTATAAAAAATCCAGATCAACCCTTTTTAAAATTCATAACAAATAATACGTTAATATTTAACGGTTTAAAATTTGTGAACATATTCTTAGCTTATATATGTATAATATTTCCAAAATTATAGCGATCCAACAGTTCGATTAAGATATATAACCCATGCAATAGGCCTAAAAATATAGAAACTGATTTTTAAATTTTAACGTTTACATTCAATCAAATTATATTCCTTTATATAAATTTATATCCTCTTTCCGATTATCATGACTTCTAATTCTATGTCTCTATTTTAATTACAAATAATTCCTTGTATAAAATTCACACATAAATATTTAAAATTATAATATAAAATAATATTTACTTTCCTTGTTTGTCTTTCTTCAATGCGCAGTAACAAAGAATATAAATTTTTGGTCTTCTAGAATATTCAAAATCTCTTCTTATTTGCACATAAATTGTACCTCTCGAAAAGATATACAAAATATCACTATTTTGAAACCCGACCCAAATATCGGTTAAAACGAAAACCGATTTTATGTTTGGTCCGGTTCGGTTTGGTTGAACTAGTTTAGTCAAAACCTAGATTTAATCGGTTGGCAACTGTGAGACCCTAGATTTTATGAATAAATATTTAATTTTCTCGAAATAATTTTTTAATATTATGGTGTGGATTTGATATAATGTTATAATTGTGGGTAGTATTTATAAATTTTGTAAAGTATGCAAGTTGTTATATTATATTCGATTGGTCGGGGAATATTCTTTTTGTCAGGAAATATTCGTACGACGGGACAATCATTGGTGGACCCCGCAACAGAATTATTGTCGGATTGAGAAAACGACAAAAATATTTTATGAAAATTACGGCGGAAGTTTTACCGTTAATACTGTTGAACTACTCGGTAGTAAAAGAACAGTAATACGCGTGGTTACATAGTAGCACACGGTATTGATTATTGATGCTTACGTGAGAAGTCACTCAATTTTGCTTATTAGTTGGACCCCCATTTATCCATTTTTTAAAATAACCGATAGAAAGTTATTCATTATATATATATATATATATATATATATATATATATATATATATATATATATATATATATACATACATACGGGTGACTTGTTTGTTTAAAGGGGGGTACTTTTATAATAATGGTGTATATATATATATATTTATATAAGCATGTGTGTGGCTGGTGGGTGTGGTGATAGTGGATGAAATTAAGTTTGGCAGGATATGTATTATTTTTCAAAGCTTTAAGCTTATTGGTTGAATAACTTTATAATGCCATCATTGATGATAACATATGAATGAGGCTATTTCCTCATTGGTTCATGCTTTTAGTTGGCATGTGATAATTTTTCTAATTGGCCAACCTTTCCCAATCATGTAGTATTATTGATAATTTGTAAAATTAGGTTGCATTCTAATTGGTCAAGGCTGTCAAATTAGCATGTGATGTCCTTCCTAATTTGACAAACACCAACCCATGAACTTCATTCGATTTTCTTTCTTCTTTTAACTGTGCATCCGTGAAATTTTTCTAAATAGTATCTTTCCATTCACCTATAAATAGAAGTTCATTCCTTCATTATTTATTACGAATTCACTGAAACTCTAGAGAAAGAAATTATAGAGAAATTATAGAGAAACTATAGAAAAGTATTCTGCTACTTCCCTACTCTTATATCCAGTTTCTTTTACGGTAAGGGATATTATTTGTTGTACTTATAAGGGATATTATTTGTTGTACTCGTAAGGGATATTATTTATTGTACCTGTAAGGGATATTATTTCTTTTGTATTCATGAAGAGAACTTCTGTTATTCCATTCTTTATTATTCTGCTGGAATAACCAGTATACGCGGACTACCCTATACTTGATGACATTCTTCTAATATTCCGTCTTTATTATTATTCTGTTGGAATATCCTGTCTGTACGTTTACGCCGGACCTGGTTCCATCTTTATTATTATTCTATTAGAATATCCTGTCTGTGCGTTTACGTCGGACCTGGTTCCGTCTTTATTATTCTGTTGGAACATCCTGTCGGTGCGAATTTCGCCTGACCTGGTTCCGTTACTTATTATTCTGTTGGAATAACCTGTCTATGCGAAGTACCGCATGCATGGTGATTTATTTTGTTATTCCATTCGTTATTATACTCAGTTGGTTAAAGTTTTGACTTCTATACTCCATGAAATTAGTGGAATATCCTTGATATTTGCGCTTCATCTAGTATCTTTTCATGGAAATATTCTTCTGAGCATTCTTGAATTTTACTCTATAAAGCAGTATCATGTTGACAAATTGGACGTTATTGGTTCCTGGATAAATTAATTCTTGAACTTATTTTATTGAATTCTTATATCATTGTCATCATCCTCATGTTTATATTTTATTGAAAGTCATCTGTGGCCTATAGTGAATAGATGGACTTGGTATGATTATGACCAGAAATTATTCGGTGTAATCATGACCGTAATGTTACAAATGATGTGGAAAAGTCCTCATTGGCCCGTAGTGTGATGGACAGTTGTTGGCATGATCATGACCATTAATGAATACACAAATATTCTTGGCCCGTAGTGCATGGATAATGGTGGTCGTGATACTAAAGAATATCCTTGGTCGTAGTGCAGCGGTGATTCGATGATGTGGATTATTTATTAAGCTGAGTCCCACCGATAAAAGTGATGAAAAACCTTTTAAATCATAAAAGATAGTAGATTTTATTCTCTACTTGACTCTTTTAATGGATTGCTTGTTCCGCTGCAATTAAACTTGATGGTTGTTATATTGTATCAGTTTAACACTGTTTAAGACTAATGATAATTTATTCTGCATTATCTTAGTCATAATATTTCTTACTGGGCTAGTTGAGCTCACCCTTTTTTTTACTGTTCTCTTCAGGAAATGAGAATATAGCTGGGACGAGTCAGGAAACGGAGTGATGGTCCAGATGATAGTATTAATAGTCCTCACTATTCTATTAAATAGTGTGACAATAAATATAATGAGGACTCCATTGAGTGTGGATATTGTCTAGATGACAATATTTGTATTAAAACTTACAGCATTTATTTTGTCATATTTTACACGACAATTGTATAATTAAGATTGTATTTGTGTTCTATACCATGTATTTGGCGACTCAAAATAGGTGATGTATACCTATTTAGGGGCCGTCACAGCAACCGATCGAACCGGTAGTTCAACCGATAAAACCAATTAAGTTGACCGGTGAACCAATGTTTTATTATTTTTAATATTTTTTGCACCAAATTTTTTTAATATTAAAATTAATCATTTTTAGTAATATTAAAGTAAATTAACTTTATTCTGTTTTAGTTCATAAAAACAAGATTTTTAAAATTTTATTATTTACTAATAATATATATTTTTATATATTTATGATGTCACCGGTTTAATAACGGTCCAACCATTGGTTGAACTAGTGACCCATCCGCTTGATAACTTTTTCGGTTTGATGACCCGTCTGGGTCCGAAAACATTTCAAAATAGGCTCAATTAAGAATTACTCGATTCAGAGTTAATATGACTGAATGAGTTATAAATTTTCAAAATTAGGGTTGAAAATTGTTACAGAAATCAGGACAGGTTGTTGTTTTCATCAATTTAAGGTAGGAATATAGTATCAAATAATTTCTCTTTCTCTTCATAATTGTAGAGGACGAAAAATTGAAGAAACAAACTTTAGATTCACTCAATTCCGATATCGGATGAATTTATTATGATTTTTCTAATAGGTTGCAATGCACATATATAAGAATTATACTCAGGAATTCAACTAATCAAAGTAGAATAGGATTATGGTTTTTCCTCCGTTCTTTAAATATAAATAGGAAACAATATAGGAGTTACCAAAATCCCAATGTATTCCTTAATTTTAATAAACTTAATTATTTAATTATCCACTAAAATTAGAATTTATCTTTCTAAAAGAAATAATAAAAAAATTAGTAAATTACATTTTCTAATTCAATTACGCTTTTAGAAAATGAAATAAAATAAATATTTAATAATATAAAAAATCCAGGTTATTACATGGTCATGCTTGTCTTTGATTGTTTAAGAGAACCCTTTTGAACTTCATTGAGGGTGCTTTGATCTTTTGACTTCTCATAATCTTGCTCTAAAATCTCCCATATTGTCCTCCAAGGAAAGTCTTCATTTGAATGCTCATCAATCAAAGTTGTCTTTGGTGAACCGAGGAAACGATATCATTCTGGTTGCCATCATCTTGTCACCACGAAGCTAGCTCTTGATACCAATTTGTTGGATATACTGAAGGATTTTGGTTTGTACAAATTATTATGGAAGAAATGGATATTTGGAAGAAAAAACTATTTTGTATTGAATTTGATTCTCAAATTTCGCTTATACAAAATGACATTACAACACTCCTATTTATACTACTCCGTGGAAGCTTCTAGGTTCCTCAACCTTCTCTCAACTTCTCCCAAATTATCTAAATATTTTTCGTGGGTCCAAATACAAATTAGGGTTCACATGACCTAATTGAATTAAATGCCCAAATTAGGGTTCACAATATAATTAAATGAATGATGAAAAAGACAAAAATGAATGGACAAGATCGCAATTAATGAACGAAATATTAAATGAGCAAAAAGGAAAAAACCCTAAGGTTTTGGCCCCTTAGGGATCGGCCACCCTAGGGTTCAACCACTCTAAGATGGGTCATTCTTAAAGAAAAGATAAATCAATCTCTCCCCATATTGGATTTGGTTGGAACTATTGGAACAAAACAAGGAAAACGAACAAAAGAAAGCTAAAGTACCTCCTAGGTTTCAGTCTCTTAGGGAACGCACTACCTCATTTTATCAATTTGCGTGTCAGAAGGGTTTTGATCGATGCAATGACAGAGCAATGAGCCCGGACTATAGAAAGAAACTAAAATCTTGTGAAACCCTAAGAAATGATTAGCCTTATAATCTCCATTAAAAGAAAATCATCTTACATGACCAAGAATTATGAGAAAATGATGAAAACCGACCACGAATGGCTGAAACGAACGAAAAGAATCGAAGGAGCCCCCCTAGGGTTCGACCTCCTAAGGTGCACCTTCTCGTGTCATGCGCTAAGTTTTTCTGAGATTTTCCAGCGACAAGATTCTTAAATAAAGAAGGAAGAACATGAAAGCATGGTTTGAGCAACAAGAGTTTTGAAGCACGAGATCGAGGATGAGCCTCCATGAGTCCCAAGGTAGAAAACTTATGGAGGCAACTTATTTTAGAAATTGATTAAGGGATTGGATTGGTGACTAGAAGGACATGACAATCTGGTCATTAATTATTCTGATGACTAATGATATTTTTGAAATTTCATGAAGTCATGTGTCTGGCATGTGACCACTTTCCAAGAAACTCTATAAATACTTCTTCCATTCTATGAATAGGAGACTTTTTTGGAAGATTAGAGAGTGACAGATTCCCTCTCTCAACCTCGGACACTCAAGAAGCCTATCTAGATCCTTGATACCATAAGAAGGCTCTCGGATCCTAAAAGTTCTGTCACGTGTTATTGGAGTAATTGCTCACCTGTTCTTCACCGATATCTTCAATTCATCAATAATCAATTTTGTACTTTTCGTGAATTTCTCTCCTCCTCAGCCAACATAAAATCCTAACCCTAGCAAGGTACAATTTTATTGCCCACAATTTCTTTAACTAAATATCTAGAACATTCTATACACAAATGTTTTCTAACTTCAAGAACATTCTAGTTAATGGACTAATACATTTAGCCTAATTATATTATATTTTCCAAAGCCAAAATCAAGCTTACAAAAAAAATGGCTTTTTATGATGGCTCAAATCCATCATATAAATTCAAAATATCATCACAAAAGATTTTTGTGAGGACTTTAGCCATCACGAAGGTTGTCTAGTATACCCCCATCATGAAAGCCTTTTTGTGATGATTTTGACAATCATGTATGCAAACACTTAGTGCTTTTGTGATGATTAATACAATCACATTAACACGTAATCTATTGTGATTGTCAAAAGTCATCACAAAATGCTTTTATGATGATTAATACAATCACATTAACATATATTCTATTGTGATTGTCAAAGCCATCACAAAAAAAACTTATGACTTTAGGGATCAAAGGTAAGAACGTGAATTCTTTTTACGAACAATTTATTTCACTATAATAACTGTATCAAATGATGCTTGTAGGATTCGAACCCTCCCCCATATGCAAAGTAAATAACGATAATTACCACTACACCAAAACCCATATCAAGATTATAATTTTAAAACAAAATATAAAAGGAAACATATGTGAGTTGACTTACTAAAAAAAATTAGTCTTACATAAGATTTGGTGATTGCAATGGCAATCACAAAAACTCTATAATGATAGTAAAATAAGTCATCACTCAAAGCCATCATATATGTTATTGTTTTGTGATGGCTTAAAAATTCCATCATAAAATATACTTTCTTTTTGTAATTGCAAATAAAAAGCGTCACAAAAATCTCTTTTTTAATGATTGCCATGGCCATCATAAAATATTGTTTTGATTATTTTTTTTACATTAAAATATTGGTGATAGCTTAAATGCAATCATGAAAATGGTATATCTATAAGAAATTGCTTAGTGTGTCATAAAAAGAAAATTTATTTTGCATGAAAAATTTGGTGATTGACATAGTCATCACGATTATAATACATTGATGACAAAATTAATCATCACTAAGGGGGGTGTATTCAATTAAGATTTTTAAAGACTTTTTTTAAGTGACAAATTTTTGTAAAATTTGTGGATTTTAATGACTTTTAAAGACTTGAAAGACTTTTATAGACTTCATGAAATAAGTAACAGTCTTTTATAAACTTTTTATCAAGATTGTGATAGACTTTTATATACTTCTAATATATAAAATTGAAAGATTATTAGATTTAAGATTAACATTTTGCTATACAGTTAAATTATTTATTATATTTTTTAGTGCATATATTATAAATAATAATCCACTGCTTATGATAACAACTTTCAGAAAATATATTATACAAAAAGTTCAAGTTCTGAGAATATTATTTTATCTAAACATTAGAATACATATATATTATAATATATTTATTACATGGCTTCTGATCATTTAATTATTGGCTCCGTAATTTCATTTTTTTCTTCGCAGAAAACAAAATCCACACTCTTGTTTGAGCATGTGATTCAATATCATATTGATTGCTTTACTATATATATATATATATATATATATATATATATATATATATATATATATATATATATATATATATATAAACAAAATGCTCATATTGATTGCTTTACTACTATCCACAATAACATATTATTGTTTTACTACTATATATATATAATCCCTCCTTTTACCAAATTATGCAGTACTATAATTAATAATAAGACAAAAGCTTGAAATATGTATACATACATAATCTTCACAATTGATCTGAGAGTTTCATGATTTTATCTCACTTTTATTAAACAAATTTCTTTTGTCTTTGTATTGGAAGCTTTCGAACTGCCGTTTTCTCCTTTACCAATTTACTGTGCCTTTTTCTTCTTTCCTCAATTACACGTATCGCGAGACATATTAGGTCTTTAGTTATTTATTTACTTTTTAATATATCTTGTTAATTCTCTTAATTATAATATGATTTAATTTTATCCACATATAAATTAAATCCAATTAGTTTTAAGGCCCAAATTTTACCAAATTAATTTATCCATCATATATTAATACATATTAGCACATATAAAATAAATAACTAGTTTAACCCAATAAAAGACAAAGTCTAATTAAATTATTTAAAATATAAATTTAAATGTTATTTATTTATTTTATTTTATTATTATTATTTTTTTCTGGGTGTTACATCGCGTATTTGTATTTACACCGCGAATTTTTGGGTTCCCTCTTTACTGGCGATTCGAATTTTTATCTTTGTGTTTAATATTTGAAAGTCTTTAGAGATGAGGTCAGACTTTGGATGTGACGCCCCCAAAATAGGTCCACACGACCCATTCTGAGTCGCCAGATATCGCACTATAAAAATCAAATATAAACTTCATTTATACAACTGTTGAACTGTCGTGCAGAGTACGACAACAGATAAGCTGTGAGTTTTAATACAAATATATATAATACTCTCATGGTGCCTTGACCATAAGACCTTACAATGGTACCTTACATAAAGGTACAGTCAATAATTGTTTTAGAAATTAAAATCTTTAGAAAATACTCAAGGAAACCTTCGTACATGGGAGGTCATGCGTCTAGGTTATGATAGATATCATATGTCCACATAATTATCCTTGGTTGACCCAAAAGTCTCCAAAGAAAAACAAGAAGATTACTATCATCTTCTTTCCAATGGTGAGTCTTCTCTTAACATATAATTATCTCCGTTGGCTCCAAGTGAAAATTATATTTCAAATAAACTCCAAGATCATATAGGTAGTGCTCGTAAATATACTCAGCAAGTGGATGTGCACAACCATGTCTTATGATAACACGAGGTTGTATGTCGTTAGACATCTTGTATGATAGTGGTAAAACACCCTTCTAAAGTTGGGTTCACCTCACCCTATTCGGTTCACCAAAATTAAATATCAAATGACGTATACAATACGACACACTTATCTAAAGTTCTCAATAAAATTATTTTCATACTATTTAGGAAGAACCTCAATAGCTATAGACCACCGTTCTATTCCCCTGTTATCCCCGCTCGACCCATCTACACTCTTATTACCTGAAAGGAATTATGAAGCAAAAAGGATGAGCACAACTAGCCCAGCAAAGAAATTCATGACTAAAGATAATTTACATCATCAATAGCCTTCATTAGTTATAAATCAGAGATTTAGGACATATGGTAGATGATAAAACTTTTCAACCATAGTTGCAGCGGAACGAGCAATCCATTAGAAGAGTCAAATAGACCATTAGGTCTATTATCTTCTCCATGTTAAAAGTCCACCAATAATATTTTATCCCTGTAACATCAATCAACAATTCCTGTCCACAATCATATGAATAACTCATAATCATAATTGTGATTCTAAATTCCTCTTCGCACCCAGGACGAAGATAATTTTCATCACCTATCTTCACCTAAAACATCAAAAATCATGGTTATACCAAATCACAATTCATGCTCATAATCATACTAATAAATTCATCTTTGCACTGCGGCCAAAGATATTCATTAACAATTCATCTTTGCACTACAGGCTAAAGACATACAACTGTATTTAAGAAGAGTCAAGTAGAGCATGATATCTACTATCTTTTACGAATTAAAAGTGTATAATCAATATTTTATCACTGAGACTCAGCTTAATAAATAATTCACATCATCGAATCATCCTTGCACTATGGTCAAGGATATTCATGTAATCATCAATGGTATTGATTATACCGAATAATCCCTGGTTATAATCATACCAATAACTGTCCATCAATGCAATACGGGCCAATGAGGACTTTTACCACATCATTTGTCACATTACGGTCATGATTATACCGAATAATCCCTGGTCATAATCATACCAAGTCCATCTATACACGTAAGCCAAAGATGGCTTTCATCACAATATAAGCATAAGGATGATAACAATGATATAAGCTTTAATCAAACGAAATCAAGGATAAATATTAAAGACTTTAAATTTATTCAGAGTTTAAAAATATCTAAATTGTCAACATGATACTGCTTTGTGGAGTAAAATTCAAGAATAATATTCATGTACTAAAAATAATTTGGACAGAAAAGAAATATATTTTTCGGATAAATAGTACCCTATGAATAGACTTCGGGAATAGTATCTCGTGAATAGTACCCCGACATGAAAAGTTTCTCAAATACTCGAGTGAATAATATTCGAGTGAATAGTAATTTGGGTGAATAGTAACCCGTGAATAGTACTCTGACACAAAAAGTGCCCCGAATACCCGAGTGAATAATACTAGGGTGAATAGTAACTGGGTGAATAGTAACCCATGAATAGTAACTAGTAAAAAAATATACCAAAGAAAATGATATTCCATGACGAGAACAAAAGAAATGATATCTCATACGAGTATAATAGAATATACGAAACCGCAAATGGATTTTCACACGCCATGCGGTAATCCACGTAGACAGATCATTTTCACAATTTAATAAAGAATGAATACGAAGGATTATTCACCATGCATGTGGTAATCCACATAGACAGGTTATTCTAATAGAATAATAAAGAATGAAATAACAGAAGAATTCACCAGGCATGCGATAGACCGCACAGACAGGTTATTCCAACAGAATAATAAATAATAGAACCAGGTCATGCGTAATCCGCACAGACAAGATATTCCAACAGAATAATAAAGAATGGAACCAGATCATGCGTAATCCGCACAGACAGGATATTCCAACAGAATAATAAAGAATGAAATAACAGAAGAAATTCACCATGTATGCAGTATTTCGCATAGACATGTTATTCCAACAAAATAATAAAGAATGGAATAACAATAGCTCTCTTCATGAATACGAAAGAAATAATACTCCTTACTATAATAATAATATCCCTTACCTCAGAAGAAAACTGGATACTGGAATAGTGAGGTAGCAGACTTCTCTTCTTCTTTTTCTCTATAATTTCTCTCTATAATAATTGCTCTTATAGGTTTAGTGAATTTGTGACGACCCCAAAATAGGTCCATTCCACCCAACCCATTCTGAGTCGCCAAATACATAGTACAGAAAACAACTACAACTTTATTACAACAATTGTCGTGCAAAATACAACAACACATATGCTGTGAGTTTGGATACAAATATATACCAAATATGACTCATGTTCCAACCGTGGACATCACCTCACAATAACACCTTACATAAAGGTATAGTCAAAAACTGTTTTAGAAATTAGAATCTTTGGGAAGTGCTCAAGGAAACCTTCGTACATGGGAGGCCACGCGTCTAGGTTATGATAGATATCATATGGCCACAGAATTATCCTTGGTTGACCCAATAGACCCCAAAGAAAAACGAGAAGATTACTATCATATTCTTCCCAATGGTGAGTCTTCTCTTGACTTATCATTATCTCCACTGTCTCTAATTGAGAATTATACTTCAAACAAACACCAAGATTATATAGGTAGTGCCCATAGATATACTCAGCAAGTGGATGAGCACAACCCTGTCCTATGATGACACGAGGTTGTATTTCATTAGACATCTTGTATGATAGTGACAAAACACCCTTCCAACGTTGGGTTCGCCTCACCCTATTTTCTTCACCAAATATAACTACTAAATGATGACCACCGTTCTATTCCCTTGTTACCCCCGCTCGACCCAGCTACACTCTTATTACCTGAAAGGAATTGTGAAGCAAAAGGGTGAGCACAACTAGCTCAGTAAAGAATGTCATGACTAAAGATAATTCAATTATCAATAGCCTTCATCAACAATAAATCAGAGATTTAGAACATATGGTAAATGATAAAAATTTCAACCATAGTTGCAGCGGAACGAGCAATCCATTAGAAGAGTCAAATAGACTATAAAGTCTATTATCGTCTCCATGTTAAAAATCCACCAATAATATTTTATCCCTGAAACATCACTCAACAGTTCCTTTCCACAATCATATGAATAACTCATAATCATAATTGTGACTATAAATTTTTCTTCGCACCCAGGACGAAGAATATTTTCATCACCTGTCTTTACCTGAAACATCAAAGATCATGGTTATACCAAATCACAGTTCCTGTTTATAATCATACAAAAAAATCCATCTTTGCACTACGGGCCAAAGATATTCATCAACAAACCATCTTTGCACTACGGGCCAAAGATATTCAACAACAGTTCATCTTTGCACTACAGGCCAAAGATATTCATCAACAGGCCATCTTTGCACTACATGCCAAAGATATTCATCAACAATTCATATTTGCACTACAGGCCAAATATATTCATATCTCAAAGAAATATATAATCATTTCAGAATTTATATAAACAATAATTATAACCATGTTGATCAATTCACCTTTGCACTTAAGCTTAAGATATTCAATTATAAATTCAATGGTCATGATCATACCAGTCACAATTCAACTTTGCACTACAGGCCAAAGAGAACTCTAGTCATGATCATACCAATAATCTACCCATCTTTACACTCCAGTGAAAGAGAATTTCAACATCAGGGTTATAAAAATGTTATATATGATGATAAAAATAATATGATCAACATATAGTTTTAATCTCAAGAGTAATATTCGTAACTCATGAATAGTAAATCGTGAATAGTAACTCATGAATAGTAACCCCGACACAAAAGATAGAAATTCCACAATAAAATCCATACCAATATTTCGGTATAATGATATTGAAAGAATAACATTACTTAAATTTATAAACAATTTATTTTAATTGTTTACACTTTACTAATTAATGTATTTAATCATCATAAAATGCCAACTCTTACAATTTCATCATCAATAACCAAAACCCTCATCAAAAATCTGCATATACCTCATATAGGATTCTCAAGCCATAAAATCCTATTTTCCAATTTTTTTTCTTCACAAAACATATTTAATTCATTTACTCATAACTAGGCCATTTTCATGAAAAATACCAAATCAGTTCCAAAAATATTTCTTTTCTGAGATTTAGCATAATATAGTCCCATAGTGAACATATATTTTTCTCAGAATTTTTAAAAGTCATTTACTATTTTTTATATGGCCAAAATAGCCGAATATTTAGACATTTATCAAAAATTGTACTTTTGTCTAAAAATTCTGAAATTTACAGAGTATACTTCTATCATATACATGTACTCCCAATAAAAATTTCATCAATTTTGGAGTTAACCACAAGGAATTATAAGCTGTTACTTTTAAAATAGTCTTTTCTCATAAAATTCATAACTCTCAATCTATACATCCAAAAATCACCATTTTTGGACACAATCAAGAAAACTCATCAAAATATCATTTCAAATTTTTTCAAAATTTTTGAAGATCAGAAAAATTACGAAACTGAAAATCATAACAACCCTTAAAATCCCTTAATATCCCTTACTATCCCTTACAATCCCTTACCTCAAAAGAGCAGTACTTCTGACTGGATATCGGATATGATGCTGAAGGAAACTTGCACTGATAAATAGTAACTCACCAAGTATCTAAAAACTCACAAAATATGCTTCATAATATAGAGAGAGAAAGAGAGAAAGCTTATGTTTTTGGTGTGATTTTCAATTCTAACTTAGCCCTCTATTTATAGGAAAATTTTGGTAGGTTTGACCTGCAACCTGATGGCTTTACCTGCTACTATTCCCACCCACCACATTTGAAATATAATTCAGCACATTTCTTCACCAACCACAAGTGGGGCCCACCAATTCTAGAATTTTCCACCAAAAATGATTTATAACCTGATTTCCGAATCAGCCACCTCTTAAAATTCATAACAAATCATACGTTCATTTTTAACGGTTCAAAATTTGTGGGCATATACTCAACTTATATATGTATAACATATCCAAAAATTATCACGATCCAACGGTCGGATTAAAAATTATAACCCCCACAAAATATCTCAAAAACCCTGATTTTTAATACCTCCATTCCGACAAAAATACGGATAAAAACCTCAACATTAACTCCTTCATTTTTTTTAACCACAAAAATATATCCCTCATTCATATCCACATAAAATAAATATTTCCTTATCATATGAATCAATAATTAATTATTCACAAATAATATTACAGAATCACATTTATGACAACCAGGCCGTTCCCAGGAAAGAGGGGGCTTTCCAATAAGAATTTCTCCTTACTGGCGCGCAATTAGATGACCAAACCTCTCCTTAGACAGAACTTTCTAGACATTGACAATAATGTTATCTAATAATATTATTCAAATAATATGAATTATTGATCTGATAAAGGAAAATACTGTGCAGCAACAATTATTGAAACAACAATAATATAAAATATCAACGCAACAATTATTGAATCAATAAAATAAAATATTGAACAGTAACTACTGTAATAATTATTGAGTAGTGCCTTCTTACGTAAGAATCAATAATTTCAAAAATACTATGCAATACCGTGTGCTACTGTGCAATAACGCGTATTACTGTATTTTAACCATCGGGTATTCCAACAGTGTTAACGGTAACAACTACGCTGTTATTTGTAAAAACTCATATTTATCGTTTTCCTTCACCCGACAGATATTCGTTATGGGGCCCACAAATAGCTGCGCCTGTGACGCCCCCAAAATAGGTATACAACACCCATTCTGAGTCGCCAAAATACATGGTA
Organism: Panax notoginseng; assembly: GCA_016801055.1. NCBI lineage: Eukaryota > Viridiplantae > Streptophyta > Magnoliopsida > Apiales > Araliaceae > Panax > Panax notoginseng. Next base: position 193,014,826 of record CM029019.1, on the reverse strand, counting down.
CAGAAACAACTACATCTTTATTATTACAACACAAGAACTGTGAGTTTAAATACAAATATTGTCATTTAGACAATATCCACACTCAAATAAGCCCTCATTACAATTATTGATACATTATTTCACAAAAATAGTGAGGACTACTAAAGTAACTTCTAGAACCATCATTCCATACCCCGACTAGTACTCGCTACATTCTCGCCTCCTGAGAAAATGGAACAAAAAGGAAAAGGGTGAGCTCAACTAGCCCAGTAAAGAACATTATGACTAAGATAATACAGAACAAATTATCGTTAGTCTTCAACAGGGAAAAATCTAATAGAATACAATAGACAACAAGTTTTAAATCAATAACTGCAGCGGAAACAGCAAACCATTAGAAGAGTCAAGTAGAGAATGAGTTCTACTATCTTCTAAGATTTAAAAGTCCATCATCAATATTTTATCCCTGTAACAACAATCAATAACCATCTTTAATCAAATATTCATCTTTGCACTACAGGCCAAAGATATTCATTTGTATCACCAGTCGGTCATGTTCATCTCAACACCTGTTCATCTTTGCACTACGGGCCAAAGATATTCATCAGTTAATCATTCATCTTTGCACTACGGCCAAAGATATTCAGTAATATCATCATTTAGGACTGAGGATGATGAAAAATATATTAAAGAAAACGAATCCAGTGAAACAAAATAACAAATATTAAGGATTCGTATTTCGATTTATCCATGTCCAAAAATACCTTATAATTATTCATAGTGAAGTAGAATTCAAGAATGATCAAAACATGGATACAATCAAAGCTAGTACCCAGAATAGATATTTTGGACGAAAAGAAGAAAATTTTATTTTTCGGTGAATAGTAACTCGTGAATAGTAACTCGTGAATAGTAACTCATGAATAGTAACCCCGACGTGAAAAGTTCCAAATTTGATAAAAATTTCCAACCAATATTTCGGCATAATGATATTGAAGAAATAATATCATTTTTGAATAAAATAACATCCCTTACCTCGTACAGACAGTACTTCTGGTCGGAATACCGGTATAAGGCTGAAAGACACTTGCTCTGATGAATAGAAACTCTCAAAGTATCTAAATACTCACAAAATACACTTAATAATCTAGAGAGAGAAAGAGAGAAAACTTGTTTCTGGTGTGATTTTCAATTCTAACTTAGCCCTCTATTTATAGGAAAATGTTAGCACGCCGAAGCAGACTTAACCTGCAACCTGATGGCTTTACCTGCTACTATTCCCACCCACCACATTTGAATAAAAATCTCAGCACATTTCTTCACCAACCAAGAGTGGGGCCCACCAATTCTAGAATTTTCTACCAAAATGATTAACTCCGAAAATTCAACAATTTCTGAACCAGTCATCTCGTAAAATTCATAATAAATCATACGTTCATTTTTAACGGTTCAAAATTTGTGGACATATACTCAACTTATATATGTATAACATATCCAAAAATTACCACGATCCAACGGTCGGATTAAAAATTATAACTCCCGCAAAATATCTCAAAAACCCTGATTTTTAATACCTCCATTCCGACAAAAATACTGATCAAAACCTCAACATTAACTCCTTCATTTTTAACCACAAAAATATATCCCTCATTTATATCCACAAAAATAAATATTTCCTTATCATATGAATCAATAATTAATTATTTACAAATAATATTACAGAATCACATTTATGACAACCAGGCCGTTCCCAGGAAAGAGGGGGCTTTCCAATAAGGATTTCTCCTTACTGGCGCGCAATTAGATGACCAAACCTCTCCTTAGACAGAACTTTCTAGACATTGCCAATAATGTTATCTAATAATATTATTCAAATAATATGAATTATTGATCTGATAATGGGAAATACTGTGTAGTGACAATTATTGAAACAACAGTAATATAAAATATCAACGCAGCAATTATTGAATCAATAAAATAAAATACTGAACAGTAATTACTGTAACCATTATTGAGTAGTGCCTTCTTACGTAAGAATCAATAATTGGTGCAATACAGTGTGCTACTGTGTAACAACGCGTATTACTGTGTTTTAACCACCGGGTATTCCAACAGTATTAACGGTAACAACTACGCCGTTATTAATAAAAAACATATACTTGTCGTTTTCTTCATCCAATCACTTTCCGTTATGGGGCCCACAAAAGACTGCGCCGTCGTACGAATATTCCCCGACAGGAAGAATATTCCACGACCAAACGAATATTCCCCGACAACAATGAATATTTTATAACCACTTGCTTATTTAAAATATTTACGCATTTTACCCATAACTAACCTCATTAATCAATTTAACACTTACTATTTCAAAATAATAAATAGAGGGAATTTAAATTTCATTTATTAATAATTTGGGGTCTTACAACCTCCCCTCCTTATGAAATTTCGTCCTCGAAATTGACGTACGTACCTGGTGTTTCGAAAAGATGAGGATACCTCGCTTTCATTTCCGTTTCCAACTCCCAGGTCATTTCCTCAATAGCATGGTTTCTCCACAAAACTTTAACTTGTGGTATGACCTTCGTGCGTAGGACATGCTCCTTTCTATCCAAGATCTTGACAGGTACCTCTTCGTACGTTAAGTCTTCAGCTATCTCGTCCGGTTCTAACTCAATAACGTGGTCTGGGTCTTTCACATATTTACGTAACACAGATATATGAAAAATATTATGAACACGAGACATACTTGGAGGTAACGCAAGTCTATAGGCCACATTTCCTACTCGGTCAAGAATCTGAAATGGACCAATAAATCGTGGATTGAGCTTTCCTCTCTTCCCAAATCTTGTAACTCCTTTCCATGGAGCCACACGCAACAATACATGATCCCCAATGTCAAATTCCACGTCCTTCCGATGAAGATCCGCATAACTCTTTTGTCGATCCTGTGCCGTTTGTATACGTTGTCGAATCGTTTGGATCTTCTCTGTAGTCATGCGTACCAACTCTGGTCCCAACAATGTTGCTTCACCCACCTCGTCCCAGCATACTGGAGAGCGACACTTTCGTCCATATAATGCTTCAAATGGGGCCACACCTATACTTGCCTGATAACTGTTATTGTAAGAGAATTCCACCAATGGTAGGTACTTATCCCAACTCCCTTTGAAATCTAGGACACAAAGTCTTAATAGATCTTCAAGAGTTTGAATAGTCCTCTCTGATTGTCCGTCCGTTTGAGGATGGTATGCCGAACTAAATCGTAAATCTGTGCCCATAGCTTTTTGCAAGCTAACCCAAAATCTTGAAGTAAATCTTGGGTCACGATCCGAAACTATGGATACTGGCATGCCATGCAGTCTCACAATCTCATCTACGTATATACGAGCAAGACGTTCAAGGGAATAAGTCTCCCGTATCGGCAAGAAATGAGCAGACTTGGTTAATCTATCAACAATAACCCAAATAGCATTTATGCCTTGAGAAACCGTGGGAAGACCCGTAACGAAATCCATGGTAATGTGTTCCCACTTCCATTTCGGAATCTCAAGTGGTTGCAATGGACCCTTTGGTACTTGATGTTCCGCCTTTACACGTTGACAAGTTAAACACCTCGAGATAAACTTTGCAATCTCTCTCTTCATATTATTCCACCAAAATGTATGCCGTAGATCACGATACATTTTGGTACTTCCAGGATGGATTGCAAATGGTGTATTGTGTGCTTCCATCATGATCTTGTACTTCAAATCAGAATTGTTAGGAACACAGAGTCTAGAGTGAACTCGAAGTATTCCTTCTTCATCGATTCTTGCTTCTGGAATAGAACCTTCTTGCACTTTCTTCTTCATACGCATCAGCTCTATGTCCGTAGCTTGAGCAGCTTTAACTTTATCGATTAAAGTCGGTTCTACTCGTATATTTGATATCATCATGTGGGTACTTGGAGCCTTCATCTCTATCTCCATCCTTTGCAAGTCATACAAAATGGGCCTTTGTGTTAACAACATTGCACTCGTACCCGCATATGATCTTCTACTCAATGCGTCAGCTACTATGTTTGCTTTTCCAGGATGATATTGGATGGTATGATCGTAATCTTTCAACAGCTCGAGCCAACGTCGCTGCCGCATGTTGAGTTCCTTTTGGGTGAAGAAATATTTAAGGCTTTTATGATCTGTATAGATCTCCACTTTCTCCCCATACAGGTAGTGTCTCCAGATCTTCAACGCGAAAACTACTGCTGCCAACTCCAAATCATGAGTAGGATAATTCCTCTCATATTCTTTGAGTTGTCGCGAGGCATAGGCTATGACTTTCCCATGTTGCATGAGAACACATCCTAACCCTTTGCCTGAAGCATCACTGTAGATAACAAATCCATCCGAACCAGATGGTATTGTCAGAACAGGTGCCGAAATGAGTCTCCTCTTAAGCTCTTGAAAACTCTTCTCGCATTCCTCGCTCCATACGAATTTGATATCTTTCCGAGTCAGCTGAGTTAACGGGGTAGCGATTCGAGAAAACCCTTCCACGAATCTTCGATAATAACCAGCTAAGCCTAGAAAGCTACGTACTTCGGTCACCGTCTTTGGTTGCTCCCAACTTTGTATTGCTTCAATCTTCGCCAGGTCAACAGATACTCCATGTTTTGACACCACGTGCCCTAGGAAAGCTACTTCCTCAAGCCAGAACTCGCATTTCTTCAACTTGGCATATAACTTATTTTCACGCAGCCTTTGGAGTACCAGCTTCAAATGATGTTCATGATCTTCACGGCTTTTGGAATATATGAGGATGTCATCAATAAAGACAACAACGAACTGATCCAAATAATCCTTAAATACTCGGTTCATCATATCCATGAAAGCCGCAGGAGCATTAGTCAATCCAAAAGACATAACTAGGAACTCATAATGCCCGTACCGAGTTCTGAAGGCAGTCTTTGGAATATCCTCAGTTTTAACCTTCAGCTGATGATATCCAGAACGAAGATCGATCTTTGAAAAGAACTGTGCTCCTTGTAACTGGTCAAACAGGTCATCAATACGAGGTAGCGGATACCTATTCTTAATAGTGACATGGTTTAATTCCCGGTAATCAATACAAAGTCGCATACTCCCGTCTTTCTTCTTTACAAATAAAACAGGAGCACCCCAAGGAGATGTACTAGGACGAATGAAACCGATGTCCAACAACTCTTGTAGTTGGACCTTTAACTCCTGAAGTTCAATAGGAGCCATTCGATATGGGGTTTTAGAAATGGGCTTTGTACCAGGTTCAAGATCAATAAAGAATTCAATTTCTCGTTCCGGGGGTAGACCGGGAAGTTCTTCAGGAAATACGTCAGGAAAGTCAATAACAACAGGAATATTATTCAAATTTGACGTGTCTTTATTCAAATCCATAACATGGGCTAAGAAAGCTTGACATCCGTTTTTTAATAAACGAATGGCTTTATGGCTTGATATAACAGTGATTGATTTTAATGGCTTAGTTGTTTGAATTCGTACAACAGGTTGGTTAGGAATATGAAAACTAACAACCTTACGAAAACAATCAATTTTGGCATGATGAGTAGTTAGCCAATCAATCCCTAAAATCACATCAAAAGCAAGTATCTTTAAAGAGATAAGGTCAACAGGTAAGGTGATGGTACCAACTTGGATCACACAAGATTTATAAACAGTGGATGTGATGAAAGTTTCTCCTAACGGAGTCTCCACAGATAAATCAAAGTCTAACTTCTCCGGAGTCAAATTTAAACGTTGAGCACAAGCAGGAGAGATAAAAGAATGGGTAGAACCGGTATCTAATAAGGTATAAACTTCGCATGAATTTATGATTAGCTTACCCGTGATCACCTCGTTTGGGTTCCTCGCATGTTGACCAGTCACGACAAACGCTCTTCCAGGAACCGTTGACTTTATCTTTTCTGGGACAGCTTTTTGAGTCACCATCCCCGCTGGACTTGGTTTTGCTACAGTGCAATCTCGAGCGATATGTCCTTCCTTTCCACAATTATAACATACCTTAAACTGTTGTGGGCAGTTTGGGCTGATATGTCCTTCTTTTCTGCACTTATAGCATATAACCGGTGGTCGTTCTCCTCCCTTGGAACCAATTGCTGTTGGTGCTGACGTCTTCGTATTGTCATTGTTGAATCTCCTCTTTTTAAAATCTCCTCCCGACTCGCTTCTTCTATTTTCATAGCCACGATTACCACCAGAGTGGTTGCCGTTCTTGTCTGTATTTTTCTTTCTCCGCTGGTTATCATTGTTCTGATGACTGCTGTCACCGATATGATCCTGGTTGTGATCCCTCAGTTGACCGTACTCGTTATCTCGCTCTAATAATTGAGCCCTGTTGACAACATCTGAATAGAGAGAAAATTTATGAGAAATGAGATATTGACGTATGCCGGGTTTCAAACCTCTCAGAAACATCCTCGTCATACGTTCCTCATTCTCCACCAAATGAGGTGCAAACCTGGACAACTCTGCAAACTTTGCCTCGTACTGAGATACCGTCATATTATTCTGCTCTAGTCTAATAAACTCTACCTCCTTCATATGACGAATACTTTCAGGAAAGTACTTGTCATTGAACAGTTTTTGAAATGTCTCCCAAGACATGCTGAGTGCGGTTGGATGGGTACGCTTCACAGACTCCCACCAGTAATCTGCCTCGCCACGGAACATAAAGGTGGCGAATGGAACCTTCTGTTCCTCCGTGCATCCCAAGACATCGAATATCTTGGTAATTTGCTTGACCCACGTTTCCGCCATGATCGGATCCGGCTTTCCCTTAAATTCTGGTGGTCCCAATTCTTTGAACTGTTTGGCTGTGACAAACCGTGAATTGCTATCATTTCCTCTTGTATTTTGAACACGAGTCTCCCTTGTCTGGTTTCGCATGAATTGCAAAAAACTTCTAAACATTCCATCGTTCATCATCTGCTCATTGGTGTTGTTCACAGGAGGAACATTGCCAGCCTGTTGCACGTTCTCCTCGTTGGTAAGCACCGGTGTCTCCACGGTCTCATTTACTCCACTATTAACATTCTCAGTCGACATTCTCAAATACTGCCATAAAACAAGGGTTAATTAAATAAATTAACAAATCACATAATACCCCTATATTATGACTGACCAATAAATAAGCTTAGGTAGGACACACTAGCGAAGGATTCGTCTCTCCCCTCCTAGTTCTATTCCCCGATCTCCGCCAGAGATCATATCCCTAAGCTCTGATACCAACTGTGACGCCCCCAAAATAGGTATACAACACCCATTCTGAGTCGCCAAAATACATGGTACAGAAACAACTACATCTTTATTATTACAACACAAGAACTGTGAGTTTAAATACAAATATTGTCATTTAGACAATATCCACACTCAAATAAGCCCTCATTACAATTATTGATACATTATTTCACAAAAATAGTGAGGACTACTAAAGTAACTTCTAGAACCATCATTCCATACCCCGACTAGTACTCGCTACATTCTCGCCTCCTGAGAAAATGGAACAAAAAGGAAAAGGGTGAGCTCAACTAGCCCAGTAAAGAACATTATGACTAAGATAATACAGAACAAATTATCGTTAGTCTTCAACAGGGAAAAATCTAATAGAATACAATAGACAACAAGTTTTAAATCAATAACTGCAGCGGAAACAGCAAACCATTAGAAGAGTCAAGTAGAGAATGAGTTCTACTATCTTCTAAGATTTAAAAGTCCATCATCAATATTTTATCCCTGTAACAACAATCAATAACCATCTTTAATCAAATATTCATCTTTGCACTACAGGCCAAAGATATTCATTTGTATCACCAGTCGGTTATGTTCATCTCAACACCTGTTCATCTTTGCACTACGGGCCAAAGATATTCATCAGTTAATCATTCATCTTTGCACTACGGCCAAAGATATTCAGTAATATCATCATTTAGGACTGAGGATGATGAAAAATATATTAAAGAAAACGAATCCAGTGAAACAAAATAACAAATATTAAGGATTCGTATTTCGATTTATCCATGTCCAAAAATACCTTATAATTATTCATAGTGAAGTAGAATTCAAGAATGATCAAAACATGGATACAATCAAAGCTAGTACCCAGAATAGATATTTTGGACGAAAAGAAGAAAATTTTATTTTTCGGTGAATAGTAACTCGTGAATAGTAACTCGTGAATAGTAACTCATGAATAGTAACCCCGACGTGAAAAGTTCCAAATTTGATAAAAATTTCCAACCAATATTTCGGCATAATGATATTGAAGAAATAATATCATTTTTGAATAAAATAACATCCCTTACCTCGTACAGACAGTACTTCTGGTCGGAATACCGGTATAAGGCTGAAAGACACTTGCTCTGATGAATAGAAACTCTCAAAGTATCTAAATACTCACAAAATACACTTAATAATCTAGAGAGAGAAAGAGAGAAAACTTGTTTCTGGTGTGATTTTCAATTCTAACTTAGCCCTCTATTTATAGGAAAATGTTAGCACGCCGAAGCAGACTTAACCTGCAACCTGATGGCTTTACCTGCTACTATTCCCACCCACCACATTTGAATAAAAATCTCAGCACATTTCTTCACCAACCAAGAGTGGGGCCCACCAATTCTAGAATTTTCTACCAAAATGATTAACTCCGAAAATTCAACAATTTCTGAACCAGTCATCTCGTAAAATTCATAATAAATCATACGTTCATTTTTAACGGTTCAAAATTTGTGGACATATACTCAACTTATATATGTATAACATATCCAAAAATTACCACGATCCAACGGTCGGATTAAAAATTATAACTCCCGCAAAATATCTCAAAAACCCTGATTTTTAATACCTCCATTCCGACAAAAATACTGATCAAAACCTCAACATTAACTCCTTCATTTTTAACCACAAAAATATATCCCTCATTTATATCCACAAAAATAAATATTTCCTTATCATATGAATCAATAATTAATTATTTACAAATAATATTACAGAATCACATTTATGACAACCAGGCCGTTCCCAGGAAAGAGGGGGCTTTCCAATAAGGATTTCTCCTTACTGGCGCGCAATTAGATGACCAAACCTCTCCTTAGACAGAACTTTCTAGACATTGCCAATAATGTTATCTAATAATATTATTCAAATAATATGAATTATTGATCTGATAATGGGAAATACTGTGTAGTGACAATTATTGAAACAACAGTAATATAAAATATCAACGCAGCAATTATTGAATCAATAAAATAAAATACTGAACAGTAATTACTGTAACCATTATTGAGTAGTGCCTTCTTACGTAAGAATCAATAATTGGTGCAATACAGTGTGCTACTGTGTAACAACGCGTATTACTGTGTTTTAACCACCGGGTATTCCAACAGTATTAACGGTAACAACTACGCCGTTATTAATAAAAAACATATACTTGTCGTTTTCTTCATCCAATCGCTTTCCGTTATGGGGCCCACAAAAGACTGCGCCGTCGTACGAATATTCCCCGACAGGAAGAATATTCCACGACCAAACGAATATTCCCCGACAACAATGAATATTTTATAACCACTTGCTTATTTAAAATATTTACGCATTTTACCCATAACTAACCTCATTAATCAATTTAACACTTACTATTTCAAAATAATAAATAGAGGGAATTTAAATTTCATTTATTAATAATTTGGGGTCTTACAGCGCCGTCGTACGAATATTCTCCGACAGAAAGAATATTCCACGACCAAACAAATATTCCCCGACAACAATGATTATTTTATAACCACTTGCTTATTTTGAAAAAAAAAATTCATATTTCACCCATAACTTTAAACTTTTATCAATTTAACCATTTACTGAATAGTAATTATAAGAAAAATTGAATACTTTTATTTCATAAAATTCGGGGTCTTACAGAATTGGTGAAAAACAATGAAGGAATGAGCTTCTATTTATAGGAAAATATAGTTTCGATAATTGCACGTTTTGGGGCTCGAAATATTACAGTATAATACCTTCCTCTTTTTCTTCATTTTTAATTTAGTCCTGCAAGTATTATCAAACTTGCACCACCTCCCCTAATAGTAAATCATTTGAATTAATAGTTCATTCATGTGATTCAATAGTATAATCGTCTGAAAAAATTAATTACAGTATAGTACCTCCATCTATACCTCTATTTTTAACTTAGTCATGCAAGTATTATCAATCTTGCACCAACTCCCCTAATAGTACAAGAATGTGAATAAATAGTACACATGTGAACAAATAGTTATAAGCATGTGAAATAATAACAATTAATTGCTCATTTATCCGGTTAATTACCCGATTGGTCAATATAACTTCCAGACATTAATTATTATCGAAATAAATGTCTAATAATTCTCGCACAATGGAACTATCAATTTTATCTTTAATCAACACGAACTTATTCATCGTTAATATTATAATTCACAATATTTAACAATCAGGTCGTTCCTAGGAAAGAGAGGGCTTTCCGATAAGGATTTCTCCCTATTGGAGCGCAATTAGATTATCTAACCTTTCGTTGACAAAATTTCTAGACATTATCAATATTGTAAATAATAATATGAATAACTTTGTCGTCTCAATTATTGATTTAATAATATAACATATTATGCAGATGATACTGTGACAATAATTGAATCAACAATATGAGAGATATGATGCAGCAATTACTGTAGCAATAATTGAGTATAACTGAGTGACTTCTTACGTAAACATCAATAATCAATACCGTGTGCTACTATGCAACCACGCGTATTACTGTACTTTTACTACCGAGTAGTTCAACAGTTTTAACGGTAATACTTTCGCCGTTATTTTTATAACATGATAATTCTGTCGTTTTCTAACTACGACAATACTTCCGTTGTGGGGTCCACTAATGATTGTGCCGTCATACGAATATTCCATGTTAAAACGAATATTCCCCGACCAATCGAATATTATATAACAACTTACTTACTTTGCAAAATTTATAAATATTACTCACAACTATAACATTATATCAAATCCACACCTTAATATTAAAAAAAATATTTTGAGAAATTTAAATCTTTATTCATAAAATCGGGGGTCTCACATTGGATATGGGTTGATAGTTATAATTCTTCTTCTAAAGTCTGTCAAACTCTACCATTTGATAGAAATCTAAAAAATCTACGACTTTTTGAATACCAAAATACTTTTATGGATTTTGTAAAAATCTTAATTCAATACCACCTAACTTTGAAAGACATTAAAAAAATTATAATTGAATACCAGTACTAAACTTTTATAAGCTCTTTAAATGTCTTGATTGAATACAACCAAACCTTTTAAAATCTTTAAAATGTTTTTAAAAATCTTAATTGAATACACCTCCTAAGAGTCATCATATATACTATTATTTCATGAGTGCTCAAAAAGTCCATCACAAATAACTATCTTTTGTGATTGTTTTTATATATTGTCAGAAAATTTCGTCACGTATACTTATTTTTCTAGTAGTATTTTCAACATCTCGATGAGGAAAATGACATTTTTTAAGGATTTCACGCATAATGTCGCTAATGAAATGAACTAAAATAGATTATCAAAATAAGTGCTAATTAGTCTATGTTTAATTAACTTGTTTGCTATTGCGTGTTAATGTTCATGAAAACCTTTTTGTGATGATTTTGACTATCACACAAACATTTAGTGTTTTTGTGATGATTAATACAATCACATTAACACATAATCTATTGTGATTGTCAAAAGCCATCACAAAATGCTTTTGTGATGATTAATAAACAATTACATTAACACGTGTTCTATTGTGATTGTCAAAGCCATCACAACAAAAAAACTCATGACTTTAGGGATCAAAGGTAAGAACGCGAATTCTTTTTACGAACAATTTATTTCACTATATTAATTGTATCAAATGATACTTGTAGGATTCAAACCCTCCCCCATTTGCAAAGTAAATAACGAGTATTACCACTACACCAAAGTCCAGATCATGATTATAATTTTAAAACAAAATATAAAAGAAAACATATGTGAGTTTACTTACTAAACAAATTAATTAATCTCACATAAGATTTGGTGATTGCAATGGCAGTCACAAGAATTCTATAATGATGGTAAAATAAGTCATCACTCAGAGTCATCATATATTTTATTGTACTGTGATGGCTTGAAAATTCCATCATAAAATACTTTCTTTTTATAATTGCAAATAAAAAGCGTCACAAAAATCTCTTTTTTAATGATTGTCATGGCCATCATAAAATATTATTTTGATTATTTTTTTCCATTAAATTATTGGTGATAGCTTAAATGCAATCACGAAAATGGTATATCTATAAGTGATGGCTTAGTGCGTCATAAAAAGAAAATTTATTTTGCATGAAAAATTTGGTGATTGACATAATCATCACGATTATAATGCATTGATGACAAAATTTATCATCACTAAAAGCCATCATATATACTATTATTTCGTGATTGCTCAAAAAGTCCATTACAAATTACTATCTTTTGTGATTGTTTTTAAAAATTGTCACAAAGTTTCGTCACATATACTTATTTTTCTAGTAGTATTTTTAACATCTCGATGAGGAAAGTGACATTTTTAAGGATTTCACGCATAATGTCGCTAATGAAATGAACTAAAATAGATTGTCAAAATAAGTGCTAATTAGTCTATGTTTAATTAACTTGTTTGCTATTTGTATTTTTGCCAAGAATATTGAGTTAGAGGTTAAATATGTTTTTATGGAAGAAAGGGCACTTGAATAAAGACAAGAAGATTGCGAGCTAGCTATATTTGGAATATACCTATTGGAGTTTAATAAATTAGAAGAAAGCTTTACTTTTGTTTGTAATTCTCTTGGATAATGTTCCATTATATATCCTGCTAATCACTAGCAGCTGCTAATTTATTTATGTTAAGTTTTTATAGAATCCATGAACAATTAGTCCAAAAATCTTGAATAATACTTTGTATCAAACATCAAATCTTACTACGTTTATATTTGTGGTATTTTTCCTCATGTATATACGACTGACTCCAAACACCAACCGCCCATGCATGCAATTTCTTAATTCAGTAAATTTATGCGACAAATGCTACTGCATGCATGCCTGAATTGAATCCATCAGTATTACTCCCTGATCAGCTTCACAAAACGATCCCAACCAATTTGCCCATCTATTTTATTTATCCAAAAACTATCACATTTTTTTGACGTCATATAAAATAACACAACGTCCTAATTAAATAAAGTTTACATTAAAAGGAATTTCATTATGATCATTATTAAGAACAAATTTAGAACATTAATTACAGTCACTTTTTGGTCATGATCTATCTAGAATCATGTCTCATCTTATTCTTATGTGAATCCAAGAAGTACAAGAGCAGTGTAATTTGAGGGAAGGGTGTGGTAAGTTAGAATTAGGTTTCACAACTAAATAAAACTTCTTCAAATTTAATTAACGAATTAATTAAGAAGTAACACACACACACACACACACACACACACACACACACACACATATATATATATATATATATATATATATGAGTCCGGTTCCAGTCTGGACTCCCGGATTTTAGTACCGTCCAGATTTATTTATTTTTTTTTTTTGCTTTCTTTTTAAAACAACTAAAAAAAAATTTAATATTTTATAGAACTGGAATTTTTTCATAATACAGTGTTTTGGATGTGATTTGAATACATATAACAAAACACGTCTGTACAGTCTGTATTATGGAAAAATTCCAGTTCTATAAAATATATATATATATAGCTGCAATCTCATGCATACCTTCACACCTTCCAGCCCCAAGAACCAGAACCAAAACCAAACCAAGAACTAATAAATTATGCATTTACAAATAATTCATGCTACTCTTCCTTAATACCAGCTTCTCTCCAACAACAACATAAGCTGTCAATTTATATATGTCTTCTAATCATTCTTCTCCACCAAGTAACTGCAACCATATATATTACTTCAACTTATTCTTAATTAATTACCCAATGTCTCAGCTCAACATCAATGGCGCCACTGCTCCTAAGCAATCGTCGCCAACTAGGCGAGTTCCAAACCGAGGGAAGGCAACCATACTTGCTATGGGAAAGGCATTTCCCAGCCAACTTATTCCCCAAGAATGCTTGGTTGAGGGATACTGTCGCAATACAAAATGCCAAGATTTGGCTATTAAAGAGAAATTGGAGCGCTTGTGTAAGTTCTTAATTATGATTATTAATTTATAATAAGTGCATAAATTTTGCATGTAATCTTGAACTAACAAATTTTTACCCCTTAAGTGCATGGTTTTTGAGGGAAGAAAGGAAATGAATGGATTCTTATTCCTTGATTTGGTTTCAATAAAAAAAAAATTTAATCATGGCTCCTGAATATTTTGAAAACTTTCATTTTATTAAGTGAAAAAGGTATAAAATACACGTGCTCACATATTTTTACTTGTGAACAATTTGATACTTTGTGCATTATATGTATGTTGTACATTTTATTAATATATTGAATGAATTAATACTAAATTAGTCCATCGATTTTGTGCACTCAATAGGCACCAATATATTACGGATGCAATTGTTTAATTTCTACACCCTTGATATCGGAAAAGGATGCATGCATGGTCAGTTGTTTGTGTGAAATATATATATATATATATATATATATATATATATATATATATATATATATATATATATATATATATATATACCCCACGGATCAAGTCCGGACTCCCGGACTTTCTTAAAATACTGAATTTTTTTTTGTTTTTTTTTTAAAACAACTAAAAAAAATGTTTAATATTTTATGGAACTGTAATTTTTCCATAATACAGTGTTTTGGGCGTGATTTGGATACATATAATAAAACAGCAAAAAAACACTGTATTATGAAAAAATTCCAGTTTCATAAAATATTAAATTTTTTTTTTAGTTGTTTTTAAAAAAAAAGCAAAAAAAAAAAGTTCCGTATTTTAAGAAAGTCTGGGAGTCCGGACGGGAACAGGACCCTATATATATATATATATATATATATATATATATAGAAACTTGCTACATTAATTTTATAGGGAAAAACTTGCATTTTAGTTGCACAAATCCGGTGGACATAGCTTTTTTTATTGGCAAAAAGAAATTCCATTAAAACCCAAGGAAATATAAACATGGCAGATGCAAAAGATTTGAATTAGGCACAACAGAAGAACAGTTCACATCAATTTATAATAAATTAGAAAACCTAACGTACGTGTGCCATCTTTTAAATTAACAATGTGAGAGCAACAACTCCATGCACGTTTATACTTGGCCTTGCTTCTTTGTTATGGCACGAAGTCAATTGTCATACATGTGTAAATTAATTACCTCTTCTTTTTCTTCTATTGTGAAATTGGGCTTACAATGCAATATATATCGATCTTTTGTAGGTAAAACAACAACTGTGAAAACCAGATACACAGTGATGTCCAAAGAGATCTTAGACAAATACCCAGAGCTAGCCATTGAAGGCTCACCAACAATCAAACAACGCCTGGAAATAGCAAATCCAGCAGTCGTAGAGATGGCTAAAGAAGCAAGCCTTGCTTGCATTAAGGAATGGAGCAGATCAACCGGAGATATCACCCATCTCGTATATGTTTCTTCCAGTGAGATTCGCTTACCCGGTGGTGACCTTTACCTTGCTAGTGAACTCGGATTAAGGAGCGACGTTGGGCGTGTAATGCTTTACTTTCTTGGATGTTATGGTGGTGTTACCGGCCTTAGGGTTGCCAAGGACATTGCGGAAAATAATCCGGGAAGCCGAGTTTTGTTAACAACATCAGAAACTACTATACTAGGTTTCCGGCCACCAAACAAGGTACTCGATCAAATCCCATGCCATTTTTCATATGGTTAAGGTTTTTTATGCAACACTTTTAAGGTTAAATTTTCACTTTTTTTCAGAGTCCAAATATTCTGTCTCATCTTCTGTTATATTGTTGCCAAGTGTGATATAATTACATATTTATAGTTATAATTTTAAAATAAATAAGTATTAACTGATAGCAATTAATACATGAAATGTGACAGTGAGAAGGGACAACAAAGTTGAATTCCCATCCCCTATATTATATCCTATCCCATGTCAGGTATATATATATTCCAAACAATAAATTTGAATTCCAAACTACAGAAAATTTGATAGAATTGGGAAATTAGGACATTAATGAAACACATGTTGGATAAAAATGTCTGTTTTTTATGCATGAAACATGTCCTTTTTACTACTACAGCTAGCTACTATATATTTTTGGTAAATTAATAATGTGTTTGCTATTTATATAATATATAGGATCGTCCATATGACCTTGTTGGAGCTGCACTATTTGGCGATGGGGCTGCAGCAGTGATTATCGGCACGGATCCCATAGAGGCCGGAGAGTCACCGTTCATGGAACTGAACTATGCGGTGCAACAGTTGTTGCCCGGGACAGAAACTGTGATCGACGGTCGGATTTCTGAAGAGGGGATTAATTTCAAACTTGGTAGAGATCTTCCTCAAAAAATAGAGGACAACATTGAGGAATTTTGCAAGAAGCTTATGGCAAAGGCCGAGTTGAAGGAGTTTAATGATCTTTTTTGGGCGGTTCATCCGGGTGGACCGGCTATATTAAACCGGCTAGAGAGTAATCTTGGATTAAAAAGTGAGAAATTAAATTGTAGTAGAAAGGCATTGATGGATTTTGGGAATGTTAGTAGCAATACTATTTTCTATGTGATGGAGTATATGAGGGAGGAGTTGAAGGGAGAAATAGAAAATGGGGAAGAATGGGGACTTGCTTTGGCATTTGGACCGGGGATTACTTTTGAAGGCATTCTCATTCGTAGTCTCGTTTGATGATGTTATTACTTTTAAAGGCATTCTTATTCGTATCCAGTAGCCAACTCAAGGTAGGTAGGTAGATAGAAGAAGTTTATGTAAGAGAGGCCTCCTGCCCGGGCATCTGCCCTTATGTTACCTCCATCCATGAGATTTCATAAAAAACAACATATAAATAATATGCATTTAAAATAATTTTGAATTTTATTTTATTTTTTTAAAATTAATATAATTCGATTTAGAGTTGTACATTAAATATAATATCAATTGCTTATATTATCCTTGTATTAAAAAAAGAGAGTGCTATTTATTGGACAGAAAATAGTGAGAGAACCAAAGTTTTATTTAATACTTGGGGTAATATTGAAAACTAAACAATTAATGCTTAGTTAAAATTTTTAAACGAAAAATATTAAGAGACAAAAATATTTCTCTAAAAAATGACTTATATTAAGGGACGGAGAAAATAATAATCTTATATTTTAGTACATAAGAAATGTATATTTTAGTGGATCAAATAAATAAACATCATTTATAGTGGACTGATTACTCCATTCCAACTTGGTTCCAACTGGATCCGGTTAGCATGAAGTTAACTTCATGGTAAGTTGGTCAATTGACCAATATAATGTTGACACGCTCAGCGAGGAATCTTCTCCTACTTGCGTGTCGACATTGTATTGATCAATATGACCAAATTTAACTTCATATTAATCACTCCCGTTCCAACCGGTCAGCTATTAAATTAATTTTGATGAAAAGAGATAATACATGATCTGCATACTCAAGTGTAAAAAATAGTTATATTTAATTTTTTTGACCATATGGATGAAAAAAAAACATAAGAGAGTAATAGAATATATAAAGTTTAAATGTGTTGATTGCATCTTAATAGGCCACCTCTTAATGCAGATTCACAACACATATCTTTGTATTATAAAAGATCTTCTGAATAGTTAATATGCAATTATGCATTCTAAATACAATAACGTGGACGGTTAAGATGCAATCAAACATTATTAGTGATACTGAAAATAAGATTTTAAGGCTATGTTTGTTTCCAACGATTATAATCTAGGGTATAATATCAAGACTATTATGATATTTTATAATCTTAGACTAATTGCTCTAAATTTAAATTTGAAAACAAACAAAATATTTAAGATTAATATTCATATCCTAAATATAATAATTGCAAACAAACATAGACTAAGGTAAAAGTTCAATAAATTCAAACATTTGAAAACAACTAATGAAGGTTCTCCATATCTATAAATAATAATAAAATTCTTATATATTTGTATTATTTATATTCTTTTTAATTTATACGGTTAAATCTTTTAAATTAATTTTAAAAATAATAATTTTATTTAGTAAGCATGTACTTTGAAGTTTGAAGTATGTACTATATTCACCGCTAGTTTATAAAGCAAAATTTCGAATAGAAGAACGACGACGTCTGAGCAAGTATTGCTTTACAGTTGAAGAATTTTCTATCGGTCCCCTTCTCTCTCTTCATTTCTTGCGCAAGTATTGCTTTACAGTTGAAGAATTATCTATCGGTCCCCTTCTCTCTCTTCATTTCTTGCGCTAAAATGATGAATATTTCAGAGCCCTAATTCAATCAAATTATCCAAGTTCAGACATATTATTTTGTAATCCCTGTTACTTCTTAGAATTCAATCAATATCAGGTTAGATTTCAGCAATCCCTAAATCCTTCCGATTGTTTTACTAGTATATTCTCTAAATTTTGAATTTGTTACTTTAAGATTTTATAGATTACAATTTTGCACGATTTTCTATGCTCTGGTCGGTCGATTTCATGAATTTCATTTATATTCCTAGATTCCATATCATGATTTCGTTTTTTCAATAAGAACTATCTAACATTGAGCTAAATTCTGGTTAAGAAAACACATAAATATTCTGAGTGATTTAAACTTGTGTTGACAAAACATTTCGGCAAAAAATTTGAACTAATTTTGGACTGGGATTATAATTAGGAAACACATGCTTGATTGCTTTCGAGTTCGGTAATGATAGAGAGGAGGAATTCTTTTTTCCCTTTTCTGTGATAAAGAGAAGGAAAATAAAGATAACATCTTTAGTACCAAAAAAGTACAATAAATAGAAGAAGAATACAAAAAACAGGAAACTAACATGAGAAGTATAGAAAGCTAAGTTTTTTTTGCGAATGTCTAATATTTTTATTTTTTGCATTATACTTCCTGGTGGGTTAGAGTATACATAGTTTGCAATTACGTGACTTCAACAAAATCATATTGCCATATCCTTCATTCAAGTATTATAATATCTGAAAATTCCAATTATTCTTTGTTACTAGTTGTTATTATATGAATGAACATCCCACCCCCCACACACAAAATATATGTTGTAATAAGTCACAGTTTTGATTTTTAATTTCCTTGCCTCAATTTAAAGAGAAAAGAATTAAAATTTTCTTTTGCATAATATTTAAGATGACAGGGACCTTTATCACCCAAAGTATTTCCCAAGATTGTTTATGGTTGGCTGGATTTGATTTGGGCGTTCAGCTTATCATGACGGTGAAGCATTTTTTCAAATAAAATACCAGGAGGAGATAAGGGGGCCCGCCGGGGGGGGGGGGGTTATATATGAGTGCAAGAATTTTGTCTATTTTTTCACAGTGGTAATGTTGGTCCGAATTAAAGGGTGAGATGGTGCTAGAGATTTTATTTGTTTCTGCATTCAATCAAAAAATCACATATTAAAAATAATTTTGCTTTCTTTTGGGTTTCTTTTATTCTACTTTTTTTCATTGCTTTCGGTTTAACAGTTGTGTTATTCTTTAACAACACTGAACAACTTAGCATATTAACCTTTTGTCTTTGTGGTTGCTGGCAGTTGCTTTAATTATGGATGCCGGAAATTCAAATGAAGGAGAATCAAGAGTACCGTTGTTGGTAATGTTTTTCATCATGTAAAACTATGATAGCCATTTCCCCCCATTTTATGGAGGTCATTTTTCTGAAGTTTTCTTTTCTTACTTTTCTTTTCTTTTTTCACGTCTACTGATTGTTGCTAATTTCTGTAGCAAGTGATAATTTAGAGATACCATGGTTTATTAAAGGTTTCAGATTGGGAGATGTATTTCTAACACCCAGTAGATGTAGTGTTAAAAATGTTACCGAGTATGTGTTTATACTGTATATTTATATGTGCTTTATTCATTCGTTAAATGAAGCCGTCCTTGCTTGCATACACACTAAAGCGGACTCCATGTAAGTGGTATCTAGTAGATTTTATTTTAATATGGCTACTAAAGTCCATATACTGCTTAAAGGAAGCTAAAAACTTTCATTTACCATGATTTTTTGTGAAAAAGTAATTTTTTATTAAAGAGGAGGGACTATAGATTATGAATAGAAATATCTCATCCACACTGGAATATGTAGGTAGGACTAAACTATTTATAAGGACTTAACCCTACTACCAAGGGTACCAACAAGTCATGACCTTTTGGGTCGGCTTTGATGAATTAAGATGACCCAAGTTGATGCTCTTAGGACAGGGGATTGGACCTTATTCTAGATTTGGTTTGGACCAGGTCGTTACAATGAAGCTTGTTGAAATTGGTGATTTTAAAACTATTTTTGAAGTACTTAGAAGTTAGTACTTCTCATACATAGGTCATATGTTAATAAATTCTCATACATCTGATTCTTTTCCATTAATTTATATACATCTGTTGAAGAACTGTCATGTTCATCCAGAGTCCTTTTACAGCTGCCTTATTGACAGGCAAGCAATGATGCCATGAGAAATGACCGGCCCGTGTACCCAATATTTACCTCTGTACCAGCTTTAAATGAAGCTGCTTCTCTACTTGCGGAGACAACTTCCTATCTAAGCCAATGTTTCCCTGATTTTTTAGGTGAGCTGTATGCTTTCTCACTCCTTTTTTTGTTTCTTGTTTAATGTATTGTTTTGCTTTCCTTTTTGTTTTTTTTCCTCTCTCTATTTTCCTTTGTCATTTTTTTTGTACATACCCTCTTCAAGTCAAGAATGATGATATGCATAACATAAGCATGCATTGTCTTTTCTCATGTTGCAGCAGAGCCTGTTTCTAGAGACTCCAATGGACTCGAAATGTCAACATTTACTTCTGGGAATACCAGAGCATCTTTGGCTAGCAATGACGTGTCCTCAAGTGGAAGCCTTTCTGCACTTTCTGGATCATCTCATATAGCAACTGATGCACCAGTTATTCATGATAGAACAATGCAGAGCTTAGCCAGAGATTCGTCTCAAAACGCTAATTCGATTGTGCAAGCATCTTCAAGCGGCAATTCAATGTTTCAAGGGTATTATTATTAGTCGAACTCTGATCAAGATTATTTTTATGAAAAATGCAAAATTCTTTGCTAAGGTTGATCTTGATTATGTCAGTAAACCTCTCTTTCAAGTTGATCAGAGTTTTCTTTAATATTTTGTCAGATGAAATATCAATTTCATATGTTTTAAATCGCACTAAATTCCTATCTGCTTACTTAGGCATAGGTTAGTAATAAATTATAGAGTTACAAAAGACTAGTCGATCTTCTAATGGTGTAAACTCTTAGGTCAATGTCAGTAAACCTCTCTTTCAAGTTGATCAGAGTTTTCTTTAATATTTTATCAGATGAAATATCAATTTCATATGTTTTAAATCGCACTAAATTCTTATTTGCTTATTTAGACATAGGTTAGTAATATATTATAGAATTACAAAAGACTAGTCTATCTTCTAATGGTGTAAACTCTTAGGTCAATGATTGCTTTCTTGTTGGAAATGGGTTTCCTACAAAATTATAACTCTTACAAGTGTAAATAAGGAACCTAGATAAGACTTGCATCTCACATAGTAATCACAAATAAGTGCCAGACTAGATCACATGTAGGTGCTGCTGAAAGTGAACCAAAATTGCAAATTCTCTTCTCAAGATATCCTTGAACATAAAAGCCTCGGTTTATGATTTTTTTTTTTATAAAAAAATTAACCTATTGAACTTTTTCAAGTAGAAAATAGTGGATTCAGAAATTCTGTATGTGCACACTTAGAAGGGGGATGAATAGGTGTGTGCGTGTGTCAACGAACAATATCATATTTAAAATTTTTCTATTTCAGAAGTAATTCAGACAGGTAAAATTTAGTTTTCTATTTTAAAACCTGTTTACTTTCAGCTGTCTGCTTTGAGTTATTCGTCTAATTCTTCCTGTTTTAGACTAACGTAAGCCATTCATGCAACAAGATTTTGGAATTTTCTAATGCAGAAACAAGGATTACATAAACTAAAAAGTAAAGTAACAATCAATCACACATGCACACCAAGATTTACACTTGGTTCGACCCTTAGTCATCTACTTTATGGGCCTACATCCAAGGCCAGGTATCAATTGATACCTAATAGGTTTCCTTTAATATTAATAAAGTAATTACAATTATATCAACTCTCTGTACAATAGAATTTAAAAAACTTTCTGAGCACACAACTCCCTTGAGGAAACCTCCTCCATTGAGCACCTCTGCTCTCTTGAGTACCTATGCCCCCTTGAACTCTCTTTGTACAATATTAAAGGAAATCCATTGCTTCACTCTGAAGCCCCTTTTACATTATATGAAATTTTAGAATAAAAGAGATTACAATTGAACTCTATAGATATCTAGCAAGAACAATATAAGAACAACGCAATAAGAATTTGTTAGAATTTTTTCTCTGAGTATATCAATTGTTGTATAGATGATAGAGTTCTTGATGTTAGCAACATAGTCGTGTATATACATAGAATAGTGATGTCCTATGGCTAGTAAAAAATATGCCTGTGGAAGTAAATCAAATCCTTTATCAATTTTGATATCAGTAACAAAAATAGCCACATGGATAAAATCTTTTAGAATATAAAATCAGGATAATTTGAAATCTATTTTGAGAAATAGTAGGAAGCATAATACACTTGAAAACAAATTTGTGATTAATAAAATATTTGGAGAAAACTGATAGCATATTTTTAGGAACTCCAAATAAAATCTGTTTTGAATAAAATTCTACCATAATATATTTTTGAAATCAATTTAAGCATGGACTCTTTTTATAAAAGGCAATGTTCTAAAAGGCGCTAGACGGGAGGCTAGAGGCTGGAGGCGGGCGACCGGGGACGGGTGGCTAGCGCCTAGGGGGCCTAGGAGGGACCTAGGCGAGATTTTTTATTTTAAGTCAATTTTAATATTTTATCTCACATTTATCCAAACAAAACAATAATATAAAGCAAAACAATCTATAATAAAGATAATAAAGACATTTGCTTAAAGTTCAAACACATCTATATTGATAATGTCAAAGTTCAAACACAAACATGCAATTGTTCAAAGTTCAAACATATTTTTAACGTATTAGTTTTATTCATAAACAAGATTTCTATTAAATAATAAAATTTAAAATTTCAAGAATTTAATTCAATATTAAAACTTAAGAAACTAAACATAAATTTAAGAATTATATTGAATTAAATTAAATATTATAAATGTATCATCATTTATATAATTTAAGGTTGGTACAAGTTCAAAAAATTACAACTATAATAAAATTATCCATTTTGATTTGATATTGTTCACTTCTCGTTATTATTTGATATGCTACAACCTGTATTATGAATATGGTAAATCATTAGAAAAATAAAAATAAATATATCAAGATCTGATTTTGGTAGTTATTAAAATAAAAAAAACCTCCGCCTAATTTTCTGGAGGAATATTTTTGCCACCTTGGGCCTAGGTGAGGCGCCAGGGAGCCTAGCGCCTAGGGAAGGCGCCAGGGGACCTAGCGCCTAGGCAAGGCGCCAAGGGGGGGCCTAACACCTAAACGGGACGTCAAGGAGAGCCTAGCGCCTAGGCGGGGTCTAGACGTACCTAGGCAGAGATTTTTAGAACACTGATAAAAGGTGTTCTAGTAAATATGAAAAGCCTTGTAACTAAAAGTTCTGTCCAGAAATCCTTACATAATATTTCCCAGGTCTTCTAGCTTCTAGTATTTTAATTCCATCAAGAATCCTTTGTCTTCAAGACTCCTTTTTGAATATCCAGCAGCTAGTCCAAAACATATCATACAATTCCCGTTTTAGCCATCAAGAATCAAACCACTACACAAAAATTGTTGTCATCATTAAAATTAAATCCATATAAATCAACAGTCTCTCCCTTTTTGATGATGAAAACCTACAATATATAACTTCTCCTAAATATATGGCTACCCCTAAAACATATTAATCATTACACATAATTGATTTACTGAGATCCCCCTGAATTATTTATTTAGAGTGTATCAATTTAGTTATCTCTTCTCCTTTGTCATCAACAAAAAATAATTTATAAGAGCTTCAATAGAGTTCTCTCTCCCCCTTTGTCATCACAAAAAATCAGTGTTCTAAAAGTCGGCGACTAGGTCGGGGTCGGAGGCTCGCCGAGTCAACCAGGCCCTAGTCCTTTGATTTAGTCGCAGTCGGCGACTAGTCGGTGACTAGTCGGTAAAGTCGGGGCAAATCAGAACAAATCGGAACAACTGGATCTTCGACGACGATTGCCGACGACGACGACTGTTGCTGCCGACGACGACGACTGGATCTTCGACCGACAACGCCGACGACAACTGTTGCTGCTCCGACGACGACTGCTGCTGCTCGCCTGCTCTTCATCTTCGACTGCTGCTCATCTTCAGCGATCAGTTAGTCAGGTAGTTCTTTTCCAGCTCGTCTCTCTCTCTCAGTTTCTCTATTTTTTTTGTAAACAGTTTACAATCAACTGAATACTGATATAAGGCTTATAAGGCATAAGCAGTTTGTCGGCAAACTGGCCCAAAGTGGGCAAAATTATATTTTTTTTAAATTTTTTTGGTTTTAGTTAATTAGTTCCTTATTGGGCATTAAAGAAAAGGTTGGATAAATTAAATTAGTTAATTTTTTTAGTTAATTGTAATATTTCATTCTAAGTTTTAAATTTTTTCAATAAATTAAATTATTAAATTATTTGATGATTTGTGTTAGTTATGTTATTCTACTTATTCAAAACTTATGAAGGAGGAAGGAGAATATATATTTTTTTAAAAAAATTAAAAATTCGACTAGCCGATTAATCCCCTAGTCGCTAGTCGGTAGCCAACCGACATGGGACCGACTAGCGACTTTTAGAACACTGCAAAAAATAATTCATAAGAGCTTCAATAATTTAGTTATCTCTCCCCCTTTGTCATTAACAAAAAATAAGCTTATAAAATAACATACATAACAAGTAAACAAGTGATCATACTTTGGGATTTTGTTACCTGTATATCAATACCTTAACATTAAATGCCTTGTTATGCAATGAATATCCAAGAAAGATAGCCTTAGTTAATCTATTGAAGTAAAGTGATCGTCGTCTCCTTTTTGGCGTAGAGATGTATCTACAAAACAAATAAATAGTGTCTACCTTTTTGGTATCCAAATCTTTTTGGATTCTTTTGGGTTAGTAGCATATAAATCACATTTCTTTACCCAAATTTGTTTTATTTTAATTTTATTACAATTTGAATCAAAGTGACCTTTAAAACCACATTTCTTGAAAGTAACAAATGATGAACAATATAGTGGTTTATGTCTTGGTTTACAGTTAATTATTCTAATATTATTATTAGATTTATTATTGACATGATTATATCCAATTCCTTGTTTCTAAATACTAGACCTTTCTGCCCCTAACATAACATTTAGGTTCTCTGCTCTTTGCACAAATTTAGCAAGATCACTTTTTAAAGATGCCATTTTTGTATGTTACATTATTATCATGTTGCACATTCATCATTTTTTTCATCATTAAAAGCATTTATGCATACATCTCTCCTGTTCAAATTTTCTTTTAAAACTTCATTTTCATTTTTGAGATATTCATTTTCTTTTCTCTTTTCAATAAGCGACTCAACTTCATTCATTAGCTCATTTATGCAATTATTTAAATAGGCAATTTTCTTTTTGAGCTGTTGATTTTCATTTTGTAAAGCAAGATAATCAGATGTAGTTATTTCAAAAGCTTCATTAAAATGAAAATTGTTTACCTCAAATTGATCATCATCTTCTAGTCCCATGAAACAGAGTTGGGCAATTTCTTCTTCTTGTTATGTTTTGGACTTACTCATCGGAGTTTAGCTACTTTTTTTATTCTTCATTTGTTTCTTTCTTTGGAGTAGTCTTTTGAGTTTTCTTTAAAGCATTTCAATTTCTTTATCTAATTTTCGAATCAATCATTATGACTGCTCCCAGTGTCATTGTCTTCTTTATTGGTGTCTCCTTTTCATCATCATACCTCTTGAGTTTATTGGTGTAAGAGTTTCCATAATGTTGATTGTTGGTGAGTCTTGGAGGGTGTTAACTTTAGGAGCAAATCTTTTTGGCATGATTCTGAACAACTTTTTATTGATTTCCTTGAATCAATTTTTTTGCCTACCATGTTGAGTGAGTTCATCAATGCGCAAAACCTTGCTCATCATTTTCTAACTTGAATAGCCTAAAGTCTTACATTAGCATACTCAACTTCACCTTCTTGACTTTGGAAGTACCTTTGTGTCTTGTCAAGATAGTATCTCAGATTTCTTTTCCCTTATTGCATGCTAAAACTTTATCAATTTCACCTTGGACCATTCCGCTTAGCAAGGTGTTCATGGCTCTCGAGTCGTAGGAAAACATGTGGCTTTCGTTTGCATCCATCTCCATGAGAGCCTTTGGTCTGCCATCATCATGCCTAGGAACAACAGGTCCATTTTCAACAACCCACCATTCCCCGATTCCTTTTGAGGTAGATTTTCATCATTAACTTCCAAAAGATGAAGTTCTCACTTCCGAGTAGTAGAGGTGGTCTGCTAGTGGTCTGCCCTTCTTAGAAATTAAATTGGTGTGTCATGGGATCTTATCCTACAATTTGGAAAGACAAATATTAGTAGAGACAAAGCTTTAATACCAAATGAAATTCACCAAATGAAATTCTGTTTGTGCACAACTAGAAGGGGGATGAATAGGTGTGTGCGCGTGTCAACGAACTATGTCAAATTTAATATTTTTCTGTTTCTGAAGTAATCTAGATTGGTAAAATTTAGCTATTTGTTTTAGAACCTCTTTGCTTTAAGTTGCTTGATTTGAGTTATTCGTCTAATTCTTCTTATATTGCTTTAGACTAACGTAAACCATGCATGTAATGATATTTTGCGATTTTCTAATGCAAAAAACAAGCAGAAATTAGGATTAAATAAACTGAAAAGTAAAGCAACAATCAATAACAAATGCACACCAAAATTTATACTTGTTTCGGCCCCTTAGTCCTCTATTGTATGGGCCTACATTCAAGGTTAGGTGTCAATTGATATCCAGTAGGTTTCCTTTAATATTAATAAAACAATTAAAATTATATCAACTCCCTGTACAATAAAATTCAGAAAACTTTCTGAACACAACTCCCTTGAGGGAACCTCCTCCCTTGAGCACTTCTGTTCCCTTGAGTACCACTACACCTTTGGATAACACTGTCCCCTTAAACTCTCTTTGTACAATATTAAAGGAAACCTCTTGCTTCACTCCGAAGCCCCTTTTACAAGATATGAAATTTTAGAATAAAAGGGATTACAATTGAACTCTATAGATATCTAGCAAGAACAATATAAAGAACAAGGAAATAAGAACTTGCTAGAAATTTTTCCTCAATTGTATTATAGATGAGAGTTCTTGATGTTAGCAACATAGTTGTGTTATATATATATATATATATATATATATATATATATATATAGAGAGAGAGAGAGAGAGAGAGCAAGAATTTTAAGCTCACCCTTATTGAGCTCACCCCGAGCTTACCCTGCCTTTTTTTTTTTAAAAAAAGCATAACTAATAAAAAATGTATAATAATTTTTTGAATTGAATTTTTTTTTAAAAAAAGTATTTTGGGTGTGATTTGGGTACATATAACAAAACAACACTGTTTTGTTATATGTACCCAAATCACACCCAAAACACTTTTTTTAAAAAAACTTTCAATTCCAAAAATTATTATACATTTTTTATTAGTTATGTTTTAAAAAAAAAAAAAAAAAAAAGGCAGGGTGAGCTCAATAAGGGTGAGCTTAAGAAATGGACTGTATATATATATAACTATATAATTATATATAGAACTGTGGTGTCCAACGACTAGTAAAAAATATTACAATTGAAGTAAATCAAATCCTTGAATGATATGGAAAGATTTTATCTGTTTTGATATCAGTAACAAAAATGGCCACATGGATAAAATCTTTGAGAATATAAAATCAGGAGAATTTGAAATCTATTTTGAGAAATAGTAGGAGGCATAATACATTTGAAAACAGATTTGTGATTAATAAAATATTTGGAGAAAACTGATGGCATATTTTTAGGAACAACTTCAAATAAAATCCGTTTTGAATAAAATTCTACCATAATATATTTTGAAATCTTTGTAAGCCTGGACTCTTTTTTATGAAAGGAGTTCTAGCAAATATTAATAGCCTTGTAACTAAAAGTCCCGTCCAGAAATCCTTGCAGAATATTTCCCAAGTCTTCTAGCTTCTAGTATTTTAATTCCATCAAGAATCCTTTATCTTCAAGACTCCTTTTTGAATATCCAGCAGCTAGTCCAAAACATATCCATACAATTCCTGTTTTAGCCGCCAAAAACCAAACCTGTTAACATAATCGAACCGCTACACAAAAATTGTTGTCATCATTAAAATCAAATCCATTTAAATCAACAGATTCATGTGAGAGGTGTGAAATTTTTTAATATAGTAGGAGGGATATTAACTTGTAAAGGAGCTGTTGATACCAGTTAACAAGGAATAGTTTGATCCCAGTTAAAAGATCAAACCAGGATTTATAGGTAGGAGTGGAGAATCAAGTTGAGGTAGAGGCCTGGATCCTCATGAGGTCATTTTCATGGAAAGAAGATCATGATTGAAAGCATCATGAATTGATAGGCTCAGTACTTAGTAGGGCGCGGAGATGGATTATATTTTTTCAAGACTTAATGAGGATGGTTTCTGTTGTATCCCATCTACAACTGCACCTTGCTCCCTTGGATTTGTTTCCTATAGTGCATATGTAATGGAATATGGACCTAGTGGCACTCAGTGTTCTAAAATTCCCCGCTTAGGTCTGCCTAGGTTCCGCCTAGGCGCTAGGCCTCCCCTTGGTGCCCCGCCTAGGCTCTAGACCCCCTGGCGCTTCACTCAGACCCAGGGCGGCAAAAAAATCCCTTCAGAAAACTAGGCGAGCAAGGTGGGGTCTAGACGGAGAAGTTTTTATTTATTTTAATAACTACTCAAACCAGATCTTGATATATTTATTTTTCTAATGATTTACCATATCCATAATGTATGTTGTAGCATATCAAATCAGAACAAGAAGTGAACAATATCAAGTCAAAATGGATAATTTTATTATAGTTGTAATTTTTTAAACTTATACTAACTTCAAATTATATAAATGATGATACATTTGTAATATTTAATTTTATTCAATATAATTCTTAAATTTATGTTTATTTCTTAAGTTTTAATATTGAATTGAATTCTTGAATTTTATTATTTAATAGCAATCTTGTTTATGAATAAAACTAATACGTTAAAGATATGTTTGAACTTTCAACAATTGCATGTTTGCGTTTGAACTTTGATATTGGCAATATGGATATGTGTTTGAACTTTAAGCAAAGGCCGTTATTATCTTTATTATAGATTGTTTTGCTTTATATTATTGTTTTGTTTGGATAAATGTAAGATAAAATATTAAAATTGACTTAAAATAAAAAATCCCGCCTAGGCCCTCTAGGCGCTAGGCCCCCCGCGGCCGTCCGCCTCCCGCCTAGTGCCTTTTAGAACATTGGTGGCACTGATATTACAGCTCCCATATTACTTTCAGGCTTATTCAACGGGTACAAAGGACTGTTCGTGGCTCTGCGGATGACATTGGATGGCTTAAACGTGCTTCAGAGATGCCTCCTGTTTTTCATGGAACTGAAAGGTTTATGGAAATTCTTGACGAAATCAGGTATGTTGTGCTACTTTTTTTTTTTTTTGGAATTTTGGTATTTGATTACACCTGCCTAGCTTGATCGTACAATATTTATTTAGTTGTTTCTCTGTCTGTCAGGCATGGTGTACACAGGTTACCCAACTCAATGGTCTACTTGCTGGTTCCAGGTAGATTGTGTAACCTCCTCTTAGAAAGTCGTAAAAGCTATAACATGAAAGTAGGGCATGACAACATGGACAAAATTTACCAGTTCTATCAGCATAAATTGTATGAAATTATTTTCTTCTCTATCTAAGGCTCTGCAGAAGAGTATCGCAGGTTGCCTGTCTTATCATCAAATTGTTCAGGGTTTACTTTACCCATTGTGTCAAATTTGGGATTGTGGACTCCAATGTCAAACTAGAGATGTGCCTTCACATAGGTGAGGCTGCAAGGATGGGTCATCTTTAGACTGTAGTAGGACCAATAATAGGCCAACCGATCTGATGAGCTAATCTAATTTTTTCCCAGTAATATGGATGACTGAACCAATGCAGTTTTCTAGCAAATTTCTTTAAATGTTGGTTGTTGATAAACTAGACAGAATATTTTTGGTAGTGTTGCTTAAGATTTGTCCCAAAAGGAACAGTTTGTTCTTTCCAATCGTGGTAGTATTTTCTAAAATAGTGGAGGAACATCAAGGAGGTCTTCTAACTGTTTTGCTTTGAATATATTTTCCACTTTGATGATTAAGAGGCTAGACAAGTTCAGCTAAATTTATGTTCACATGATTTTATTGACTCAAGCACCAAGGGTCGATGTATTTTTTGCCTCACGCATTAAATTGCAGGTCTTTTCAGCAATCATGGGCCACTTTACTTCGTTAGTACTAAAACAAGTTTTTCAAAGATCGGTCTAACATGTCATATTGCAAAGATTCATAGCGAGGTAAATCCAGTTTTCTTAAAATTCTGTTTAACTTGTTGCTCTCTTTATGCATAAGACTAAAATTTAGAAATTCAGGCTTCAGTTGAAAAAAATGCCAGAGAGATAAAAGAGTATATCGAGGAAATCTATTGGGGTTCTGGGAAACGTGTATTACTTCTTGGGCATAGCAAAGGGGGAGTAGATGCTGCAGCTGCTTTATCCATATATTGGAGTGATTTGAAAGATAAGGTTGCTGGGTTGGCGTTAGCACAGAGTCCATATGGTGGTAGCCCTATAGCTTCAGATATCTTGAGAGAAGGGCAGCTTGGTGATTATGTAAATATGCGAAAACTCATGGAGATCTTGATTTGTAAAGTGATAAAGGTATATCCTGTATCTTGTGTTTATGTTTGATGTTTATTATACATCTTATACTCACCATATGTCACGATTTTTCCCATTCATTTCGAAGTTGTTTATAGCTGTTAACTATTGGTACCTATCAAAATTTAAAAATGAAGTAAAACCATTGTTCTCTGTGGGATTTGGTGCCTCTTTTCGTTTGGTGAACCATTTAGAAGCAACGGAATAGTTGGCACTAGGAAGGGAGATATAGGCCAATTTCTCGTATCCGTTTTCTTTTCCCGAGTCTCTCTTTTTTTTTTATTGTTGGTTTGTTTTGGCTTAATGAGTTGTATCCAGGTTATATCATTCACTTGAGGAAATTTTGTGAGAATTTGCTATAAGAATATAATGTAGGTACTTTTTAGGAGGTTCCTTCCATAATGTGCCTTTTATTTCTTCTCTACGTTGTATATTGCACGTGTACTTGGGTACCCCTCCTTTGGTCCTATTAATGTGATCATTTACTTTACAAAAAATAAAAAATAAAAGTAGTGAGAATGCATATCCATTTTTTTTTAATAAGTAGAAGTTTTCCTGCACCAGTTATTCCCACTTGGATAGAGGGGGCACCACAAAAAAGGATGGTATTTAATGCTTTAAAGAGAGTGGCTGGACCTCAATCTCAATCTCGACCTTGACATAGATTATTTTCTTTAGGCTTTAGACTATTCAACTTGATATTGGCTTTATCCCAAATATCTGTGCTAATTGTTCCTGCAGGTCTTATTCTTTCATCTAATTGATAAAATCTCTTCAATAATCAGTATAGTTATATAGGATAATAGAACAAACTAACCAATGGCACAATTTAGTATCTTATATGTTAAGCTATATATAATTTGGCAAGTATTCATAGCCCTTTCTTCTGGTAGGAACAATATGTCATTAATTAAATTATGTTTAGCTACGAGAAAATGAGAACTAGAAATTATTATACTTTTAGTAAATGTAGTACAGATTTAGTTTGGTTAGTCTTGCTGGATAGTTGTATGCAAGAATCAATAAGAAGCAATAACATGACCCGCAAAGAGTACACGAACAAATGGAAGCCCAATAGTAGTATGAAACTGAGCAAACATGGTGGTTTTTGGTTAATAGGTAATATAACCCTGGAAAACTTGGTGTAATAATTCCTTATGCTGACACAGATGTTTTTCTTTTTCTTTCTTTTTGCGTTTTATTTTCCCACATTCCTTTTATTTGTTGGAGGTGTATGGCGGTGACTCGTGACTGTATTCTGAATTAGTTGGTTTAAATCACGACACTGATTGAATTATAAAGGGTTGTTATTCGTTAAAATGGTAACCAAGTAGTTTAGATTGATATCAGTGCTTTCTTCAATGACTTATTTATTTTGATGAAATTCAAGTTCTAAGCATTAGAGCTGTTTTGAAGGGTGACATGCAAGCTCTAGAAGATTTGACTTATGAGAAGCGAAAAGAATTCTTGCGGAAACACCACTTACCGAGGGAGCTCCCTCTGGTTTCCTTTAATACGGAAGCCAGCATTTCCCCTGCAGTTTTGGCCACTCTATCGCGTGTTGCCCATGCAGAGCTACCAATGTTTGCACCTCTATCAGCCGGCCAAACAACAACACTCCCAGTGGTGATGCCCCTTGGTGCTGCAATGGCTGCATGTGCCCAACTGCTTCAGACCAGATACGGCGAGAAGAGTGACGGGCTTGTTACTTGCTGTGATGCAGAGGTTCCAGGGTCCGTTGTAGTACGACCAAAGCGTAAACTGGACCATGCTTGGATGGTTTATTCATCATTGAATGATGACACTTCTGAAGCAAATGCTTCACAAGTGTGTGAGGCTCTTCTGGCATTACTTGTGGAAGTTGGAAAGAAAAAGAAGAATGAATTTTCCAAGAAAGATGAATGAGAGATGAATTCACCAAGAAGAGTGGGAATACTTTTCTATTTTTTTCCTCGTTATTTATTCAATTTTATTTTATTTTCTTTGAAAAAACTTGGGTGTACCAATAAACTCAAAATTTAAGCATTTGTTCATATTATATGTTGCATCTTTGTATTCAACACCTAGTTGTATAGTTCCTTTGCCTAACTTTTCCTTTAGCTCTTTTTGGTTCTTGGAAGTAAGGTTCTCAGACGGACCGTTTATCGAATCGAAAAAGGTATCATGGATTACTGGTTCAACCAGTGGTCGAACTATTATTGATCCAGTGACATCATTAATATATAAAAATATATATTATTAGTAATTATTAATTAATAAAAAATTTAAAAATCTCGTTTTTCATGAACTAAAATATAATAAAGATGAGTTATAATATTAATAAAAGTGGTTAATTTTAATATTAGATTTTTTTTAGTAAAAAAATATATTAAAAATTGGGTCAATTGAGTTAATTAACCGGGTTTATCGGTTGGACCGTAGACAACGGGTCAAATGAGGTTTTGACCAAAATCAGGTCACTGGGCAATCATTCAAATTTATCTCCTTAACCGGACTGAGCGGAAATTTTTAAAGTATGTAGAAGCTAAAGCAGATGCGTCACTAGATAGGTACAAGGCAAGGTTAGTTGCCAAAGGTTTCAATCAAGTTGAAGGACTTGATTACTTTGAAACTTTTTCCCCCGTTGCAAAGATGACAACAATGAAGGTGTTTCTTACTTTGGCTGCTTTAAAGGGCTGGAGTTATATCTCAGTTAGATGTCATGAATGCTTTTCTTCATGGGGATCTTAATGAGGAGGTGTATATGGAGCTTCCACCTGGCTTTCAAGTTCATTCTACAGATCCGAATCACAAACCAGTGTGCAAGCTATTGAAATCACTATATGATTTGAAACAGGCTCCTAAACAATGATTTACAAAATTTTCCACTGCTTTAATAGTAAGCAATCAAATAGTGACCATTCTCTTTTTACTCTAACTACTTCTACAACGTTTACATCATTGCTAGTATATGTGGATGACCTATTAGCTGACGCATATCCTACTTCAATATCCACAGTAAAAAATTATTTATGTACTCAATTCAAAATAAAAGATTTGTGCATTGAAGTATTTTTTAGGCTTGGAAATAGCTCAATCACAGCGAGGCATCGACTTACACCAAAGAAAGTATGCTCTTGACATACTCAAAGACACTGGTTTAACCTAAACCAAGTGTCATCCCAATTGAACACCATCATAATCTAGCTGATGACTCTAAAGACCCTCTTCATGATCCAAGTTCTTACAGAAGTTTAATTGGGGGATTGATTTATCTTTACTATCACAAGACCTGACATCTCATATGCAGTTCATATCTTGAGTCAATTTTTGGCTAAACCAATAACTTCTCATATGGAATTAAGCTGCCACAAAACTGGTAAAATACATCAAAGGAGCACCTGGCCAATGCTTACTTCTTCCATCATCTTCAACTCTTCAAATAAAAGCCTTTTGTGATGTTGACTGGGGCACATGTCCCTTGACTCGAATGTCTTTCTCAGGGACAGTGTGATGCTTGGTCCATCTATTATCTCGTGGAAATGCAAAAAACAATCAACTGTTTCAAGATCAAGTGTAGAGGCAGAGTATAGATCAATGGCTAATGTCACATATGAAGTAACATGATTGCTGGCTTTACTAAAAGATTTTGGTCTCTTCAATTTGGCTCCAGTACCTTTATATTGTGATAATAAGGCAACACTCCACATTGTTGTGAATCCTATTTTTCATGAAAGAATCAAACATATCAAGATTGATTGTAACTTAGCTAGATACAAAATTCAAGAGGGAGTTATTTCCTTAGCTCACTTATCCACCAAAATTCAACATGTAGATCTATTTACTAAGCCATTAATCTTAGAACATTTGTATGGTTTGTTGTTTAAGTTGCGAGTGTTTAATCTTTTTAACACTTCCAACTTGAGGGGGGATGATAAGGACAAGACCAAGTCAAAACAGAATGCCAAGGAATAAATTCAAAAGTGTGTTGCATCAGTTGGGATTCTATAGGATAAGATTATTTTGCAACATAAATAACTTTGTATTTGTGTATGTATATCTAGTTACGATAGCTAGCATAAATTATCTTTCACTTTATCAATGTAACAACATTTTTCTCTTCATCATTTTTCTTATCTGTTAAAGCTTTCTATCACAACCATTTGATTCTTCTAATTTAAATGATTTATACGTACTGTCAAGTGTGTTTATCTGTAAATTTCTGTAATGGCAATAAGCATTTGCACTCTATTCTTAGAGTAGGTTAAAATGATATACTAGTGCCTCATATATATATATATATATATATATATATATATATATATATATATATAAAATGATCCATATTTAAAGTTGAATGGGAGTTCTATCCATTTAACTCATCTTGGACCGTCTAGGGTCAACAATAAAAGATGTGGATGAATGCAATCCGCATAACAGTTATGTGGACGATGACCCTACCATTCAAATTTAATCTATCTAATCCGCACAATCGTTATGTGGATTGTTAGAATTTAAGAACGAATAATATTGTAATCACAAAGATATTATATGAAAGACGGAAAAGTAATAACACGCAATATACTCAGGTTCACCAATTTGGCTAGTCCTGTTTATCTGATGTATTCATAAGACGTCTCACACACTCTACAATGATCCACACACTAAGTAATATTTTTCTAGTAACTAGAAAATCCTAGCTTCTATAACGCGGACTTATTAGTCATGAGGCCCAATACATTAATAAAACTCAATATCGGACTACTAATAAATCCCTCGGCTACCCTGTCATAGTGGCTATTCGTCGAATCCGCAGAAGTATGAGTCAATTCCAACGGATGATCAAAATCATCAACACAATTATTGTGTGAACGAGAGTGTTATGTTTTTTGGAGATTCATCTAATTATTATGCAGATTGTGAGCTTGTGGGGCCAGACTCCACACAACTATTTAGGGTGGTAATTTTTTTAGCCTTAGGATCTTGAAATGGACTGCGATCACAATTTAATGGATAGAGGCTCTCATTTAACTTTTAAAATGAATTACTTATAATATATATATATATATATATATATATATATATATATATATGGTTATATGTATATACACAGCTGTGTAGTACACAGTCGCCTATGGATACAGTTTTTTTGGGCTTTGGTGAACCGACCCATCGCCATAGACCCGATCGAATAGCTATAGCGACGGGTGAATTGTCGTTATAGCCCCAAAAAATTGTCGCCATAGGCGACTGTGTACTACACAGTTGTATATATATATATATATATATATATATATATATATATATATATATATATATTTTTTTTTTTTCTCATATATATATTATCATCATCTATTTTTTTCCATCAAATGATCTCTTGATATAATTAATAAACAAATTAAATATAGCAAAAACTAACAATATCAATATCATTAATTATAATTCATCCATCTCACAATAAATATCATTATATTACATGTGATTTTTAATTGATGTGCTTTTGCACTACACACATATACGTAAACATTCATTAATATGAATAAAATCTAACTCCAATATACAGTATCCTCAAATTTAAGTTAAATACACGCTTTCTGAGTGTCTCTATATATACTCCCTCCATTCTGAATTATAAAATTAATACTGAATTTTTTACAAGTCAATTAGACACATTTTGATATTTTATATTAAAATGATTCATTTAAATTTTAAAGCAATAAATTTTATAACTAGAAGTACTTAATTTTTAGTTACTTTATGATATCATAACTATATTAACATAAAATGTATGAACTCATGTCAATTTGAATTTCAAAAATCATTATATTACATGTGATTTTAAATTGATGTGCTTCTGCACTACACACATATATACAATGTAAGATCCCGAATTTTATAAAATAAAAGTATTCAATTTTTCTTATAATCATTATTCTATTCAGTAAATGGTTAAATTGATAAAAGATTAAAGTTAATGGTGATAAGTGAAAATTTTACAAAGTAAGCAAGTTATCATAAAATATTAGTTGTGTCGGGGAATATTTATTTGGTCTGAAAATATTCTTTTTATCAGAGAATATTCGTACGATAACGCAATCATTGGTGGACCCCACAACGAAATAACTGTCGTATATAGAAAGCGATAGAGATAACCTTTTTATAAAAATAACGGCAAGACAGTTACCATTAAACTATTGAAATATCCAGTGATAAAAGTACAATAATACGCGTTGTTCCACAGTGGTACGCAATATTACATAGTACCACACGGTAGTGCACAGTATCTCTAATTATTGATGTTTACGTAAGAAGTCACTCGGTATTCAAAAATTACCACAGTAGTTGCTGCAAAGTATCTCATATCATTGAGTCAATAATTATTACAGTAACATCTGCATAATATTTTATATTATTTGAATATTAGATAGCATTATTGATAATATCTAGAAAGTTCTGTCGAGGAAATGGGTTAGGTTATATAATTGCGCGCCAGTAAGGAGAAATCTTTATCGGAAAGCCCCCTCTTTCTTAAAAACGATCTGATTGTCAATATTGTGAATCTATAATATTAATTAGAAATAATTATTGAAAGATTGAAGAGTTGTAAATAATTGATGAATAAAATAATTTTTTTTTGATAAATATGATAAGTAAATATTTGTTCAATTTTGATATAAATGGAGGAATTTTAGCATTAGATAATTGTTAAAAGTTTGACATATTTTTCTATGGAACCATAATTATCTTCTCTGATAAAATATTCATTTAGATATATTATTATAATATATTATAATAGTAAAATTTTATAAATTATAATTATTTAAATAGTAAAACATGTGAAGAAATGGTGGAAGTGAGAAGCTTGGTTTTGAATACCTTATTTTCAAAACAAGTATATTGCTAAATCATCCGCATGTATATTTTGTCAGAAGTGGTGTGCTAACACTTTCCTATAAATAAGTTATTTAGTTAAATAATGAAACTCACACCAGAATTAGAAAATTCTTTCTCTATAATATTGAGTATATTTCTTGTGAGTATAAGGATATTTTGAGTGTTGATAACAGTACAAGATTTTCTCAACATAATCTCCGTTATTCCAGTCAGAACTATTTTCCTATTAAGGTAAAGGATATTATTTTTTTCGTAAAGGATGTTATTTTCTTTCAATACTTGTAAGGGGTATCATTTTCTTTCATACTCTATATTATGTAAGTGATATTTTTTCATTTCTTATTACTATTCATACGGTACTATTCATGGGTACTATTCATACGATACTATTCACGAGTACTATTCACAACAGAATTGAATTTGATTTTCTTTGTCCAAGTTATCTTTTATGAATTTTATTCTTGAAATTGAATATATGTTATAATCTTCATGTTAACAATTTGGACATTCTTGAACTCTGGATAAATTGAATTAGAAATCTCTAATATTTATCTTTGATCTCACTTGATTTATTCTTTATGTCATTGTCATAATTCTTAGACTTAAATTTATGTTGAAAGTTATCTTTGATCTGTAGCGCAAATTTGAACTGTTGATTGACGAATATCTTTGGCACGTAATGCAAAGATGAACTGTTGATTGATATCTTTGGCCATAGTGCAAAAATGAACTGTTGATTGATATCTTTGGCCCGTAGTACAAAGATGGACAAGTGTTTGGCATGATCATGACCACTGATGATACAAAAAAATATATTTGGCATGTAGTGCAAAGATAGATTATTGTTTAGCATGATCATTGGTTTTACAGTTGAATGTCTTTGGCCGTAGTGCACTGACAGACAATTAATTGACAAGATCATGACCATTGGTTTTATAGTTGAATATCTTTGGTCCGTAGTGAAAAGATAGACAATTAATTGGTATGATCATTGTTATTACATTAGAATGTCTTTAGCCTTTGGGGAAAGGATATTGAGTGAAAGTTCTATTAAGACTTTGTGACAAAGAGAAATTGTTGATTTACATTATTATAAACATGAATTGTGAATTTAACTATAATCTTTGGTGCTTCAGGTAAAAACAGGTAATGAAAGTTCTCTTTATCTTGGGTGCAACAAAGAACTGTTGATGGGTATTACAAGAATGAAATATTAATGATGGACTTTTAATTTTGAGGAGATAGTAGACTTTATGTTCTACTTGACATTTCTAATGGATTGTTTGTTTCGCTGCTATTGTTGATCTAAAACTTGTTGTCTATTATATTCTATCAAATTTTTCCCTGTTTAGGACTAAGGATAATTTGTTCTACATTATCTTAGCCATAATATTCTTTACTGGGTTATTTATGCTCACCCTTTTACTTCACAATTTTTTTCAGGTAATAAGAGTGTAGCTGGGTCGATTGGGGATAACAGGGGAATAGAGGATGGTCTGTGACTGTTGAAGTTTCTCAATACCTTATAAAATAACATGATAATATATAATTGTATTAAGCATTTAAAATATGTGTGTTGTATTTTATACGTCATTTAATAGTTGATTTTGGTGAACAACAATAGGGGGATGAGAACCCGACTTTAAAAGCGTCAAAAATGCACCCCATTAGAATGAGGAGGACATAATTGTACTGAGAACTTAAAGGAAGTGTTGCCACTATCATACTTAATGTCTAATGTAAGACCCCAACTTTTATAAATAAAGATGAATTTTCTATAAATATCATTTTTGAATATTATGGAGTGAAATTAATATAATGTTATAGTTGTGGGTAATATTTATAAATTTTGCAAAGTACGCAAGTTGCTATATAATATTCGATTGGTCGGGAAATATTCATTTTAACAGGGAATATTCGTACGACGACACAATCATTGGTGGACCCCACAACGGAATTATTGTCGGATTGAGAAAACGACAAAAATACTTTATAAAAATAACGACGGAAGTTTTACTATTAATACTGTTGAACTACTCGGTAGTAAAAGTACA
This sequence comes from Panax notoginseng, assembly GCA_016801055.1. Lineage (NCBI taxonomy): Eukaryota > Viridiplantae > Streptophyta > Magnoliopsida > Apiales > Araliaceae > Panax > Panax notoginseng. The sequence continues at coordinate 192,974,629 of CM029019.1, read as the reverse complement.
GTAATACGCATGGTTGCATAGTAGCACACAGTATTGATTATTGATGTTTACGTGATAAGTCACTCAGTTTTGTTTTATTGGTATTATTAATGTAATAAAACAGAAAAGCTTTTTATATAAAACATAATACTTTTATAAAGTTATTCGTTCTATTAGGCTAATAGTAAAATCTTTTTATATAAAACAGAATATTTTTATAAAGTTATCTGTTTTATTAGACAATAATTAGAATATATTATATTTTATTATGCATAGTGTTTGCATAGTGCCTGCATAGTATTTGCATAGTAAAATTTTTTATAAAGTTATTCATTTTATTACATTATAAATAGAATATATTATATTTTATTTAAAAGATTTTGCTTTAAATATGGACTGTCAGATTAAAGTAAATCAATCTAGACCGTTCATGAGTTAGTTACTATGCAGTCTATTTTTTCTATAAATTGAAGCTCATTCCTTCATTATTTTCTTACGAATTCACTGAAACTTTAGAGAGAGAAACTATAGAGAGAAAGAAGAAAAGTATTCTGCTACTTCACTACTCCGATATCAAGTTTCTTTTACGGTAAGGGATATTATTTGTTGTACTCGTAAAGGGTATTCTTTCTTTCTTATTCATGAAGAGAACTTCTGTTATTCCATTCTTTATTGTTCTGTTGGAATAACATGTATATGCGGGCTACCCTATACTTGGTGAAATTCTTCTGTTATTACATTATTTATTATTCTGTCGGAATATCCTGTCTGTGCTTTACGCCGGACCTGGTTCCATTATTTATTATTCTGTCGGAATATCCTGTCGGTGCATTTACGTCTGACCTGGTTTCACTATTTATTTTTTTTGTTGGAATAACCTGTCTGTGCGGTCTATCGCATGCTTGGTGAATTCTTTTGTTATTCCATTCTTTATTATACTCAGTTGGTTAAAGTTTTGGCTTTTATACCCCATGAAATTAATGGAATATCTTTAAAATTTTTCACTTCATCCAGTATCTTTTCATGAAAATATTCTTCTGAGCATTCTTGAATTTTACTATACAAAGCAGTATCATGTTGACAATTTGGACGTTGTTGGTTCCTGGATAAATTAATTCTTGAACTTGTTTTATTGAATTCTTATATCATTGTCATCATCCTCATGTTTATATTCTGTTGAAAGTCATCTGTGGCCTGTAGTGCATAGATGGACTTGGTATGATTATGACCAGGAATTATTCGGTATAATCATAACCGTAATGTTACAAATGATGTGGTAAAATTCCTCATTGGCCCGTAGTGCATTAATGGACAGTGGTTGGCATGATCATGACCATTAATGAATACACAAATATTCTTGGCCCGTAGTGCATGGATAATTGTGGTCATGATACTAAAGAATATCATTGGCCGTAGTGCATGGGTGATTCGATGATGTGGATTATTTATTAAGCTGAGTCCCAGCGATAAAAGTCATGAAAAACCTTTTAAATCATAGAAGATAATAGATTTTATTCTCTACTTGACTCTTCTAATGGGTTGTTTGTTCTGCTGCAATTAAACTGGATGTTTGTTATATTGTATCAGTTTAACACTGTTTAAGGCTAATGATAATTTATTCTTCATTATCTTAGTCATAATATTTCTTACTGGGCTAGTTGAGCTCACCCTTTCTTTCACTGTTCTCTTCAGGAAATGAGAATATAGTTGGGACGAGTCGGAGAATGGAATGATGGACCAGATAATAGCATTAGTAGTCCTCACTATTCTATGTAATAGTGTGATAATAAATGTAATGAGGACCCCATTGAGTTTGTATATTGTCTATCTGACAATATTTGTATTAAAACTCACAGCATATGTTTAGTCGTATTTTACACGACTGTTGTATAATTAAGTTGTATTTGAATTTTTGTACCATGTATTTGGCGACTCAGAATAGGTGATATATACATATTTTGGGGGCGTCACATCTAACCACATACAAATTCGTGTTATCATAAGATATGGTTGTGCGTATCCACTTGCTGACTATATTTATGAGCATTATCTATATAATCTTGGAGTATGATTGGAATATAATTCTCAGTTTGAGACATTGGAGATAATTATATGGCAAAAAGATACACACCATTAAATGAACATGATAGTAATCTTCTTGTTCTTCTTTGGGGTCTATTCGGTCAACCAAGGTCAATTCTCAAGTCCTATGATATCTATTATAACTTAGATGCATGACCTCCCATATATGAAGGCTTCCTTGAGCATTTTCCAAAAAATTTAATTCCTAAAACAGTTATCGATTGTACCTTTTTGTAAAGTATCATTGGTTTGGAGTGTGAGTATAATATTATTTGTATTGAAACTCACGGCTTGTGTGTTGTCGTATTTTGCACGACAATTTAATTGTTGTAAATAGGAAGTTTGTATTTGGATTATGTGGTATATATTTGGCGACCCAAAATGGGTTGTGTGGACCTATTTTGGGGGCGTCGCACATAAGCATTCATTAATATGAATACAATCTAAATCCAATATACTGTATCCCCAAATTTAAGTTAAATACACACTCTCTGAGTATCTCTGTATATACTCCCTCAATTCTAAATTATAAAATTAATATTCATTTGTTTATAAGTCAATTTGACACATTTTTAAATTTAAAATTAAAATGATTCATTTAAGTTTTGAAACAATAAATCTTATAACTAGAAGTACTTAATTTTTAGTTAATTTATGATATTCATAATTATATTAACATAAAATACATGAACTCGTGTCAATTTTAATTTCAAAAATGTTTGAAATTAACTTTTAAAAAATCAAAATTGTTGGGAGGGGGCGCCTGGAGAAGCGTGGGGCGTGCTACGCAGGATGCAAGTTCTGGAGTACTGGCGCAGGGCGCGCCAGTGGAAGCCAAGAAGCGGCGCGGGGCACGCCTGTCGGTGAACTGAGTTTTAATGGGTTATTTTTTGGAAGGACATTATGGGTATTTGAGCTATAATGTGAAGTAGGATTGGAATAGAATCAGTAGTTATAAATATTCTCTATTGTAAAATCCTATGTAACTGAAATTATCAATAAAAACAAGCCGCCTGTGGAGTACCCAAATTAGGGAACCACGTAAATCTCTGTGTTAATTCTCTACTATTGTGTGCGTGTGTGTGATCCTAAATCTAATAAATTGGTATCAGAGCCAAGTTGGATTGAACACGCGAAGAACGATGACATCAAATTCGTTAGTTACAAAGTTTGACGTGATGAAGTTTGATAGGACATGGAATTTCGGATTACGGCAACAGAGGGTAAAGGATATATTGGTACAGCAGGGATTAGTGAAGGCGTTGAAGAAGAGACCAGAGTCCATGAGAACTGATAACTGGGATGAACTCCAGGAGATGGCGGTGAGTATAATTCGTTTGTGTCTTACAGACGATGTTATATATGTATCACGTGATTGGTGATGAATCACCATCAGATGTATGGAGTAAACCGGAATCTAGGTATATGTCAAAGTCATTGACAAATAAGCTGATGAGTAGGTTTTATACCTATGAATTCGATATTATTAAACTTAATTATTGCTATCTTTAATTATTTTTTGGTATCTTTTTATGTGTTTTGTGTTTATTTCTTATAGGTTGGTGCTGGAGGGACAAATTGGTCATTTGGGAGAAGAAAAAGGTCAAAATTCATTAAAATTAGAGCTGAGTGGTATTTTTATAATTACGCGGTCCTGGTCAAGCGCCTAGGCGCTTGGAAATGGCCTGGGTTGAGTGCCTAGGCGCTCATGTGCGGCTGAAGAAGGATTTTTCTACTGCTAAATGGGTTTTTGAAGCCAAAAAGGAATCTAAAAGAGGGTGGATGTGACGCCCCCAAAATAGGTCCATTCCATCCAACCTATTCTGAGTCGCCAAATACATGGTACAGAAAACAACTACAACTTTATTATAACAATTGTCGTGCAAAATACAACAACACATATGCTGTGAGTTTGGATACAAATATATACTAAATGTGGCTCATGTCCCAACCGTGGACAGCACCTCACTATGACACCTTACACAAAGGTATAGTCAAAAACTGTTTTAAAAATTAAAACCTTTGGGAAGTGCTCAAGAAAACCTTCGTACATGGGAGGTCATGCGTCTAGGTTATGATAGATATCATATGGCCACAGAATTATCTTTGGTTGACCCAATAGACATCGTGCATGATAGTGGTAAAATACCCTTACAACGTTGGGTTCGCCTCACCCTAGTTGATTCACTAAATATAACTACTAAATGATGACTACCGTTCTATTCCCCTGTTACCCCCGCTCGACCCAGCTACACTCTTATTACCTGAAAGGAATTGTGAAACAGAAGGGTGAGCACAACTAGCTCAGTAAAGAATGTTATGACTAAAGATAAATAAATTATCAATAGTATTCATCAGTAATAAATCAGAGATTTAGAACATATGGTAGATGATAAAACTTTTCAACCATAGTTGCAGCGGAACGAGCAATCCACTAGAAGAGTCAAATAGACCATAAAGTCTATTATCTTCTCCATGTTAAAAGTCCACCAACAATGTTTTATCCCTGTAACATCAATCAACAGTTCCTTTCCACAATCATATGAATAATTCATAATCATAATTGTGATTCTAAATTTCGCATCCAAGACGAAGATAATTTTTATCATCTGTCTTTACCTGAAACATCAAATATCATGGTTATATCAAATCACAGTTCCTGTTCATAATCATACTAATAAATTCATCTTTGCACCACGGACCAAAGATATTCATCAACAATTCATCTTTACATCATCAATCAATAAATATCTTGAATCAAATAGTCATCTTTGCACTACAGGCCTAAGATATTCATCAGTTGGTCATGTTCACCTCAACGCCTGTTCATCTTTGCACTACGGGCCAAAGATATTCATCAACAACTCATCTTTGCACTACAGGCCAAATATATTATTATCTCAAAGAAATATATAATCAATTCAGAATTTATATAACCAATAATTATAACCATGTTGATCATTTCACCTTTGTACTTAGCTAAAGATATTCAATTATAAATTCAATGGTCATGATCATACCAGTCAAAAATTCAACTTTGCACTACTGGCCAAAGAGAACCCTAGTAATGATCGTACCAAAAATCTACCCATCTTTACACTCAAGTCAAAGAGAAATATCATCATTAGGGTTATAAAAATGTTATATATGATAATAAAAAAATAATATGATCAACATATAGTTTTAATCTCAAGAATAATATTCATAAATCAACTATAATTTGGTTAGAAAATGAAACCAAATTTGTCATGAATAGTAACTCGTGAATAGTAACCCATGAATAGTAACTCGTAAATAGTAACTCATGAATAGTAACTCGTGAATAGTAACTCATGAATAGTAACTCATGAATAGTAACTCGTGAATAGTAACTCATGAATAGTAGCTCGTGAATAGTAACTCATGAATAGTAACCCCGACATGAAAAGATAAGAATTTTACAAGAAAAATCATACCAATATTCCGGTATAATGATATTGAAAGAAATAATATCATTGATAAAAAAATAACATCCCTTACGACAATATCCCTTACCTCAAAAGAGCAGTACTCCTGACTGGAATAACACTGAACGAACTTGCACCGTATAGCAACACTCAAGATATCAAAATACTCACAAGAATACACTCGATAATATAGAGAGAGAAATAGAGAGAAAACTTCAGTTTCTGGTGTGGTTTTCAATTCTAACCTAAGCACCCTATTTATAGGAAAATGCTTAGAACACCAAAGCAAAAAATTAAATATAATAATAATATAATTACAAAATATTCAAGCCCACCTCTAGATACTTGAATTCAGCCATTAACATGTGCAAGTGAGGGCCACCAAAGTACAAAAAATGTTTTTCTAACAAAAATCATTTAAACTCCAAAAATCAATTCACACCCGATATACCGAAACTTCAATAATTCACAATAAATAGCCCTTTTATCAGAAAATTCAAATCTCGCATTTTTTTAAAGGAAATTCAATTCTCTACAACTTTGCAGAAGAAAGTTTTTCCAAATTCCAAATAGAAATTGACCGAAATCCATAAACGGGCGATTTTACAGTCTATAATAAATTTTCGGTCAAGAATTGTGTCCACCAACACACAAAACATGTGTTAAACATTTAATCCAACAAAAATACTCTTCCTCCTCATATACTCATATATTCCACATTTATTGTAAAAATATCACCATCAATATATTATTAAAATAATATATTTAAATGAATAATTTTATCAGAAAAAGATAAAATATTAATTTTCAACAATTGTCACATTAAAAATTTTCTCCATCTATATCCACATAAAATTAATATTTTCCTCATCATATAAATCAATAATTAATTATTCACAAATAATATTACAGAATCACAGTACTGGCAACCAGGCTGTTCCCAGGAAAGAGGGGGCTTTCCAATAAGGATCTCTCCTTACTGGCGCGCAATTAGATGACCAAACCTCTCCTAAGACAGAACTTTCTAGATATTGTCAATGATATTATCTAATAATATTATTCAGATAATATGAATTATTACTCCGATAATAGAAAATACTGTGTAGTGACAATTATTAAAACAACAGCAATTATTGAATCAATAAAATAACCATGTTGATCATTTCACCTTTGTACTTAAGCTAAAGATATTCAATTATAAATTCAATGGTCATGATCATACCAGTCAAAAATTTAACTTTGCACTACTGGCCAAAGAGAACCCTAGTCATGATCGTACCAAAAATCTACCCATCTTTACACTCAAGTCAAAGAGAAATATCATCATTAGGGTTATAAAAATGTTATATATGATAATAAAAAAATAATATGATCAACATATAGTTTTAATCTCAAGAATAATATTCATAAATCAACTATAATTTGGTTAGAAAATGAAACCAAATTTGTCATGAATAGTAACTCGTGAATAGTAACCCATGAATAGTAACTCGTAAATAGTAACTCATGAATAGTAACTCGTGAATAGTAACTCATGAATAGTAACTCATGAATAGTAACTCGTGAATAGTAACTCATGAATAGTAGCTCGTGAATAGTAACTCATGAATAGTAACCACGACATGAAAAGATAAGTATTTTACAAGAAAAATCCTACCAATATTCCGATATAATGTTATTGAAAGAAATAATATCATTGATAAAAAAATAACATCCCTTACGACAATATCCCTTACCTCAAAAGAGCAGTACTCCTGACTGGAATAACGCTGAACGAACTTGCACCGTATAGCAACACTTAAGATATCAAAATACTCACAAGAATACACTCGATAATATAGAGAGAGAAATAGAGAGAAAACTTCAGTTTCTGGTGTGATTTTTAATTCTAACCTAAGCACCCTATTTATAGGAAAATGCTTAGAACACCAAAGCAAAAAATTAAATATAATAATAATATAATTACAAAATATTCAAGCCCACCTCTAGATACTTGAATTCAGCCATTAACATGTGCAAGTGAAGGCCACCAAAGTACAATAAATGTTTTTCTAACAAAAATCATTTAAACTCCAAAAATCAATTCACACCCGATATACCGAAACTTCAATAATTCACAATAAATAGCCCTTTTATCAGAAAATTCAAATCTCGCGACTTTTTAAAGGAAATTCAATTCTCTACAACTTTGTAGAAGAAAGTTTTTCCAAATTCCAAACAGAAATTGACCGAAATCCATAAACGGGCGATTTTACAGTCTATAATAAATTTTCGATCAAGAATTGTGTCCACCAACACACAAAACATGTGTTAAACATTTAATCCAACAAAAATACTCTTCCTCCTCATATACTCATATATTCCACATTCATTGTAAAAATATCACCATCAATATATTATTAAAATAATATATTTAAATGAATTATTTTATCAGAAAAAGATAAAATATTAATTTTCAACAATTGTCACATTAAAATTTTTCTCCATCTATATCCACATAAAATCAATATTTTTCTCATCATATAAATCAATAATTAATTATTCACAAATAATATTACAGAATCACAGTACTGGCAACCAGGCCGTTCCCAGGAAAGAGGGGGCTTTCCAATAAGGATCTCTCCTTACTGGCACGCAATTAGATGACCAAACCTCTCATTAGACAGAACTTTCTAGATATTACCAATAATATTATCTAATAATATTATTCAGATAATATGAATTATTGCTCCGATAATAGAAAATACAGTGTAGTGACAATTATTAAAACAACAGTAATTATTGAATCAATAAAATAAAATACTGAACAGTAATTACTGTAACAATTATTGTGTAGTGCCTTCATACGTAAGAATCAATAATTGGTGCAATACCGTGTGCTACTGTACAACAACAAGTATTACTGTGTTTTAACCACCGGGTATTTCAACAGTATTAACGGTAACAACTACGCCGTTAATTATAAAAACTCAATTTTTGTCGTTATCTTCATCCGACCGTTTTCCGTTATGGGGCCCACAAATAGCTGAGCCGTCGTACGAATATTCCCAGACAAAAAGAATATTCCACGACCAACGAATATTCCCCGACAATAATGATTATTTTATAACCACTTGTTTATTTTGAAAAATTTTCACATTTCACCCATAACTTTAACTTTTTATCAATTTGACCATTTACTGAATTGTAATTATAAGAAAAATTGAATACTTTTATTTCATAAAATTCGAGGTCTTACAATCTGCCCTCCTTATGAAATTTCGTCCCCAAAATTTACGTACCTGGTATTTCGAAGAGTTGAGAATACCTTCCTTTCATTTCATATTCCATCTTCCCTATCATCATGATCTCTCCATTGCTCATCTCCTGTATTTCAGATATCATTCTAGAATACAACTTCAAAAACAAAGGTTAATTTAACAAATTAACATATCACATAATATCCCGATATTATGACTGACCAACAAATAAGCTTAGGTAGGACACACTAGCGAATGATTTACTCGTCTCTCCTTTCCTAGTTCTATTTTTCGATCTCCGCCAGAGATCATATCCCTAAGCTCTGATACCAACTGTGACGCCCCCAAAATAGGTCCATTCCATCCAACCTATTCTGAGTCGCCAAATACATGGTACAGAAAACAACTACAACTTTATTACAACAATTGTCGTGCAAAATACAACAACACATATGCTGTGAGTTTGGATACAAATATATACCAAATGTGACTCATGTCCCAACCGTGGACAGCACCTCACTATGACACCTTACACAAAGGTATAGTCAAAAACTGTTTTAAAAATTAAAACCTTTGGGAAGTGCTCAAGAAAACCTTCGTACATGGGAGGTCATGCGTCTAGGTTATGATAGATATCATATGGCCACAGAATTATCTTTGGTTGACCCAATAGACATCGTGCATGATAGTGGTAAAATACCCTTACAACGTTGGGTTCGCCTCACCCTAGTTGATTCACTAAATATAACTACTAAATGATGACTACCGTTCTATTCCCCTGTTACCCCCGCTCGACCCAGCTACACTCTTATTACCTGAAAGGAATTGTGAAACAGAAGGGTGAGCACAACTAGCTCAGTAAAGAATGTTATGACTAAAGATAAATAAATTATCAATAGTATTCATCAGTAATAAATCAGAGATTTAGAACATATGGTAGATGATAAAACTTTTCAACCATAGTTGCAGCGGAACGAGCAATCCACTAGAAGAGTCAAATAGACCATAAAGTCTATTATCTTCTCCATGTTAAATAGTAACTCATGAATAGTAGCTCGTGAATAGTAACTCATGAATAGTAACCCCGACATGAAAAGATAAGAATTTTACAAGAAAAATTCTACCAATATTCCGGTATAATGATATTGAAAGAAATAATATCATTGATAATAAAATAACATCCCTTACGACAATATCCCTTACCTCAAAAGAGCAGTACTCCTGACTGGAATAACGCTGAACGAACTTGCACCGTATAGCAACACTTAAGATATCAAAATACTCACAAGAATACACTCGATAATATAGAGAGAGAAATAGAGAGAAAACTTCAGTTTCTGGTGTGATTTTTAATTCTAACCTAAGCACCCTATTTATAGGAAAATGCTTAGAACACCAAAGCAGAAAATTAAATATAATAATAATATAATTACAAAATATTCAAGCCCACCTCTAGATACTTGAATTCAGCCATTAACATGTGCAAGTGAGGGCCACCAAAGTACAATAAATGTTTTTCTAACAAAAATCATTTAAACTCCAAAAATCAATTCACACCCGATATACCGAAACTTCAATAATTCACAATAAATAGCCCTTTTATCAGAAAATTCAAATCTCGCGACTTTTTAAAGGAAATTCAATTCTCTACAACTTTGTAGAAGAAAGTTTTTCCAAATTCCAAACAGAAATTGACCGAAATCCATAAACGGGCGATTTTACAGTCTATAATAAATTTTCGATCAAGAATTGTGTCCACCAACACACAAAACATGTGTTAAACATTTAATCCAACAAAAATACTCTTCCTCCTCATATACTCATATATTCCACATTCATTGTAAAAATATCACCATCAATATATTATTAAAATAATATATTTAAATGAATTATTTTATCAGAAAAAGATAAAATATTAATTTTCAACAATTGTCACATTAAAATTTTTCTCCATCTATATCCACATAAAATCAATATTTTTCTCATCATATAAATCAATAATTAATTATTCACAAATAATATTACAGAATCACAGTACTGGCAACCAGGCCGTTCCCAGGAAAGAGGGGGCTTTCCAATAAGGATCTCTCCTTACTGGCACGCAATTAGATGACCAAACCTCTCATTAGACAGAACTTTCTAGATATTACCAATAATATTATCTAATAATATTATTCAGATAATATGAATTATTGCTCCGATAATAGAAAATACAGTGTAGTGACAATTATTAAAACAACAGTAATTATTGAATCAATAAAATAAAATACTGAACAGTAATTACTGTAACAATTATTGTGTAGTGCCTTCATACGTAAGAATCAATAATTGGTGCAATACCGTGTGCTACTGTACAACAACAAGTATTACTGTGTTTTAACCACCGGGTATTTCAACAGTATTAACGGTAACAACTACGCCGTTAATTATAAAAACTCAATTTTTGTCGTTATCTTCATCCGACCGTTTTCCGTTATGGGGCCCACAAATAGCTGAGCCGTCGTACGAATATTCCCAGACAAAAAGAATATTCCACGACCAACGAATATTCCCCGACAATAATGATTATTTTATAACCACTTGTTTATTTTGAAAAATTTTCACATTTCACCCATAACTTTAACTTTTTATCAATTTGACCATTTACTGAATTGTAATTATAAGAAAAATTGAATACTTTTATTTCATAAAATTCGAGGTCTTACAATCTGCCCTCCTTATGAAATTTCGTCCCCGAAATTTACGTACCTGGTATTTCGAAGAGTTGAGAATACCTTCCTTTCATTTCATATTCCATCTTCCCTATCATCATGATCTCTCCATTGCTCATCTCCTGTATTTCAGATATCATTCTAGAATACAACTTCAAAAACAAAGGTTAATTTAACAAATTAACATATCACATAATATCCCGATATTATGACTGACCAACAAATAAGCTTAGGTAGGACACACTAGCGAATGATTTACTCGTCTCTCCTTTCCTAGTTCTATTTTTCGATCTCCGCCAGAGATCATATCCCTAAGCTCTGATACCAACTGTGACGCCCCCAAAATAGGTCCATTCCATCCAACCTATTCTGAGTCGCCAAATACATGGTACAGAAAACAACTACAACTTTATTACAACAATTGTCGTGCAAAATACAACAACACATATGCTGTGAGTTTGGATACAAATATATACCAAATGTGACTCATGTCCCAACCGTGGACAGCACCTCACTATGACACCTTACACAAAGGTATAGTCAAAAACTGTTTTAAAAATTAAAACCTTTGGGAAGTGCTCAAGAAAACCTTCGTACATGGGAGGTCATGCGTCTAGGTTATGATAGATATCATATGGCCACAGAATTATCTTTGGTTGACCCAATAGACATCGTGCATGATAGTGGTAAAATACCCTTACAACGTTGGGTTCGCCTCACCCTAGTTGATTCACTAAATATAACTACTAAATGATGACTACCGTTCTATTCCCCTGTTACCCCCGCTCGACCCAGCTACACTCTTATTACCTGAAAGGAATTGTGAAACAGAAGGGTGAGCACAACTAGCTCAGTAAAGAATGTTATGACTAAAGATAAATAAATTATCAATAGTATTCATCAGTAATAAATCAGAGATTTAGAACATATGGTAGATGATAAAACTTTTCAACCATAGTTGCAGCGGAACGAGCAATCCACTAGAAGAGTCAAATAGACCATAAAGTCTATTATCTTCTCCATGTTAAATAGTAACTCATGAATAGTAGCTCGTGAATAGTAACTCATGAATAGTAACCCCGACATGAAAAGATAAGAATTTTACAAGAAAAATTCTACCAATATTCCGGTATAATGATATTGAAAGAAATAATATCATTGATAATAAAATAACATCCCTTACGACAATATCCCTTACCTCAAAAGAGCAGTACTCCTGACTGGAATAACGCTGAACGAACTTGCACCGTATAGCAACACTTAAGATATCAAAATACTCACAAGAATACACTCGATAATATAGAGAGAGAAATAGAGAGAAAACTTCAGTTTCTGGTGTGATTTTCAATTCTAACCTAAGCACCCTATTTATAGGAAAATGCTTAGAACACCAAAGCAAAAAATTAAATATAATAATAATATAATTACAAAATATTCAAGCCCACCTCTAGATACTTGAATTCAGCCATTAACATGTGCAAGTGAGGGCCACCAAAGTACAAAAAATGTTTTTCTAATAAAAATCATTTAAACTCCAAAAATCAATTCACACCCGATATACCGAAACTTCAATAATTCACAATAAATAGCCCTTTTATCAGAAAATTCAAATCTCGCGATTTTTTAAAGGAAATTCAATTCTCTACAACTTTGCAGAAGAAAGTTTTTCCAAATTCCAAATAGAAATTGACCGAAATCCACAAACGGGCGATTTTACAGTCTATAATAAATTTTCGGTCAAGAATTGTGTCCACCAACACACAAAATATGTGTTAAACATTTAATCCAACAAAAATACTCTTCCTCCTCATATACTCATATATTCCACATTCATTGTAAAAATATCACCATCAATATATTATTAAAATAATATATTTAAATGAATTATTTTATCAGAAAAAGATAAAATATTAATTTTCAACAATTGTCACATTAAAAATTTTCTCCATCTATATCCACATAAAATCAATATTTTCCTCATCATATAAATTAATAATTAATTATTCACAAATAATATTACAGAATCACAGTACTGGCAACCAGGCCGTTCCCAGGAAAGAGGGGCTTTCCAATAAGGATCTCTCCTTACTGGCGCGCAATTAGATGACCAAACCTCTCCTTAGACAGAACTTTCTAGATATTGCCAATAATATTATCTAATAATATTATTCAGATAATATGAATTATTGCTCCGATAATAGAAAATACTGTGTAGTGACAATTATTAAAACAACAGCAATTATTGAATCAATAAAATAAAATACTGAACAGTAATTACTGTAACAATTATTGTGTAGTGCCTTCTTACGTAAGAATCAATAATTGGTGCAATACCGTGTGCTACTGTGCAACAACACGTATTACTGTGTTTTAACCACCGGGTATTTCAACAGTATTAACGGTAACAACTACGCCGTTAATTATAAAAACTCAATTTTTGTCGTTATCTTCATCCGACCGTTTTCCGTTATGGGGCCCACAAATAGCTGAGCCGTCGTACGAATATTCCCCGACAAAAAGAATATTTCACGACCAACGAATATTCCCCGACAATAATGATTATTTTATAACCACTTGTTTATTTTAAAAAAATTTCACATTTCACCCATAACTTTAACTTTTTATCAATTTAACCATTTACTGAATTGTAATTATAAGAAAAATTGAATACTTTTATTTCATAAAATTCGGGGTCTTACAATCTGCCCTCCTTATGAAATTTCGTCCCCGAAATTTACGTACCTGGTATTTCGAAGAGTTGAGAATACCTTCCTTTCATTTCATATTCCATCTTCCCTATCCTCATGATCTCTCCATTGCTCATCTTCTGTATTTCAGATATCATTCTAGAATACAGCTTCAAAAACAAAGGTTAATTTAACAAATTAACATATCACATAATATCCCGATATTATGACTGACCAACAAATAAGCTTAGGTAGGACACACTAGCGAATGATTTACTCGTCTCTCCTTTCCTAGTTCTATTTCCCGATCTCCGCCAGAGATCATATCCCTAAGCTCTGATACCAACTGTGACGCCCCCAAAATAGGTCCATTCCATCCAACCTATTCTGAGTCGCCAAATACATGGTACAGAAAACAACTACAACTTTATTACAACAATTGTCGTGCAAAATACAACAACACATATGCTGTGAGTTTGGATACAAATATATACTAAATGTGGCTCATGTCCCAACCGTGGACAGCACCTCACTATGACACCTTACACAAAGGTATAGTCAAAAACTGTTTTAAAAATTAAAACCTTTGGGAAGTGCTCAAGAAAACCTTCGTACATGGGAGGTCATGCGTCTAGGTTATGATAGATATCATATGGCCACAGAATTATCTTTGGTTGACCCAATAGACATCGTGCATGATAGTGGCAAAACACCCTTACAACGTTGGGTTTGCCTCACCCTAGTTGATTCACTAAATATAACTACTAAATGATGACTACCGTTCTATTCCCCTGTTACCCCCGCTCGACCCAGCTACACTCCTATTACCTGAAAGGAATTATGAAACAGAAGGGTGAGCACAACTAGCTCAGTAAAGAATGTTATGACTAAAGATAAATAAATTATCAATAGTATTCATCAGTAATAAATCAGAGATTTAGAACATATGGTAGATGATAAAACTTTTCAACCATAGTTGCAGTGGAACGAGCAATCCACTAGAAGAGTCAAATAGACCATAAAGTCTATTATCTTCTTCATGTTAAAAGTCCACCAACAATGTTTTATCCCTGTAACATCAATCAACAGTTCCTTTCCACAATCATATGAATAATTCATAATCATAATTGTGATTCTAAATTTCGCATCCAAGACGAAGATAATTTTTATCACCTGTCTTTACCTGAAACATCAAATATCATGGTTATACCAAATCACAGTTCCTGTTCATAATCATACTAATAAATTCATCTTTGCACCACGGACCAAAGATATTCATCAACAATTCATCTTTACATCATCAATCAATAAATATCTTGAATCAAATAGTTATCTTTGCACTACAGGCCAAAGATATTCATCAGTTGGTCATGTTCACCTCAACACCTGTTCATCTTTGCACTACGGGCCAAAGATATTCATCAACAACTCATCTTTGCACTACATGCCAAATATATTATTATCTCAAAGAAATATATAATCAATTCAGAATTTATATAACCAATAATTATAACCATGTTGATCATTTCACCTTTGTACTTAAGCTAAAGATATTCAATTATAAATTCAATGGTCATGATCATACCAGTCAAAAATTCAACTTTGCACTACTGGCCAAAGAGAACCCTAGTCATGATCGTACCAAAAATCTACCCATCTTTACACTCAAGTCAAAGAGAAATATCATCATTAGGGTTATAAAAATGTTATATATGATAATAAAAAAATAATATGATCAACATATAGTTTTAATCTCAAGAATAATATTCATAAATCAACTATAATTTGGTTAGAAAATGAAACCAAATTTGTCATGAATAGTAACTCGTGAATAGTAACCCATGAATAGTAACTCGTAAATAGTAACTCATGAATAGTAACTCGTGAATAGTAACTCATGAATAGTAACTCGTGAATTACTCATGAATAGTAGCTCGTGAATAGTAACTCATGAATAGTAACCCCGACATGAAAAGATAAGAATTTTACAAGAAAAATCCTACCAATATTCCGGTATAATGATATTGAAACAAATAATATCATTGATAAAAAAATAACATCCCTTACGACAATATCCCTTACCTCAAAAGAGCAGTACTCCTGACTGGAATAACGCTGAACGAACTTGCACCGTATAGCAACACTCAAGATATCAAAATACTCACAAGAATACACTCGATAATATAGAGAGAGAAATAGAGAGAAAACTTCAGTTTCTGGTGTGATTTTCAATTCTAACCTAAGCACCCTATTTATAGGAAAATGCTTAGAACACCAAAGCAAAAAATTAAATATAATAATAATATAATTACAAAATATTCAAGCCCACCTCTAGATACTTGAATTCATCCATTAACATGTGCAAGTGAGGGCCACCAAAGTACAAAAAATGTTTTTCTAACAAAAATCATTTAAACTCCAAAAATCAATTCACACCCGATATACCGAAACTTCAATAATTCACAATAAATAGCCCTTTTATCAGAAAATTCAAATCTCGCGATTTTTTAAAGGAAATTCAATTCTCTACAACTTTACAGAAGAAAGTTTTTCCAAATTCCAAATAGAAATTGACCGAAATCCACAAACGGGCGATTTTACAGTCTATAATAAATTTTCGGTCAAGAATTGTGTCCACCAACACACAAAATATGTGTTAAACATTTAATCCAACAAAAATACTCTTCCTCCTCATATACTCATATATTCCACATTCATTGTAAAAATATCACCATCAATATATTATTAAAATAATATATTTAAATGAATTATTTTATCAGAAAAAGATAAAATATTAATTTTCAACAATTGTCACATTAAAAATTTTCTCCATCTATATCCACATAAAATCAATATTTTCCTCATCATATAAATTAATAATTAATTATTCACAAATAATATTACAGAATCACAGTACTGGCAACCAGGCCGTTCCCAGGAAAGAGGGGCTTTCCAATAAGGATCTCTCCTTACTGGCGCGCAATTAGATGACCAAACCTCTCCTTAGACAGAACTTTCTAGATATTGCCAATAATATTATCTAATAATATTATTCAGATAATATGAATTATTGCTCCGATAATAGAAAATACTGTGTAGTGACAATTATTAAAACAACAGCAATTATTGAATCAATAAAATAAAATACTGAACAGTAATTACTGTAACAATTATTGTGCAGTGCCTTCTTACGTAAGAATCAATAATTGGTGCAATACCGTGTGCTACTGTGCAACAATACGTATTACTGTGTTTTAACCACCGGGTATTTCAACAGTATTAACGGTAACAACTACGCCGTTAATTATAAAAACTCAATTTTTGTCGTTATCTTCATCCGACCGTTTTCCGTTATGGGGCCCACAAATAGCTGAGCCGTCGTACGAATATTCCCCGACAAAAAGAATATTTCACGACCAACGAATATTCCCCGACAATAATGATTATTTTATAACCACTTGTTTATTTTAAAAAAATTTCACATTTCACCCATAACTTTAACTTTTTATCAATTTAACCATTTACTGAATTGTAATTATAAGAAAAATTGAATACTTTTATTTCATAAAATTCGGGGTCTTACAATCTGCCCTCCTTATGAAATTTCGTCCCCGAAATTTACGTACCTGGTATTTTGAAGAGTTGAGAATACCTTCCTTTCATTTCATATTCCATCTTCCCTATCCTCATGATCTCTCCATTGCTCATCTTCTGTATTTCAGATATCATTCTAGAATACAGCTTCAAAAACAAAGGTTAATTTAACAAATTAACATATCACATAATATCCCGATATTATGACTGACCAACAAATAAGCTTAGGTAGGACACACTAGCGAATGATTTACTCGTCTCTCCTTTCCTAGTTCTATTTCCCGATCTCCGCCAGAGATCATATCCCTAAGCTCTGATACCAACTGTGACGCCCCCAAAATAGGTCCATTCCATCCAACCTATTCTGAGTCGCCAAATACATGGTACAGAAAACAACTACAACTTTATTACAACAATTGTCGTGCAAAATACAACAACACATATGCTGTGAGTTTGGATACAAATATATACTAAATGTGGCTCATGTCCCAACCGTGGACAGCACCTCACTATGACACCTTACACAAAGGTATAGTCAAAAACTGTTTTAAAAATTAAAACCTTTGGGAAGTGCTCAAGAAAACCTTCGTACATGGGAGGTCATGCGTCTAGGTTATGATAGATATCATATGGCCACAGAATTATCTTTGGTTGACCCAATAGACATCGTGCATGATAGTGGCAAAACACCCTTACAACGTTGGGTTTGCCTCACCCTAGTTGATTCACTAAATATAACTACTAAATGATGACTACCGTTCTATTTCCCTGTTACCCCCGCTCGACCCAGCTACACTCCTATTACCTGAAAGGAATTATGAAACAGAAGGGTGAGCACAACTAGCTCAGTAAAGAATGTTATGACTAAAGATAAATAAATTATCAATAGTATTCATCAGTAATAAATCAGAGATTTAGAACATATGGTAGATGATAAAACTTTTCAACCATAGTTGCAGTGGAACGAGCAATCCACTAGAAGAGTCAAATAGACCATAAAGTCTATTATCTTCTTCATGTTAAAAGTCCACCAACAATGTTTTATCCCTGTAACATCAATCAACAGTTCCTTTCCACAATCATATGAATAATTCATAATCATAATTGTGATTCTAAATTTCGCATCCAAGACGAAGATAATTTTTATCACCTGTCTTTACCTGAAACATCAAATATCATGGTTATACCAAATCACAGTTCCTGTTCATAATCATACTAATAAATTCATCTTTGCACCACGGACCAAAGATATTCATCAACAATTCATCTTTACATCATCAATCAATAAATATCTTGAATCAAATAGTTATCTTTGCACTACAGGCCAAAGATATTCATCAGTTGGTCATGTTCACCTCAACACCTGTTCATCTTTGCACTACGGGCCAAAGATATTCATCAACAACTCATCTTTGCACTACATGCCAAATATATTATTATCTCAAAGAAATATATAATCAATTCAGAATTTATATAACCAATAATTATAACCATGTTGATCATTTCACCTTTGTACTTAAGCTAAAGATATTCAATTATAAATTCAATGGTCATGATCATACCAGTCAAAAATTCAACTTTGCACTACTGGCCAAAGAGAACCCTAGTCATGATCGTACCAAAAATCTACCCATCTTTACACTCAAGTCAAAGAGAAATATCATCATTAGGGTTATAAAAATGTTATATATGATAATAAAAAAATAATATGATCAACATATAGTTTTAATCTCAAGAATAATATTCATAAATCAACTATAATTTGGTTAGAAAATGAAACCAAATTTGTCATGAATAGTAACTCGTGAATAGTAACCCATGAATAGTAACTCGTAAATAGTAACTCATGAATAGTAACTCGTGAATAGTAACTCATGTATAGTAACTCGTGAATTACTCATGAATAGTAGCTCGTGAATAGTAACTCATGAATAGTAACCCCGACATGAAAAGATAAGAATTTTACAAGAAAAATCCTACCAATATTCCGGTATAATGATATTGAAACAAATAATATCATTGATAAAAAAATAACATCCCTTACGACAATATCCCTTACCTCAAAAGAGCAGTACTCCTGACTGGAATAACGCTGAACGAACTTGCACCGTATAGCAACACTCAAGATATCAAAATACTCACAAGAATACACTCGATAATATAGAGAGAGAAATAGAGAGAAAACTTCAGTTTCTGGTGTGATTTTCAATTCTAACCTAAGCACCCTATTTATAGGAAAATGCTTAGAACACCAAAGCAAAAAATTAAATATAATAATAATATAATTACAAAATATTCAAGCCCACCTCTAGATACTTGAATTCATCCATTAACATGTGCAAGTGAGGGCCACCAAAGTACAAAAAATGTTTTTCTAACAAAAA
The DNA here is from genome assembly GCA_016801055.1 of Panax notoginseng. Classification (NCBI taxonomy): domain Eukaryota; kingdom Viridiplantae; phylum Streptophyta; class Magnoliopsida; order Apiales; family Araliaceae; genus Panax; species Panax notoginseng. Next base: position 192,954,507 of record CM029019.1, on the reverse strand, counting down.
TCATTTAAACTCCAAAAATCAATTCACACCCGATATACCGAAACTTCAATAATTCACAATAAATAGCCCTTTTATCAGAAAATTCAAATCTCGCGATTTTTTAAAGGAAATTCAATTCTCTACAACTTTGCAGAAGAAAGTTTTTCCAAATTCCAAATAGAAATTGACCGAAATCCACAAACGGGCGATTTTACAGTCTATAATAAATTTTCGGTCAAGAATTGTGTCCACCAACACACAAAATATGTGTTAAACATTTAATCCAACAAAAATACTCTTCCTCCTCATATACTCATATATTCCACATTCATTGTAAAAATATCACCATCAATATATTATTAAAATAATATATTTAAATGAATTATTTTATCAGAAAAAGATAAAATATTAATTTTCAACAATTGTCACATTAAAAATTTTCTCCATCTATATCCACATAAAATCAATATTTTCCTCATCATATAAATTAATAATTAATTATTCACAAATAATATTACAGAATCACAGTACTGGCAACCAGGCCGTTCCCAGGAAAGAGGGGCTTTCCAATAAGGATCTCTCCTTACTGGCGCGCAATTAGATGACCAAACCTCTCCTTAGACAGAACTTTCTAGATATTGCCAATAATATTATCTAATAATATTATTCAGATAATATGAATTATTGCTCCGATAATAGAAAATACTGTGTAGTGACAATTATTAAAACAACAGCAATTATTGAATCAATAAAATAAAATACTGAACAGTAATTACTGTAACAATTATTGTGCAGTGCCTTCTTACGTAAGAATTAATAATTGGTGCAATACCGTGTGCTACTGTGCAACAACACGTATTACTGTGTTTTAACCACCGGGTATTTCAACAGTATTAACGGTAACAACTACGCCGTTAATTATAAAAACTTAATTTTTGTCGTTATCTTCATCCGACCGTTTTCCGTTATGGGGCCCACAAATAGCTGAGCCGTCGTACGAATATTCCCCGACAAAAAGAATATTTCACGACCAACGAATATTCCCCGACAATAATGATTATTTTATAACCACTTGTTTATTTTAAAAAAATTTCACATTTCACCCATAACTTTAACTTTTTATCAATTTAACCATTTACTGAATTGTAATTATAAGAAAAATTGAATACTTTTATTTCATAAAATTCGGGGTCTTACAATCTGCCCTCCTTATGAAATTTCGTCCCCGAAATTTACGTACCTGGTATTTCGAAGAGTTGAGAATACCTTCCTTTCATTTCATATTCCATCTTCCCTATCCTCATGATCTCTCCATTGCTCATCTTCTGTATTTCAGATATCATTCTAGAATACAGCTTCAAAAACAAAGGTTAATTTAACAAATTAACATATCACATAATATCCCGATATTATGACTGACCAACAAATAAGCTTAGGTAGGACACACTAGCGAATGATTTACTCGTCTCTCCTTTCCTAGTTCTATTTCCCGATCTCCGCCAGAGATCATATCCCTAAGCTCTGATACCAACTGTGACGCCCCCAAAATAGGTCCATTCCATCCAACCTATTCTGAGTCGCCAAATACATGGTACAGAAAACAACTACAACTTTATTACAACAATTGTCGTGTTGAATACAACAACTTGTTGTCACCGCTTCGATGACTGCTTTCACTAGTATTATCATTTTTCCTACTGCTCTCTTTTGGTTGCGTTGACTCGTTATCGCGCTCCACTAACTGAGCCCTATTCACAACATCTGAATACAAACACAGTTTATGAGAAATAAGATGTTGACGTATCTCAGGTTTCAAACCTCGTAAAAACATTCGCGTCATTCGCTCTTCATTATCCACTAAGTGGGACGCAAACCGGACAACTCAGCAAACTTGGCTTCGTACTGCGACACGGTCATGTTGTTTTGTTCTAACTTGATAAATTCCACCTCCTTCATGTGACGAATACTTTCGGAAAAGTACTTGTCATTGAACAGTTCTTGAAACTTCTCCCAAGACATCTTGAGTGCGTCAGGCTGGGTACGTTTAATCGATTCCCACCAGTAATCTGCCTCTCCTCGCAACATAAAGGCGGCAAATGGAACCTTTTGCTCCTCGGAGCAACCCAAGACATCAAATATCTTGGTGATCTGCTTTATCCATGTTTCAGCTACAAGTGGTTTGGGTTCTCCCTTAAACTCCGGTGGTCCTAGCTCCTTGAATTGCTTAGCGGTGACCAACCGTGAGTTGTCATTGTTTCCTCCTTCATTTTGGATAGGAGCCGCTCTCGCCCGTTGTTGCATGAATTGCTCCTTGAACTGCTTAGCGGTGACCGTCCGAGAGTTATTTTGTTGTTGCATGAATTGCATAAAGTCTCTGACCATCCCATCATTCACCATTTCATCGGTGTTATTATTTTTATGAGGATTATTGTCCACTGGTTGCACATTACCCTGAGCATTGATCATTGGTGATTCAATAGTCTCATGTGCTTCATTGTTTATCTCAACATTTCGGATGCCATTTGCAAATACTGCAACAAAACAAGGGTTAATTAACATATAACATATTATCCATATACTTTGACCGACCAATTAAATACCAAATAAACTTAGGTAGGTCATACTAGCGAAGGAACTCCCCGTCTCTCCCCTCCTAGTTCTATTCTCACATCTTAGCCAGGGATCATATCCCTAAGCTCTGATACCAACTGTGACGCCCCCAAAATTAGGTATACATCACCCATCTTGGGTCGTCAGATACATAGTACAGAATACGAATACAACTTACTAATACAACTGTCGTGTATAATACGACAAAACATAAACTGTGAGTTTGAATACAAATATTATCTTCTAGAGAGTATTCATACTCAAAAGGAGTCCTCATTACATTTATTAACACACTATTACATAGAATAGTGAGGACTACTAACTAATACTATCATTCGAACCATCACTCCGTTCCCCGACTTGCCCCAGCTACGTTCTCATTTCCTGAAGAGAACAGTGAAAGAAAGGGTGAGCTCAACTAGCCCAGTAAGAAATATTATGACTAAGATAATGCAGAATAAATTATCATTAGCCTTCAACAATGTTAAACTGATAAAATATAATAGACATCAAGTTTAACTGTAGCGGAACAAGCAATCCATTAAAAGAGTCAAGTAGAAAATAAACTCTACTATCTTTTATGATTTAAAAGATTTTCCAACACTGTGATCGCTGAGACTCAGCTTAATAAAATAATCCACATCATCGAATCACCCCTGCACTACGGCCAAGGATATTCGTATATTCATTAATGGTCATGATCATGCCAACAACTGTCCATCAATGCACTACGGGCCAATGAGGACTTTTACCACATCATTTGTAACATTACGGTCATGATTACACCGAATAATCCCTGGTCATAAACATACCAAGTCCATCTATGCACTACGTGCCACAGATGACTTTCAACATTTTATAAACATGAGGATGATGACAATGATATAAGAATTCAATAAAACAAGTTCAAGAATTAATTTATCCAAGAATTAATAACGTCCAAATTGTCAACATGATACTGCGTTGTGGAGTAAAATTCAAGAATGATCAGGAGAATATTTTCATGAATAGATACTAAATGAAGCGCAAATATCAAGGATATTCCACTAATTTCATGGAGTATAGAAGTCAAAACTTAACCAACTGAGTACAATAAAGAATGGAATAACAAAAGAAATCACCATGCATGCGATAGACCGCACAGACAGGTTATTCCAACAGAATAATAAATAATGGAACCAGGTCCGGCGTAAACGCACAGACAGGATATTCCGACAGAATAATAAATAATGGAACCAGGTCCGGTGTAAAACACACAGACAGGATGTTCCAACAGAATAATAAACGGAACCAGGTCCGGTGTAAAACACACAGACAGGATATTCCAACAGAATAATAACAAGACGGAACCAGGTCCGGTGTAAAACACACAGACAGGATGTTCCAACAGAATAATAACAAGACGGAACCAGGTCCGGTGTAAAACACACAGACAGGATGTTCCAACAGAATAATAGAAGAATGTCACCAAGTATAGGGTATATCCGCGTATACAGGTTATTCCAACAGAATAATAAGAAATGGAATAACAACAGTTCTCTTCATGAATAAGAAAGAATAACACCCCTTACCGTTTTAAAGACGAGCTGAAATAAGGAAGTAGTTAAGTAGCAGAATACTCTTCTTCTCTCTCTCTATAGTTTCTCTCTATAGTTTATCTCTCTAGAGTTCAGTGAATTCGTAAGAAATAATGAAGGAATGAGCTGCTATTTATAGAAAAATAGAATGCATAGTAACTAATCCATGAACGGTCCAGATTGATTACTTTAATCTGACGGTCCATATTTAAAGAAAAATCTTTTAAATAAAATATAATATATTCTATTTATAGAATAACTTTAATAAAGTATTTTGTTTTATATAAAAAGATGTTTCTGTTTTATTACGTTAATAATACGAATAAAACAAAACGTCATTATCGCTAAATAATTCATATTATTAACTGACAATAATGGAATCAAACTGAGTGACTTCTCACATCAGCATTAATAATTAATACCGTGTGCTACTATGCAACCACACGTATTACTGTACTTTTACTACCGAGTAGTTCAACAGTATCAACGGTAAAACTTCCGCCGTTATTTTTATAAAGTATTTTTGTCGTTTTCTCAATCCGACAATAATTCCGTTGTGGGGTCCACCAATAATTGTACCGTCGTACGGATATTCCCCGACAAAAAGAATATTCTCCGACCAATCGAATATAATATGACAACTTGCATACTTTGCAAAATTTATAAATACTACCCATAACTATTATATCAAATCCACACAATAATATAAAAAAAATTATTTCGAGAAAAATTAAATATTTATTCATAAAATCTGGGGTTTCACAACTCAAGTCAAAGAGAAATATCATCATTAGGGTTATAAAAATGTTATATATGATAATAAAAAAATAATATGATCAACATATAGTTTTAATCTCAAGAATAATATTCATAAATCAACTATAATTTGGTTAGAAAATGAAACCAAATTTGTCATGAATAGTAACTCGTGAATAGTAACCCATGAATAGTAACTCGTAAATAGTAACTCATGAATAGTAACTCGTGAATAGTAACTCATGTATAGTAACTCGTGAATTACTCATGAATAGTAGCTCGTGAATAGTAACTCATGAATAGTAACCCCGACATGAAAAGATAAGAATTTTACAAGAAAAATCCTACCAATATTCCGGTATAATGATATTGAAACAAATAATATCATTGATAAAAAAATAACATCCCTTACGACAATATCCCTTACCTCAAAAGAGCAGTACTCCTGACTGGAATAACGCTGAACGAACTTGCACCGTATAGCAACACTCAAGATATCAAAATACTCACAAGAATACACTCGATAATATAGAGAGAGAAATAGAGAGAAAACTTCAGTTTCTGGTGTGATTTTCAATTCTAACCTAAGCACCCTATTTATAGGAAAATGCTTAGAACACCAAAGCAAAAAATTAAATATAATAATAATATAATTACAAAATATTCAAGCCCACCTCTAGATACTTGAATTCATCCATTAACATGTGCAAGTGAGGGCCACCAAAGTACAAAAAATGTTTTTCTAACAAAAATCATTTAAACTCCAAAAATCAATTCACACCCGATATACCGAAACTTCAATAATTCACAATAAATAGCCCTTTTATCAGAAAATTCAAATCTCGCGATTTTTTAAAGGAAATTCAATTCTCTACAACTTTGCAGAAGAAAGTTTTTCCAAATTCCAAATAGAAATTGACCGAAATCCACAAACGGGCGATTTTACAGTCTATAATAAATTTTCGGTCAAGAATTGTGTCCACCAACACACAAAATATGTGTTAAACATTTAATCCAACAAAAATACTCTTCCTCCTCATATACTCATATATTCCACATTCATTGTAAAAATATCACCATCAATATATTATTAAAATAATATATTTAAATGAATTATTTTATCAGAAAAAGATAAAATATTAATTTTCAACAATTGTCACATTAAAAATTTTCTCCATCTATATCCACATAAAATCAATATTTTCCTCATCATATAAATTAATAATTAATTATTCACAAATAATATTACAGAATCACAGTACTGGCAACCAGGCCGTTCCTAGGAAAGAGGGGCTTTCCAATAAGGATCTCTCCTTACTGGCGCGCAATTAGATGACCAAACCTCTCCTTAGACAGAACTTTCTAGATATTGCCAATAATATTATCTAATAATATTATTCAGATAATATGAATTATTGCTCCGATAATAGAAAATACTGTGTAGTGACAATTATTAAAACAACAGCAATTATTGAATCAATAAAATAAAATACTGAACAGTAATTACTGTAACAATTATTGTGCAGTGCCTTCTTACGTAAGAATCAATAATTGGTGCAATACCGTGTGCTACTGTGCAACAACACGTATTACTGTGTTTTAACCACCGGGTATTTCAACAGTATTAACGGTAACAACTACGCCGTTAATTATAAAAACTCAATTTTTGTCGTTATCTTCATCCGACCGTTTTCCGTTATGGGGCCCACAAATAGCTGAGCCGTCGTACGAATATTCCCCGACAAAAAGAATATTTCACGACCAACGAATATTCCCCGACAATAATGATTATTTTATAACCACTTGTTTATTTAAAAAAATTTCACATTTCACCCATAACTTTAACTTTTTATCAATTTAACCATTTACTGAATTGTAATTATAAGAAAAATTGAATACTTTTATTTCATAAAATTCGGGGTCTTACAATCTGCCCTCCTTATGAAATTTCGTCCCCGAAATTTACGTACCTGGTATTTCGAAGAGTTGAGAATACCTTCCTTTCATTTCATATTCCATCTTCCCTATCCTCATGATCTCTCCATTGCTCATCTTCTGTATTTCAGATATCATTCTAGAATACAGCTTCAAAAACAAAGGTTAATTTAACAAATTAACATATCACATAATATCCCGATATTATGACTGACCAACAAATAAGCTTAGGTAGGACACACTAGCGAATGATTTACTCGTCTCTCCTTTCCTAGTTCTATTTCCCGATCTCCGCCAGAGATCATATCCCTAAGCTCTGATACCAACTGTGACGCCCCCAAAATAGGTCCATTCCATCCAACCTATTCTGAGTCGCCAAATACATGGTACAGAAAACAACTACAACTTTATTACAACAATTGTCGTGCAAAATACAACAACACATATGCTGTGAGTTTGGATACAAATATATACTAAATGTGGCTCATGTCCCAACCGTGGACAGCACCTCACTATGACACCTTACACAAAGGTATAGTCAAAAACTGTTTTAAAAATTAAAACCTTTGGGAAGTGCTCAAGAAAACCTTCGTACATGGGAGGTCATGCGTCTAGGTTATGATAGATATCATATGGCCACAGAATTATCTTTGGTTGACCCAATAGACATCGTGCATGATAGTGGCAAAACACCCTTACAACGTTGGGTTTGCCTCACCCTAGTTGATTCACTAAATATAACTACTAAATGATGACTACCGTTCTATTCCCCTGTTACCCCCGCTCGACCCAGCTACACTCCTATTACCTGAAAGGAATTATGAAACAGAAGGGTGAGCACAACTAGCTCAGTAAAGAATGTTATGACTAAAGATAAATAAATTATCAATAGTATTCATCAGTAATAAATCAGAGATTTAGAACATATGGTAGATGATAAAACTTTTCAACCATAGTTGCAGTGGAACGAGCAATCCACTAGAAGAGTCAAATAGACCATAAAGTCTATTATCTTCTTCATGTTAAAAGTCCACCAACAATGTTTTATCCCTGTAACATCAATCAACAGTTCCTTTCCACAATCATATGAATAATTCATAATCATAATTGTGATTCTAAATTTCGCATCCAAGACGAAGATAATTTTTATCACCTGTCTTTACCTGAAACATCAAATATCATGGTTATACCAAATCACAGTTCCTGTTCATAATCATACTAATAAATTCATCTTTGCACCACGGACCAAAGATATTCATCAACAATTCATCTTTACATCATCAATCAATAAATATCTTGAATCAAATAGTTATCTTTGCACTACAGGCCAAAGATATTCATCAGTTGGTCATGTTCACCTCAACACCTGTTCATCTTTGCACTACGGGCCAAAGATATTCATCAACAACTCATCTTTGCACTACATGCCAAATATATTATTATCTCAAAGAAATATATAATCAATTCAGAATTTATATAACCAATAATTATAACCATGTTGATCATTTCACCTTTGTACTTAAGCTAAAGATATTCAATTATAAATTCAATGGTCATGATCATACCAGTCAAAAATTCAACTTTGCACTACTGGCCAAAGAGAACCCTAGTCATGATCGTACCAAAAATCTACCCATCTTTACACTCAAGTCAAAGAGAAATATCATCATTAGGGTTATAAAAATGTTATATATGATAATAAAAAAATAATATGATCAACATATAGTTTTAATCTCAAGAATAATATTCATAAATCAACTATAATTTGGTTAGAAAATGAAACCAAATTTGTCATGAATAGTAACTCGTGAATAGTAACCCATGAATAGTAACTCGTAAATAGTAACTCATGAATAGTAACTCGTGAATAGTAACTCATGAATAGTAACTCGTGAATAGTAACTCATGAATAGTAGCTCGTGAATAGTAACTCATGAATAGTAACTCATGAATAGTAACCCCGACATGAAAAGATAAGAATTTTACAAGAAAAATCCTACCAATATTCCGGTATAATGATATTGAAAGAAATAATATCATTGATAAAAAAATAACATCCCTTACGACAATATCCCTTACCTCAAAAGAGCAGTACTCCTGACTGGAATAACGCTGAACGAACTTGCACCGTATAGCAACACTCAAGATATCAAAATACTCACAAGAATACACTCGATAATATAGAGAGAGAAATAGAGAGAAAACTTCAGTTTCTGGTGTGATTTTCAATTCTAACCTAAGCACCCTATTTATAGGAAAATGCTTAGAACACCAAAGCAAAAAATTAAATATAATAATAATATAATTACAAAATATTCAAGCCCACCTCTAGATACTTGAATTCAGCCATTAACATGTGCAAGTGAGGGCCACCAAAGTACAAAAAATGTTTTTCTAACAAAAATCATTTAAACTCCAAAAATCAATTCACACCCGATATACCGAAACTTCAATAATTCACAATAAATAGCCCTTTTATCAGAAAATTCAAATCTCGCGATTTTTTAAAGGAAATTCAATTCTCTACAACTTTGCAGAAGAAAGTTTTTCCAAATTCCAAATAGAAATTGACCGAAATCCACAAACGGGCGATTTTACAGTCTATAATAAATTTTCGGTCAAGAATTGTGTCCACCAACACACAAAATATGTGTTAAACATTTAATCCAACAAAAATACTCTTCCTCCTCATATACTCATATATTCCACATTCATTGTAAAAATATCACCATCAATATATTATTAAAATAATATATTTAAATGAATTATTTTATCAGAAAAAGATAAAATATTAATTTTCAACAATTGTCACATTAAAAATTTTCTCCATCTATATCCACATAAAATCAATATTTTCCTCATCATATAAATTAATAATTAATTATTCACAAATAATATTACAGAATCACAGTACTGGCAACCAGGCCGTTCCCAGGAAAGAGGGGCTTTCCAATAAGGATCTCTCCTTACTGGCGCGCAATTAGATGACCAAACCTCTCCTTAGACAGAACTTTCTAGATATTGCCAATAATATTATCTAATAATATTATTCAGATAATATGAATTATTGCTCCGATAATAGAAAATACTGTGTAGTGACAATTATTAAAACAACAGCAATTATTGAATCAATAAAATAAAATACTGAACAGTAATTACTGTAACAATTATTGTGCAGTGCCTTCTTACGTAAGAATCAATAATTGGTGCAATACCGTGTGCTACTGTGCAACAACACGTATTACTGTGTTTTAACCACCGAGTATTTCAACAGTATTAACGGTAACAACTACGCCGTTAATTATAAAAACTCAATTTTTGTCGTTATCTTCATCCGACCGTTTTCCGTTATGGGGCCCACAAATAGCTGAGCCGTCGTACGAATATTCCCCGACAAAAAGAATATTTCACGACCAACGAATATTCCCCGACAATAATGATTATTTTATAACCACTTGTTTATTTTAAAAAAATTTCACATTTCACCCATAACTTTAACTTTTTATCAATTTAACCATTTACTGAATTGTAATTATAAGAAAAATTGAATACTTTTATTTCATAAAATTCGGGGTCTTACAATCTGCCCTCCTTATGAAATTTCGTCCCCGAAATTTACGTACCTGGTATTTCGAAGAGTTGAGAATACCTTCCTTTCATTTCATATTCCATCTTCCCTATCCTCATGATCTCTCCATTGCTCATCTTCTGTATTTCAGATATCATTCTAGAATACAGCTTCAAAAACAAAGGTTAATTTAACAAATTAACATATCACATAATATCCCGATATTATGACTGACCAACAAATAAGCTTAGGTAGGACACACTAGCGAATGATTTACTCGTCTCTCCTTTCCTAGTTCTATTTCCCGATCTCCGCCAGAGATCATATCCCTAAGCTCTGATACCAACTGTGACGCCCCCAAAATAGGTCCATTCCATCCAACCTATTCTGAGTCGCCAAATACATGGTACAGAAAACAACTACAACTTTATTACAACAATTGTCGTGCAAAATACAACAACACATATGCTGTGAGTTTGGATACAAATATATACTAAATGTGGCTCATGTCCCAACCGTGGACAGCACCTCACTATGACACCTTACACAAAGGTATAGTCAAAAACTGTTTTAAAAATTAAAACCTTTGGGAAGTGCTCAAGAAAACCTTCGTACATGGGAGGTCATGCGTCTAGGTTATGATAGATATCATATGGCCACAGAATTATCTTTGGTTGACCCAATAGACATCGTGCATGATAGTGGCAAAACACCCTTACAACGTTGGGTTTGCCTCACCCTAGTTGATTCACTAAATATAACTACTAAATGATGACTACCGTTCTATTCCCCTGTTACCCCCGCTCGACCCAGCTACACTCCTATTACCTGAAAGGAATTATGAAACAGAAGGGTGAGCACAACTAGCTCAGTAAAGAATGTTATGACTAAAGATAAATAAATTATCAATAGTATTCATCAGTAATAAATCAGAGATTTAGAACATATGGTAGATGATAAAACTTTTCAACCATAGTTGCAGTGGAACGAGCAATCCACTAGAAGAGTCAAATAGACCATAAAGTCTATTATCTTCTTCATGTTAAAAGTCCACCAACAATGTTTTATCCCTGTAACATCAATCAACAGTTCCTTTCCACAATCATATGAATAATTCATAATCATAATTGTGATTCTAAATTTCGCATCCAAGACGAAGATAATTTTTATCACCTGTCTTTACCTGAAACATCAAATATCATGGTTATACCAAATCACAGTTCCTGTTCATAATCATACTAATAAATTCATCTTTGCACCACGGACCAAAGATATTCATCAACAATTCATCTTTACATCATCAATCAATAAATATCTTGAATCAAATAGTTATCTTTGCACTACAGGCCAAAGATATTCATCAGTTGGTCATGTTCACCTCAACACCTGTTCATCTTTGCACTACGGGCCAAAGATATTCATCAACAACTCATCTTTGCACTACATGCCAAATATATTATTATCTCAAAGAAATATATAATCAATTCAGAATTTATATAACCAATAATTATAACCATGTTGATCATTTCACCTTTGTACTTAAGCTAAAGATATTCAATTATAAATTCAATGGTCATGATCATACCAGTCAAAAATTCAACTTTGCACTACTGGCCAAAGAGAACCCTAGTCATGATCGTACCAAAAATCTACCCATCTTTACACTCAAGTCAAAGAGAAATATCATCATTAGGGTTATAAAAATGTTATATATGATAATAAAAAAATAATATGATCAACATATAGTTTTAATCTCAAGAATAATATTCATAAATCAACTATAATTTGGTTAGAAAATGAAACCAAATTTGTCATGAATAGTAACTCGTGAATAGTAACCCATGAATAGTAACTCGTAAATAGTAACTCATGAATAGTAACTCGTGAATAGTAACTCATGTATAGTAACTCGTGAATTACTCATGAATAGTAGCTCGTGAATAGTAACTCATGAATAGTAATCCCGACATGAAAAGATAAGAATTTTACAAGAAAAATCCTACCAATATTCCGGTATAATGATATTGAAACAAATAATATCATTGATAAAAAAATAACATCCCTTACGACAATATCCCTTACCTCAAAAGAGCAGTACTCCTGACTGGAATAACGCTGAACGAACTTGCACCGTATAGCAACACTCAAGATATCAAAATACTCACAAGAATACACTCGATAATATAGAGAGAGAAATAGAGAGAAAACTTCAGTTTCTGGTGTGATTTTCAATTCTAACCTAAGCACCCTATTTATAGGAAAATGCTTAGAACACCAAAGCAAAAAATTAAATATAATAATAATATAATTACAAAATATTCAAGCCCACCTCTAGATACTTGAATTCATCCATTAACATGTGCAAGTGAGGGCCACCAAAGTACAAAAAATGTTTTTCTAACAAAAATCATTTAAACTCCAAAAATCAATTCACACCCGATATACCGAAACTTCAATAATTCACAATAAATAGCCCTTTTATCAGAAAATTCAAATCTCGCGATTTTTTAAAGGAAATTCAATTCTCTACAACTTTGCAGAAGAAAGTTTTTCCAAATTCCAAATAGAAATTGACCGAAATCCACAAACGGGCGATTTTACAGTCTATAATAAATTTTCGGTCAAGAATTGTGTCCACCAACACACAAAATATGTGTTAAACATTTAATCCAACAAAAATACTCTTCCTCCTCATATACTCATATATTCCACATTCATTGTAAAAATATCACCATCAATATATTATTAAAATAATATATTTAAATGAATTATTTTATCAGAAAAAGATAAAATATTAATTTTCAACAATTGTCACATTAAAAATTTTCTCCATCTATATCCACATAAAATCAATATTTTCCTCATCATATAAATTAATAATTAATTATTCACAAATAATATTACAGAATCACAGTACTGGCAACCAGGCCGTTCCCAGGAAAGAGGGGCTTTCCAATAAGGATCTCTCCTTACTGGCGCGCAATTAGATGACCAAACCTCTCCTTAGACAGAACTTTCTAGATATTGCCAATAATATTATCTAATAATATTATTCAGATAATATGAATTATTGCTCCGATAATAGAAAATACTGTGTAGTGACAATTATTAAAACAACAGCAATTATTGAATCAATAAAATAAAATACTGAACAGTAATTACTGTAACAATTATTGTGCAGTGCCTTCTTACGTAAGAATCAATAATTGGTGCAATACCGTGTGCTACTGTGCAACAACACGTATTACTGTGTTTTAACCACCGGGTATTTCAACAGTATTAACGGTAACAACTACGCCGTTAATTATAAAAACTCAATTTTTGTCGTTATCTTCATCCGACCGTTTTCCGTTATGGGGCCCACAAATAGCTGAGCCGTCGTACGAATATTCCCCGACAAAAAGAATATTTCACGACCAACGAATATTCCCCGACAATAATGATTATTTTATAACCACTTGTTTATTTTAAAAAAATTTCACATTTCACCCATAACTTTAACTTTTTATCAATTTAACCATTTACTGAATTGTAATTATAAGAAAAATTGAATACTTTTATTTCATAAAATTCGGGGTCTTACAATCTGCCCTCCTTATGAAATTTCGTCCCCGAAATTTACGTACCTGGTATTTCGAAGAGTTGAGAATACCTTCCTTTCATTTCATATTCCATCTTCCCTATCCTCATGATCTCTCCATTGCTCATCTTCTGTATTTCAGATATCATTCTAGAATACAGCTTCAAAAACAAAGGTTAATTTAACAAATTAACATATCACATAATATCCCGATATTATGACTGACCAACAAATAAGCTTAGGTAGGACACACTAGCGAATGATTTACTCGTCTCTCCTTTCCTAGTTCTATTTCCCGATCTCCGCCAGAGATCATATCCCTAAGCTCTGATACCAACTGTGACGCCCCCAAAATAGGTCCATTCCATCCAACCTATTCTGAGTCGCCAAATACATGGTACAGAAAACAACTACAACTTTATTACAACAATTGTCGTGCAAAATACAACAACACATATGCTGTGAGTTTGGATACAAATATATACTAAATGTGGCTCATGTCCCAACCGTGGACAGCACCTCACTATGACACCTTACACAAAGGTATAGTCAAAAACTGTTTTAAAAATTAAAACCTTTGGGAAGTGCTCAAGAAAACCTTCGTACATGGGAGGTCATGCGTCTAGGTTATGATAGATATCATATGGCCACAGAATTATCTTTGGTTGACCCAATAGACATCGTGCATGATAGTGGCAAAACACCCTTACAACGTTGGGTTTGCCTCACCCTAGTTGATTCACTAAATATAACTACTAAATGATGACTACCGTTCTATTCCCCTGTTACCCCCGCTCGACCCAGCTACACTCCTATTACCTGAAAGGAATTATGAAACAGAAGGGTGAGCACAACTAGCTCAGTAAAGAATGTTATGACTAAAGATAAATAAATTATCAATAGTATTCATCAGTAATAAATCAGAGATTTAGAACATATGGTAGATGATAAAACTTTTCAACCATAGTTGCAGTGGAACGAGCAATCCACTAGAAGAGTCAAATAGACCATAAAGTCTATTATCTTCTTCATGTTAAAAGTCCACCAACAATGTTTTATCCCTGTAACATCAATCAACAGTTCCTTTCCACAATCATATGAATAATTCATAATCATAATTGTGATTCTAAATTTCGCATCCAAGACGAAGATAATTTTTATCACCTGTCTTTACCTGAAACATCAAATATCATGGTTATACCAAATCACAGTTCCTGTTCATAATCATACTAATAAATTCATCTTTGTACCACGGACCAAAGATATTCATCAACAATTCATCTTTACATCATCAATCAATAAATATCTTGAATCAAATAGTTATCTTTGCACTACAGGCCAAAGATATTCATCAGTTGGTCATGTTCACCTCAACACCTGTTCATCTTTGCACTACGGGCCAAAGATATTCATCAACAACTCATCTTTGCACTACATGCCAAATATATTATTATCTCAAAGAAATATATAATCAATTCAGAATTTATATAACCAATAATTATAACCATGTTGATCATTTCACCTTTGTACTTAAGCTAAAGATATTCAATTATAAATTCAATGGTCATGATCATACCAGTCAAAAATTCAACTTTGCACTACTGGCCAAAGAGAACCCTAGTCATGATCGTACCAAAAATCTACCCATCTTTACACTCAAGTCAAAGAGAAATATCATCATTAGGGTTATAAAAATGTTATATATGATAATAAAAAAATAATATGATCAACATATAGTTTTAATCTCAAGAATAATATTCATAAATCAACTATAATTTGGTTAGAAAATGAAACCAAATTTGTCATGAATAGTAACTCGTGAATAGTAACCCATGAATAGTAACTCGTAAATAGTAACTCATGAATAGTAACTCGTGAATAGTAACTCATGTATAGTAACTCGTGAATTACTCATGAATAGTAGCTCGTGAATAGTAACTCATGAATAGTAATCCCGACATGAAAAGATAAGAATTTTACAAGAAAAATCCTACCAATATTCCGGTATAATGATATTGAAACAAATAATATCATTGATAAAAAAATAACATCCCTTACGACAATATCCCTTACCTCAAAAGAGCAGTACTCCTGACTGGAATAACGCTGAACGAACTTGCACCGTATAGCAACACTCAAGATATCAAAATACTCACAAGAATACACTCGATAATATAGAGAGAGAAATAGAGAGAAAACTTCAGTTTCTGGTGTGATTTTCAATTCTAACCTAAGCACCCTATTTATAGGAAAATGCTTAGAACACCAAAGCAAAAAATTAAATATAATAATAATATAATTACAAAATATTCAAGCCCACCTCTAGATACTTGAATTCATCCATTAACATGTGCAAGTGAGGGCCACCAAAGTACAAAAAATGTTTTTCTAACAAAAATCATTTAAACTCCAAAAATCAATTCACACCCGATATACCGAAACTTCAATAATTCACAATAAATAGCCCTTTTATCAGAAAATTCAAATCTCGCGATTTTTTAAAGGAAATTCAATTCTCTACAACTTTGCAGAAGAAAGTTTTTCCAAATTCCAAATAGAAATTGACCGAAATCCACAAACGGGCGATTTTACAGTCTATAATAAATTTTCGGTCAAGAATTGTGTCCACCAACACACAAAATATGTGTTAAACATTTAATCCAACAAAAATACTCTTCCTCCTCATATACTCATATATTCCACATTCATTGTAAAAATATCACCATCAATATATTATTAAAATAATATATTTAAATGAATTATTTTATCAGAAAAAGATAAAATATTAATTTTCAACAATTGTCACATTAAAAATTTTCTCCATCTATATCCACATAAAATCAATATTTTCCTCATCATATAAATTAATAATTAATTATTCACAAATAATATTACAGAATCACAGTACTGGCAACCAGGCCGTTCCCAGGAAAGAGGGGCTTTCCAATAAGGATCTCTCCTTACTGGCGCGCAATTAGATGACCAAACCTCTCCTTAGACAGAACTTTCTAGATATTGCCAATAATATTATCTAATAATATTATTCAGATAATATGAATTATTGCTCCGATAATAGAAAATACTGTGTAGTGACAATTATTAAAACAACAGCAATTATTGAATCAATAAAATAAAATACTGAACAGTAATTACTGTAACAATTATTGTGCAGTGCCTTCTTACGTAAGAATCAATAATTGGTGCAATACCGTGTGCTACTGTGCAACAACACGTATTACTGTGTTTTAACCACCGGGTATTTCAACAGTATTAACGGTAACAACTACGCCGTTAATTATAAAAACTCAATTTTTGTCGTTATCTTCATCCGACCGTTTTCCGTTATGGGGCCCACAAATAGCTGAGCCGTCGTACGAATATTCCCCGACAAAAAGAATATTTCACGACCAACGAATATTCCCCGACAATAATGATTATTTTATAACCACTTGTTTATTTTAAAAAAATTTCACATTTCACCCATAACTTTAACTTTTTATCAATTTAACCATTTACTGAATTGTAATTATAAGAAAAATTGAATACTTTTATTTCATAAAATTCGGGGTCTTACAATCTGCCCTCCTTATGAAATTTCGTCCCCGAAATTTACGTACCTGGTATTTCGAAGAGTTGAGAATACCTTCCTTTCATTTCATATTCCATCTTCCCTATCCTCATGATCTCTCCATTGCTCATCTTCTGTATTTCAGATATCATTCTAGAATACAGCTTCAAAAACAAAGGTTAATTTAACAAATTAACATATCACATAATATCCCGATATTATGACTGACCAACAAATAAGCTTAGGTAGGACACACTAGCGAATGATTTACTCGTCTCTCCTTTCCTAGTTCTATTTCCCGATCTCCGCCAGAGATCATATCCCTAAGCTCTGATACCAACTGTGACGCCCCCAAAATAGGTCCATTCCATCCAACCTATTCTGAGTCGCCAAATACATGGTACAGAAAACAACTACAACTTTATTACAACAATTGTCGTGCAAAATACAACAACACATATGCTGTGAGTTTGGATACAAATATATACTAAATGTGGCTCATGTCCCAACCGTGGACAGCACCTCACTATGACACCTTACACAAAGGTATAGTCAAAAACTGTTTTAAAAATTAAAACCTTTGGGAAGTGCTCAAGAAAACCTTCGTACATGGGAGGTCATGCGTCTAGGTTATGATAGATATCATATGGCCACAGAATTATCTTTGGTTGACCCAATAGACATCGTGCATGATAGTGGCAAAACACCCTTACAACGTTGGGTTTGCCTCACCCTAGTTGATTCACTAAATATAACTACTAAATGATGACTACCGTTCTATTCCCCTGTTACCCCCGCTCGACCCAGCTACACTCCTATTACCTGAAAGGAATTATGAAACAGAAGGGTGAGCACAACTAGCTCAGTAAAGAATGTTATGACTAAAGATAAATAAATTATCAATAGTATTCATCAGTAATAAATCAGAGATTTAGAACATATGGTAGATGATAAAACTTTTCAACCATAGTTGCAGTGGAACGAGCAATCCACTAGAAGAGTCAAATAGACCATAAAGTCTATTATCTTCTTCATGTTAAAAGTCCACCAACAATGTTTTATCCCTGTAACATCAATCAACAGTTCCTTTCCACAATCATATGAATAATTCATAATCATAATTGTGATTCTAAATTTCGCATCCAAGACGAAGATAATTTTTATCACCTGTCTTTACCTGAAACATCAAATATCATGGTTATACCAAATCACAGTTCCTGTTCATAATCATACTAATAAATTCATCTTTGTACCACGGACCAAAGATATTCATCAACAATTCATCTTTACATCATCAATCAATAAATATCTTGAATCAAATAGTTATCTTTGCACTACAGGCCAAAGATATTCATCAGTTGGTCATGTTCACCTCAACACCTGTTCATCTTTGCACTACGGGCCAAAGATATTCATCAACAACTCATCTTTGCACTACATGCCAAATATATTATTATCTCAAAGAAATATATAATCAATTCAGAATTTATATAACCAATAATTATAACCATGTTGATCATTTCACCTTTGTACTTAAGCTAAAGATATTCAATTATAAATTCAATGGTCATGATCATACCAGTCAAAAATTCAACTTTGCACTACTGGCCAAAGAGAACCCTAGTCATGATCGTACCAAAAATCTACCCATCTTTACACTCAAGTCAAAGAGAAATATCATCATTAGGGTTATAAAAATGTTATATATGATAATAAAAAAATAATATGATCAACATATAGTTTTAATCTCAAGAATAATATTCATAAATCAACTATAATTTGGTTAGAAAATGAAACCAAATTTGTCATGAATAGTAACTCGTGAATAGTAACCCATGAATAGTAACTCGTAAATAGTAACTCATGAATAGTAACTCGTGAATAGTAACTCATGTATAGTAACTCGTGAATTACTCATGAATAGTAGCTCGTGAATAGTAACTCATGAATAGTAATCCCGACATGAAAAGATAAGAATTTTACAAGAAAAATCCTACCAATATTCCGGTATAATGATATTGAAACAAATAATATCATTGATAAAAAAATAACATCCCTTACGACAATATCCCTTACCTCAAAAGAGCAGTACTCCTGACTGGAATAACGCTGAACGAACTTGCACCGTATAGCAACACTCAAGATATCAAAATACTCACAAGAATACACTCGATAATATAGAGAGAGAAATAGAGAGAAAACTTCAGTTTCTGGTGTGATTTTCAATTCTAACCTAAGCACCCTATTTATAGGAAAATGCTTAGAACACCAAAGCAAAAAATTAAATATAATAATAATATAATTACAAAATATTCAAGCCCACCTCTAGATACTTGAATTCATCCATTAACATGTGCAAGTGAGGGCCACCAAAGTACAAAAAATGTTTTTCTAACAAAAATCATTTAAACTCCAAAAATCAATTCACACCCGATATACCGAAACTTCAATAATTCACAATAAATAGCCCTTTTATCAGAAAATTCAAATCTCGCGATTTTTTAAAGGAAATTCAATTCTCTACAACTTTGCAGAAGAAAGTTTTTCCAAATTCCAAATAGAAATTGACCGAAATCCACAAACGGGCGATTTTACAGTCTATAATAAATTTTCGGTCAAGAATTGTGTCCACCAACACACAAAATATGTGTTAAACATTTAATCCAACAAAAATACTCTTCCTCCTCATATACTCATATATTCCACATTCATTGTAAAAATATCACCATCAATATATTATTAAAATAATATATTTAAATGAATTATTTTATCAGAAAAAGATAAAATATTAATTTTCAACAATTGTCACATTAAAAATTTTCTCCATCTATATCCACATAAAATCAATATTTTCCTCATCATATAAATTAATAATTAATTATTCACAAATAATATTACAGAATCACAGTACTGGCAACCAGGCCGTTCCCAGGAAAGAGGGGCTTTCCAATAAGGATCTCTCCTTACTGGCGCGCAATTAGATGACCAAACCTCTCCTTAGACAGAACTTTCTAGATATTGCCAATAATATTATCTAATAATATTATTCAGATAATATGAATTATTGCTCCGATAATAGAAAATACTGTGTAGTGACAATTATTAAAACAACAGCAATTATTGAATCAATAAAATAAAATACTGAACAGTAATTACTGTAACAATTATTGTGCAGTGCCTTCTTACGTAAGAATCAATAATTGGTGCAATACCGTGTGCTACTGTGCAACAACACGTATTACTGTGTTTTAACCACCGGGTATTTCAACAGTATTAACGGTAACAACTACGCCGTTAATTATAAAAACTCAATTTTTGTCGTTATCTTCATCCGACCGTTTTCCGTTATGGGGCCCACAAATAGCTGAGCCGTCGTACGAATATTCCCCGACAAAAAGAATATTTCACGACCAACGAATATTCCCCGACAATAATGATTATTTTATAACCACTTGTTTATTTTAAAAAAATTTCACATTTCACCCATAACTTTAACTTTTTATCAATTTAACCATTTACTGAATTGTAATTATAAGAAAAATTGAATACTTTTATTTCATAAAATTCGGGGTCTTACAATCTGCCCTCCTTATGAAATTTCGTCCCCGAAATTTACGTACCTGGTATTTCGAAGAGTTGAGAATACCTTCCTTTCATTTCATATTCCATCTTCCCTATCCTCATGATCTCTCCATTGCTCATCTTCTGTATTTCAGATATCATTCTAGAATACAGCTTCAAAAACAAAGGTTAATTTAACAAATTAACATATCACATAATATCCCGATATTATGACTGACCAACAAATAAGCTTAGGTAGGACACACTAGCGAATGATTTACTCGTCTCTCCTTTCCTAGTTCTATTTCCCGATCTCCGCCAGAGATCATATCCCTAAGCTCTGATACCAACTGTGACGCCCCCAAAATAGGTCCATTCCATCCAACCTATTCTGAGTCGCCAAATACATGGTACAGAAAACAACTACAACTTTATTACAACAATTGTCGTGCAAAATACAACAACACATATGCTGTGAGTTTGGATACAAATATATACTAAATGTGGCTCATGTCCCAACCGTGGACAGCACCTCACTATGACACCTTACACAAAGGTATAGTCAAAAACTGTTTTAAAAATTAAAACCTTTGGGAAGTGCTCAAGAAAACCTTCGTACATGGGAGGTCATGCGTCTAGGTTATGATAGATATCATATGGCCACAGAATTATCTTTGGTTGACCCAATAGACATCGTGCATGATAGTGGCAAAACACCCTTACAACGTTGGGTTTGCCTCACCCTAGTTGATTCACTAAATATAACTACTAAATGATGACTACCGTTCTATTCCCCTGTTACCCCCGCTCGACCCAGCTACACTCCTATTACCTGAAAGGAATTATGAAACAGAAGGGTGAGCACAACTAGCTCAGTAAAGAATGTTATGACTAAAGATAAATAAATTATCAATAGTATTCATCAGTAATAAATCAGAGATTTAGAACATATGGTAGATGATAAAACTTTTCAACCATAGTTGCAGTGGAACGAGCAATCCACTAGAAGAGTCAAATAGACCATAAAGTCTATTATCTTCTTCATGTTAAAAGTCCACCAACAATGTTTTATCCCTGTAACATCAATCAACAGTTCCTTTCCACAATCATATGAATAATTCATAATCATAATTGTGATTCTAAATTTCGCATCCAAGACGAAGATAATTTTTATCACCTGTCTTTACCTGAAACATCAAATATCATGGTTATACCAAATCACAGTTCCTGTTCATAATCATACTAATAAATTCATCTTTGCACCACGGACCAAAGATATTCATCAACAATTCATCTTTACATCATCAATCAATAAATATCTTGAATCAAATAGTTATCTTTGCACTACAGGCCAAAGATATTCATCAGTTGGTCATGTTCACCTCAACACCTGTTCATCTTTGCACTACGGGCCAAAGATATTCATCAACAACTCATCTTTGCACTACAGGCCAAATATATTATTATCTCAAAGAAATATATAATCAATTCAGAATTTATATAACCAATAATTATAACCATGTTGATCATTTCACCTTTGTACTTAAGCTAAAGATATTCAATTATAAATTCAATGGTCATGATCATACCAGTCAAAAATTCAACTTTGCACTACTGGCCAAAGAGAACCCTAGTCATGATCGTACCAAAAATCTACCCATCTTTACACTCAAGTCAAAGAGAAATATCATCATTAGGGTTATAAAAACGTTATATATGATAATAAAAAAATAATATGATCAACATATAGTTTTAATCTCAAGAATAATATTCATAAATCAACTATAATTTGGTTAGAAAATGAAACCAAATTTGTCATGAATAGTAACTCGTGAATAGTAACCCATGAATAGTAACTCGTAAATAGTAACTCATGAATAGTAACTCATGAATAGTAACTCGTGAATAGTAACTCATGAATAGTAACTCGTGAATAGTAACTCATGAATAGTAGCTCGTGAATAGTAACTCATGAATAGTAACCCCGACATGAAAAGATAAGAATTTTACAAGAAAAATCCTACCAATATTCCGGTATAATGATATTGAAAGAAATAATATCATTGATAAAAAAATAACATCCCTTACGACAATATCCCTTACCTCAAAAGAGCAGTACTCCTGACTGGAATAACGCTGAACGAACTTGCACCGTATAGCAACACTCAAGATATCAAAATACTCACAAGAATACACTCGATAATATAGAGAGAGAAATAGAGAGAAAACTTCAGTTTCTGGTGTGATTTTCAATTCTAACCTAAGCACCCTATTTATAGGAAAATGCTTAGAACACCAAAGCAAAAAATTAAATATAATAATAATATAATTACAAAATATTCAAGCCCACCTCTAGATACTTGAATTCAGCCATTAACATGTGCAAGTGAGGGCCACCAAAGTACAAAAAATGTTTTTCTAACAAAAATCATTTAAACTCCAAAAATCAATTCACACCCGATATACCGAAACTTCAATAATTCACAATAAATAGCCCTTTTATCAGAAAATTCAAATCTCGCGATTTTTTAAAGGAAATTCAATTCTCTACAACTTTGCAGAAGAAAGTTTTTCCAAATTCCAAATAGAAATTGACCGAAATCCACAAACGGGCGATTTTACAGTCTATAATAAATTTTCGGTCAAGAATTGTGTCCACCAACACACAAAATATGTGTTAAACATTTAATCCAACAAAAATACTCTTCCTCCTCATATACTCATATATTCCACATTCATTGTAAAAATATCACCATCAATATATTATTAAAATAATATATTTAAATGAATTATTTTATCAGAAAAAGATAAAATATTAATTTTCAACAATTGTCACATTAAAAATTTTCTCCATCTATATCCACATAAAATCAATATTTTCCTCATCATATAAATTAATAATTAATTATTCACAAATAATATTACAGAATCACAGTACTGGCAACCAGGCCGTTCCCAGGAAAGAGGGGCTTTCCAATAAGGATCTCTCCTTACTGGCGCGCAATTAGATGACCAAACCTCTCCTTAGACAGAACTTTCTAGATATTGCCAATAATATTATCTAATAATATTATTCAGATAATATGAATTATTGCTCCGATAATAGAAAATACTGTGTAGTGACAATTATTAAAACAACAGCAATTATTGAATCAATAAAATAAAATACTGAACAGTAATTACTGTAACAATTATTGTGCAGTGCCTTCTTACGTAAGAATCAATAATTGGTGCAATACCGTGTGCTACTGTGCAACAACACGTATTACTGTGTTTTAACCACCGGGTATTTCAACAGTATTAACGGTAACAACTACGCCGTTAATTATAAAAACTCAATTTTTGTCGTTATCTTCATCCGACCGTTTTCCGTTATGGGGCCCACAAATAGCTGAGCCGTCGTACGAATATTCCCCGACAAAAAGAATATTTCACGACCAACGAATATTCCCCGACAATAATGATTATTTTATAACCACTTGTTTATTTTAAAAAAATTTCACATTTCACCCATAACTTTAACTTTTTATCAATTTAACCATTTACTGAATTGTAATTATAAGAAAAATTGAATACTTTTATTTCATAAAATTCGGGGTCTTACAATCTGCCCTCCTTATGAAATTTCGTCCCCGAAATTTACGTACCTGGTATTTCGAAGAGTTGAGAATACCTTCCTTTCATTTCATATTCCATCTTCCCTATCCTCATGATCTCTCCATTGCTCATCTTCTGTATTTCAGATATCATTCTAGAATACAGCTTCAAAAACAAAGGTTAATTTAACAAATTAACATATCACATAATATCCCGATATTATGACTGACCAACAAATAAGCTTAGGTAGGACACACTAGCGAATGATTTACTCGTCTCTCCTTTCCTAGTTCTATTTCCCGATCTCCGCCAGAGATCATATCCCTAAGCTCTGATACCAACTGTGACGCCCCCAAAATAGGTCCATTCCATCCAACCTATTCTGAGTCGCCAAATACATGGTACAGAAAACAACTACAACTTTATTACAACAATTGTCGTGCAAAATACAACAACACATATGCTGTGAGTTTGGATACAAATATATACTAAATGTGGCTCATGTCCCAACCGTGGACAGCACCTCACTATGACACCTTACACAAAGGTATAGTCAAAAACTGTTTTAAAAATTAAAACCTTTGGGAAGTGCTCAAGAAAACCTTCGTACATGGGAGGTCATGCGTCTAGGTTATGATAGATATCATATGGCCACAGAATTATCTTTGGTTGACCCAATAGACATCGTGCATGATAGTGGCAAAAAACCCTTACAACGTTGGGTTTGCCTCACCCTAGTTGATTCACTAAATATAACTACTAAATGATGACTACCGTTCTATTCCCCTGTTACCCCCGCTCGACCCAACTACACTCCTATTACCTGAAAGGAATTATGAAACAGAAGGGTGAGCACAACTAGCTCAGTAAAGAATGTTATGACTAAAGATAAATAAATTATCAATAGTATTCATCAGTAATAAATCAGAGATTTAGAACATATGGTAGATGATAAAACTTTTCAACCATAGATGCAGTGGAACGAGCAATCCACTAGAAGAGTCAAATAGACCATAAAGTCTATTATCTTCTTCATGTTAAAAGTCCACCAACAATGTTTTATCCCTGTAACATCAATCAACAGTTCCTTTCCACAATCATATGAATAATTCATAATCATAATTGTGATTCTAAATTTCGCATCCAAGACGAAGATAATTTTTATCACCTGTCTTTACCTGAAACATCAAATATCATGGTTATACCAAATCACAGTTCCTGTTCATAATCATACTAATAAATTCATCTTTGCACCACGGACCAAAGATATTCATCAACAATTCATCTTTACATCATCAATCAATAAATATCTTGAATCAAATAGTCATCTTTGCACTACAGGCCAAAGATATTCATCAGTTGGTCATGTTCACCTCAACACCTGTTCATCTTTGCACTACGGGCCAAAGATATTCATCAACAACTCATCTTTGCACTACAGGCCAAATATATTATTATCTCAAAGAAATATATAATCAATTCAGAATTTATATAACCAATAATTATAACCATGTTGATCATTTCACCTTTGTACTTAAGCTAAAGATATTCAATTATAAATTCAATGGTCATGATCATACCAGTCAAAAATTCAACTTTGCACTACTGGCCAAAGAGAACCCTAGTCATGATCGTACCAAAAATCTACCCATCTTTACACTCAAGTCAAAGAGAAATATCATCATTAGGGTTATAAAAATGTTATATATGATAATAAAAAAAATAATATGATCAACATATAGTTTTAATCTCAAGAATAATATTCATAAATCAACTATAATTTGGTTAGAAAATGAAACCAAATTTGTCATGAATAGTAACTCGTGAATAGTAACCCATGAATAGTAACTCGTAAATAGTAACTCATGAATAGTAACTCATGAATAGTAACTCGTGAATAGTAACTCATGAATAGTAACTCGTGAATTACTCATGAATAGTAGCTCGTGAATAGTAACTCATGAATAGTAACCCCGACATGAAAAGATAAGAATTTTACAAGAAAAATCCTACCAATATTCCGGTATAATGATATTGAAACAAATAATATCATTGATAAAAAAATAACATCCCTTACGACAATATCCCTTACCTCAAAAGAGCAGTACTCCTGACTGGAATAACGCTGAACGAACTTGCACCGTATAGCAACACTCAAGATATCAAAATACTCACAAGAATACACTCGATAATATAGAGAGAGAAATAGAGAGAAAACTTCAGTTTCTGGTGTGATTTTCAATTCTAACCTAAGCACCCTATTTATAGGAAAATGCTTAGAACACCAAAGCAAAAAATTAAATATA
The DNA here is from genome assembly GCA_016801055.1 of Panax notoginseng. NCBI lineage: Eukaryota > Viridiplantae > Streptophyta > Magnoliopsida > Apiales > Araliaceae > Panax > Panax notoginseng. Next base: position 192,927,470 of record CM029019.1, on the reverse strand, counting down.
ATAATAATATAATTACAAAATATTCAAGCCCACCTCTAGATACTTGAATTCAGCCATTAACATGTGCAAGTGAGGGCCACCAAAGTACAAAAAATGTTTTTCTAACAAAAATCATTTAAACTCCAAAAATCAATTCACACCCGATATACCGAAACTTCAATAATTCACAATAAATAGCCCTTTTATCAGAAAATTCAAATCTCGCGATTTTTTAAAGGAAATTCAATTCTCTACAACTTTGCAGAAGAAAGTTTTTCCAAATTCCAAATAGAAATTGACCGAAATCCACAAACGGGCGATTTTACAGTCTATAATAAATTTTCGGTCAAGAATTGTGTCCACCAACACACAAAATATGTGTTAAACATTTAATCCAACAAAAATACTCTTCCTCCTCATATACTCATATATTCCACATTCATTGTAAAAATATCACCATCAATATATTATTAAAATAATATATTTAAATGAATTATTTTATCAGAAAAAGATAAAATATTAATTTTCAACAATTGTCACATTAAAAATTTTCTCCATCTATATCCACATAAAATCAATATTTTCCTCATCATATAAATTAATAATTAATTATTCACAAATAATATTACAGAATCACAGTACTGGCAACCAGGCCGTTCCCAGGAAAGAGGGGCTTTCCAATAAGGATCTCTCCTTACTGGCGCGCAATTAGATGACCAAACCTCTCCTTAGACAGAACTTTCTAGATATTGCCAATAATATTATCTAATAATATTATTCAGATAATATGAATTATTGCTCCGATAATAGAAAATACTGTGTAGTGACAATTATTAAAACAACAGCAATTATTGAATCAATAAAATAAAATACTGAACAGTAATTACTGTAACAATTATTGTGCAGTGCCTTCTTACGTAAGAATCAATAATTGGTGCAATACCGTGTGCTACTGTGCAACAACACGTATTACTGTGTTTTAACCACCGGGTATTTCAACAGTATTAACGGTAACAACTACGCCGTTAATTATAAAAACTCAATTTTTGTCGTTATCTTCATCCGACCGTTTTCCGTTATGGGGCCCACAAATAGCTGAGCCGTCGTACGAATATTCCCCGACAAAAAGAATATTTCACGACCAACGAATATTCCCCGACAATAATGATTATTTTATAACCACTTGTTTATTTTAAAAAAATTTCACATTTCACCCATAACTTTAACTTTTTATCAATTTAACCATTTACTGAATTGTAATTATAAGAAAAATTGAATACTTTTATTTCATAAAATTCGGGGTCTTACAATCTGCCCTCCTTATGAAATTTCGTCCCCGAAATTTACGTACCTGGTATTTCGAAGAGTTGAGAATACCTTCCTTTCATTTCATATTCCATCTTCCCTATCCTCATGATCTCTCCATTGCTCATCTTCTGTATTTCAGATATCATTCTAGAATACAGCTTCAAAAACAAAGGTTAATTTAACAAATTAACATATCACATAATATCCCGATATTATGACTGACCAACAAATAAGCTTAGGTAGGACACACTAGCGAATGATTTACTCGTCTCTCCTTTCCTAGTTCTATTTCCCGATCTCCGCCAGAGATCATATCCCTAAGCTCTGATACCAACTGTGACGCCCCCAAAATAGGTCCATTCCATCCAACCTATTCTGAGTCGCCAAATACATGGTACAGAAAACAACTACAACTTTATTACAACAATTGTCGTGCAAAATACAACAACACATATGCTGTGAGTTTGGATACAAATATATACTAAATGTGGCTCATGTCCCAACCGTGGACAGCACCTCACTATGACACCTTACACAAAGGTATAGTCAAAAACTGTTTTAAAAATTAAAACCTTTGGGAAGTGCTCAAGAAAACCTTCGTACATGGGAGGTCATGCGTCTAGGTTATGATAGATATCATATGGCCACAGAATTATCTTTGGTTGACCCAATAGACATCGTGCATGATAGTGGCAAAACACCCTTACAACGTTGGGTTTGCCTCACCCTAGTTGATTCACTAAATATAACTACTAAATGATGACTACCGTTCTATTCCCCTGTTACCCCCGCTCGACCCAGCTACACTCCTATTACCTGAAAGGAATTATGAAACAGAAGGGTGAGCACAACTAGCTCAGTAAAGAATGTTATGACTAAAGATAAATAAATTATCAATAGTATTCATCAGTAATAAATCAGAGATTTAGAACATATGGTAGATGATAAAACTTTTCAACCATAGTTGCAGTGGAACGAGCAATCCACTAGAAGAGTCAAATAGACCATAAAGTCTATTATCTTCTTCATGTTAAAAGTCCACCAACAATGTTTTATCCCTGTAACATCAATCAACAGTTCCTTTCCACAATCATATGAATAATTCATAATCATAATTGTGATTCTAAATTTCGCATCCAAGACGAAGATAATTTTTATCACCTGTCTTTACCTGAAACATCAAATATCATGGTTATACCAAATCACAGTTCCTGTTCATAATCATACTAATAAATTCATCTTTGCACCACGGACCAAAGATATTCATCAACAATTCATCTTTACATCATCAATCAATAAATATCTTGAATCAAATAGTCATCTTTGCACTACAGGCCAAAGATATTCATCAGTTGGTCATGTTCACCTCAACACCTGTTCATCTTTGCACTACGGGCCAAAGATATTCATCAACAACTCATCTTTGCACTACAGGCCAAATATATTATTATCTCAAAGAAATATATAATCAATTCAGAATTTATATAACCAATAATTATAACCATGTTGATCATTTCACCTTTGTACTTAAGCTAAAGATATTCAATTATAAATTCAATGGTCATGATCATACCAGTCAAAAATTCAACTTTGCACTACTGGCCAAAGAGAACCCTAGTCATGATCGTACCAAAAATCTACCCATCTTTACACTCAAGTCAAAGAGAAATATCATCATTAGGGTTATAAAAATGTTATATATGATAATAAAAAAATAATATGATCAACATATAGTTTTAATCTCAAGAATAATATTCATAAATCAACTATAATTTGGTTAGAAAATGAAACCAAATTTGTCATGAATAGTAACTCGTGAATAGTAACCCATGAATAGTAACTCGTAAATAGTAACTCATGAATAGTAACTCGTGAATAGTAACTCATGAATAGTAACTCGTGAATAGTAACTCATGAATAGTAGCTCGTGAATAGTAACTCATGAATAGTAACTCATGAATAGTAACCCCGACATGAAAAGATAAGAATTTTACAAGAAAAATCCTACCAATATTCCGGTATAATGATATTGAAAGAAATAATATCATTGATAAAAAAATAACATCCCTTACGACAATATCCCTTACCTCAAAAGAGCAGTACTCCTGACTGGAATAACGCTGAACGAACTTGCACCGTATAGCAACACTCAAGATATCAAAATACTCACAAGAATACACTCGATAATATAGAGAGAGAAATAGAGAGAAAACTTCAGTTTCTGGTGTGATTTTCAATTCTAACCTAAGCACCCTATTTATAGGAAAATGCTTAGAACACCAAAGCAAAAAATTAAATATAATAATAATATAATTACAAAATATTCAAGCCCACCTCTAGATACTTGAATTCAGCCATTAACATGTGCAAGTGAGGGCCACCAAAGTACAAAAAATGTTTTTCTAACAAAAATCATTTAAACTCCAAAAATCAATTCACACCCGATATACCGAAACTTCAATAATTCACAATAAATAGCCCTTTTATCAGAAAATTCAAATCTCGCGATTTTTTAAAGGAAATTCAATTCTCTACAACTTTGCAGAAGAAAGTTTTTCCAAATTCCAAATAGAAATTGACCGAAATCCACAAACGGGCGATTTTACAGTCTATAATAAATTTTCGGTCAAGAATTGTGTCCACCAACACACAAAATATGTGTTAAACATTTAATCCAACAAAAATACTCTTCCTTCTCATATACTCATATATTTCACATTCATTGTAAAAATATCACCATCAATATATTATTAAAATAATATATTTAAATGAATTATTTTATCAGAAAAAGATAAAATATTAATTTTCAACAATTGTCACATTAAAAATTTTCTCCATCTATATCCACATAAAATCAATATTTTCCTCATCATATAAATTAATAATTAATTATTCACAAATAATATTACAGAATCACAGTACTGGCAACCAGGCCGTTCCCAGGAAAGAGGGGCTTTCCAATAAGGATCTCTCCTTACTGGCGCGCAATTAGATGACCAAACCTCTCCTTAGACAGAACTTTCTAGATATTGCCAATAATATTATCTAATAATATTATTCAGATAATATGAATTATTGCTCCGATAATAGAAAATACTGTGTAGTGACAATTATTAAAACAACAGCAATTATTGAATCAATAAAATAAAATACTGAACAGTAATTACTGTAACAATTATTGTGTAGTGCCTTCTTACGTAAGAATCAATAATTGGTGCAATACCGTGTGCTACTGTGCAACAACACGTATTACTGTGTTTTAACCACCGGGTATTTCAACAGTATTAACGGTAACAACTACGCCGTTAATTATAAAAACTCAATTTTTGTCGTTATCTTCATCCGACCGTTTTCCGTTATGGGGCCCACAAATAGCTGAGCCGTCGTACGAATATTCCCCGACAAAAAGAATATTTCACGACCAACGAATATTCCCCGACAATAATGATTATTTTATAACCACTTGTTTATTTTAAAAAAATTTCACATTTCACCCATAACTTTAACTTTTTATCAATTTAACCATTTACTGAATTGTAATTATAAGAAAAATTGAATACTTTTATTTCATAAAATTCGGGGTCTTACAATCTGCCCTCCTTATGAAATTTCGTCCCCGAAATTTACGTACCTGGTATTTCGAAGAGTTGAGAATACCTTCCTTTCATTTCATATTCCATCTTCCCTATCCTCATGATCTCTCCATTGCTCATCTTCTGTATTTCAGATATCATTCTAGAATACAGCTTCAAAAACAAAGGTTAATTTAACAAATTAACATATCACATAATATCCCGATATTATGACTGACCAACAAATAAGCTTAGGTAGGACACACTAGCGAATGATTTACTCGTCTCTCCTTTCCTAGTTCTATTTCCCGATCTCCGCCAGAGATCATATCCCTAAGCTCTGATACCAACTGTGACGCCCCCAAAATAGGTCCATTCCATCCAACCTATTCTGAGTCGCCAAATACATGGTACAGAAAACAACTACAACTTTATTACAACAATTGTCGTGCAAAATACAACAACACATATGCTGTGAGTTTGGATACAAATATATACTAAATGTGGCTCATGTCCCAACCGTGGACAGCACCTCACTATGACACCTTACACAAAGGTATAGTCAAAAACTGTTTTAAAAATTAAAACCTTTGGGAAGTGCTCAAGAAAACCTTCGTACATGGGAGGTCATGCGTCTAGGTTATGATAGATATCATATGGCCACAGAATTATCTTTGGTTGACCCAATAGACATCGTGCATGATAGTGGCAAAACACCCTTACAACGTTGGGTTTGCCTCACCCTAGTTGATTCACTAAATATAACTACTAAATGATGACTACCGTTCTATTCCCCTGTTACCCCCGCTCGACCCAGCTACACTCCTATTACCTGAAAGGAATTATGAAACAGAAGGGTGAGCACAACTAGCTCAGTAAAGAATGTTATGACTAAAGATAAATAAATTATCAATAGTATTCATCAGTAATAAATCAGAGATTTAGAACATATGGTAGATGATAAAACTTTTCAACCATAGTTGCAGTGGAACGAGCAATCCACTAGAAGAGTCAAATAGACCATAAAGTCTATTATCTTCTTCATGTTAAAAGTCCACCAACAATGTTTTATCCCTGTAACATCAATCAACTGTTCCTTTCCACAATCATATGAATAATTCATAATCATAATTGTGATTCTAAATTTCGCATCCAAGACGAAGATAATTTTTATCACCTGTCTTTACCTGAAACATCAAATATCATGGTTATACCAAATCACAGTTCCTGTTCATAATCATACTAATAAATTCATCTTTGCACCACGGACCAAAGATATTCATCAACAATTCATCTTTACATCATCAATCAATAAATATCTTGAATCAAATAGTCATCTTTGCACTACAGGCCAAAGATATTCATCAGTTGGTCATGTTCACCTCAACACCTGTTCATCTTTGCACTACGGGCCAAAGATATTCATCAACAACTCATCTTTGCACTACAGGCCAAATATATTATTATCTCAAAGAAATATATAATCAATTCAGAATTTATATAACCAATAATTATAACCATGTTGATCATTTCACCTTTGTACTTAAGCTAAAGATATTCAATTATAAATTCAATGGTCATGATCATACCAGTCAAAAATTCAACTTTGCACTACTGGCCAAAGAGAACCCTAGTCATGATCGTACCAAAAATCTACCCATCTTTACACTCAAGTCAAAGAGAAATATCATCATTAGGGTTATAAAAATGTTATATATGATAATAAAAAAATAATATGATCAACATATAGTTTTAATCTCAAGAATAATATTCATAAATCAACTATAATTTGGTTAGAAAATGAAACCAAATTTGTCATGAATAGTAACTCGTGAATAGTAACCCATGAATAGTAACTCGTAAATAGTAACTCATGAATAGTAACTCGTGAATAGTAACTCATGAATAGTAACTCGTGAATAGTAACTCATGAATAGTAGCTCGTGAATAGTAACTCATGAATAGTAACCCCGACATGAAAAGATAAGAATTTTACAAGAAAAATCCTACCAATATTCCGGTATAATGATATTGAAAGAAATAATATCATTGATAAAAAAATAACATCCCTTACGACAATATCCCTTACCTCAAAAGAGCAGTACTCCTGACTGGAATAACGCTGAACGAACTTGCACCGTATAGCAACACTCAAGATATCAAAATACTCACAAGAATACACTCGATAATATAGAGAGAGAAATAGAGAAAAAACTTCAGTTTCTGGTGTGATTTTCAATTCTAACCTAAGCACCCTATTTATAGGAAATTGCTTAGAACACCAAAGCAAAAAATTAAATATAATAATAATATAATTACAAAATATTCAAGCCCACCTCTAGATACTTGAATTCAGCCATTAACATGTGCAAGTGAGGGCCACCAAAGTACAAAAAATGTTTTTCTAACAAAAATCATTTAAACTCCAAAAATCAATTCACACCCGATATACCGAAACTTCAATAATTCACAATAAATAGCCCTTTTATCAGAAAATTCAAATCTCGCAATTTTTTAAAGGAAATTCAATTCTCTACAACTTTGCAGAAGAAAGTTTTTCCAAATTCCAAATAGAAATTGACCGAAATCCACAAACGGGCGATTTTACAGTCTATAATAAATTTTCGGTCAAGAATTGTGTCCACCAACACACAAAATATGTGTTAAACATTTAATCCAACAAAAATACTCTTTCTCCTCATATACTCATATATTCCACATTCATTGTAAAAATATCACCATCAATATATTATTAAAATAATATATTTAAATGAATTATTTTATCAGAAAAAGATAAAATATTAATTTTCAACAATTGTCACATTAAAAATTTTCTCCATCTATATCCACATAAAATCAATATTTTCCTCATCATATAAATTAATAATTAATTATTCACAAATAATATTACAGAATCACAGTACTGGCAACCAGGCCGTTCCCAGGAAAGAGGGGCTTTCCAATAAGGATCTCTCCTTACTGGCGCGCAATTAGATGACCAAACCTCTCCTTAGACAGAACTTTCTAGATATTGCCAATAATATTATCTAATAATATTATTCAGATAATATGAATTATTGCTCCGATAATAGAAAATACTGTGTAGTGACAATTATTAAAACAACAGCAATTATTGAATCAATAAAATAAAATACTGAACAGTAATTACTGTAACAATTATTGTGCAGTGCCTTCTTACGTAAGAATCAATAATTGGTGCAATACCGTGTGCTACTGTGCAACAACACGTATTACTGTGTTTTAACCATCGGGTATTTCAACAGTATTAACGGTAACAACTACGCCGTTAATTATAAAAACTCAATTTTTGTCGTTATCTTCATCCGACCGTTTTCCGTTATGGGGCCCACAAATAGCTGAGCCGTCGTACGAATATTCCCCGACAAAAAGAATATTTCACGACCAACGAATATTCCCCGACAATAATGATTATTTTATAACCACTTGTTTATTTTAAAAAAATTTCACATTTCACCCATAACTTTAACTTTTTATCAATTTAACCATTTACTGAATTGTAATTATAAGAAAAATTGAATACTTTTATTTCATAAAATTCGGGGTCTTACAATCTGCCCTCCTTATGAAATTTCGTCCCCGAAATTTACGTACCTGGTATTTCGAAGAGTTGAGAATACCTTCCTTTCATTTCATATTCCATCTTCCCTATCCTCATGATCTCTCCATTGCTCATCTTCTGTATTTCAGATATCATTCTAGAATACAGCTTCAAAAACAAAGGTTAATTTAACAAATTAACATATCACATAATATCCCGATATTATGACTGACCAACAAATAAGCTTAGGTAGGACACACTAGCGAATGATTTACTCGTCTCTCCTTTCC